>CM053785.1:249017417-249617417 GCA_028749045.1 Cupressus sempervirens | reverse complement strand
ATAAGTTTTGTTCTTGGTACTTTTGCCAATATGACTATCCAGTATCTCCTCAATCTCCTTTGTAGTTTAACTAGCTGCTAGAATACTCCACTACACTTTTGTAACTTCATCTCCATCACCTCCTTCATAATTCTCTATCAAATTTGAAATATTAAATACTGGTGAAATATTCAATTCAATAGGCAACTTCACTTCATAAGAATTTCTAGAATCATGCCTTTTCACTATCTTGCATGGTCCAACCTTCTTCATCTTTAGCTTATTATATGTACCCATTGGAAAATGATCCTTTCTCAAATAAAGCATGACTTCATCTCCAATTTAAAATTTCTTATACCTCCTTTTCACATCTTCCTTATCTTATACTATGTATTCATATTAATGATGTGCTTCCTTACCTCCTCATGAATGTTCTTCAAATGTTCAACAAATTCTTCTACTTCAACACTACTTATCTCTCATTTATACAACTGCCTCAATTTAGAAGCATTTTTGGGACTACTCCCATATACAATCTAGAATGGTGACTTACCAGTACTCCTACTGATAGAATTATTATATGCAAATTCTACCTGTGGTAAAATCATATCCCATCCTTTTGTTTTATCTCCAACCAAGCATCTCAACAAGTTTCTCAAACTATGATTCACAACTTTTGTCTGTCCATTAGTCTATGGATGATGCAATAAACTAAACTTCAAATCTATCTTCAACTTCTTCCATAATGTACACTAGAAATACCCAACAAATTTGGTATTTAGATCTAAAACTACACCTTTTGGCAAACCATGTAGTGTCACCACTTCTCTGAAAAATAACTCTACCACATGAACAACATCACTAGTCTTCTTGAAAGGAATAAAATGTGCCATCTTTGAAAACATGTCAACCACCACAAAAATAGAATCATGCCCACATTATGTCCTTAATAATCCAAGAACAAAATTCATGCTGACATATTCCCACAACTTCTCTAGTATAGGTAATGGATGATACAACCCTATATTCTACCTCACTCCTTTTTCCATCTGACATACTCTACAACTTTGTACAAAATTCTTCACATCATGTTGCTATAGTGGTCAATAATAATTCTTAGCAACCCAAGCTATGGTTTTATCTCTGCCAAAATGTCTAACCAATCCTTTGTTGTGCTTCTCCTTGATGAGATTCTCTCTCATTGAGCTTTTGGGAATGCACAAGTGGCTTCCTTTAAACAACATACTATCCTAGATCATAAAATACAACCACTTTGTCTTGTCAAGTGTAATAGGTTCTGTACAAGGCTCCCATGCTTCACAAAAATTAGCATCATCTAGGTACAAAGTTTTGAGTTCCTTGAACCCAATCACCTCTATATTCATTTCTGTTAGCAAAAGTTGTCTTCTAATAAGAGCATTTACAACTCTGTTAGACTTCCCACTCCTATGTTTCAAAACAAATGTATAACTTGCAAAAACTCAACCACTTCGAATTCCTTTATTTTAATTTTCCTTGACTATTCAAATATTGCAAAGCTTAATGAGCAATATACAAAACAAACTCCTTAGGATGAAGATAGTGTCTCCAATTCTTCAAAGCTTGAATTATAGCATAAAATTCTTGATCATAAATATAATATTTTCTTTTTGCATCATTCAACTTCTCACTAAAATAAGCAACAGGTCTACCTTCTTGGCTCAAAATAGCTCCTATTGCAGTACCACTAGCAACACAGTGTACTTGAAACACCTTGTTAAAATTAGAAAGTGCTAAAACAGGCTACTGATTAACTTTTCATTTCAATGGATTAAAACTTTTATCTTCTCCTACAATCCACTTAAATTCTTTCGTATCCCTTCTCATTGTTTCAGTCAGGTGTCAACAAATACTACCAAAACCTCTTATGAACTTTCTATAAAAACTAGCTAGTCCACGAAAAGATCTTACCTTTTTCACACTCCTCGGAGTAGGCAATTCAAGGTTATCCTTCACTTTCTCTAGGTCCATTTTTAGACCTTATTTTGAGATTACAACGCCTAGGTACACCAACTCACTTACAAAACTACACTTCTTCAGGTTTATTAACAACCTTTCTTCCTTCAACTTTTAAAACACCTTGCAAATATAGATTAAATTATCCTCCAATATCTTACTAAAAATAAAAATATCATCTAGGTAAACAATGAAAAACTTACCCAAAAACTCCTTCATTACCTCATTCATGAGCCTCATGAAAGTTCTTGGTACATTGCTTAGCCCAAAAGGCATGACTAACCACTTTTATATTCCTTCTTTTATCTTGAATGAATTCTTCCACTCATCATCTTCTTTGATACAAATTTGATGGTACCCACTCTTTAGATCCATCTTTGTGAAATACTCAACACTACTCAAATAGTCTATACTATCATTCATCCTTGGCAATGGAAATCTACACTTGATTGTGATCTTGTTGATAGCACGAGAATCTATGCACATCCTCCATTCTCCATTCTTCTTTGTTGCTAATACAGTTAGTACAACACATGGACTCAGAATCTCTTGAATCAACCCCTTCTACAACAACTCATGAACTTGTTTGTTCAACTCTTCACTTTCTACTAGTGTCATTCTGTGTGTTTCCTTTTTTGGAAAATTGGCTCCTAGAACCAAATCCATCTGGTGATTAATCTTCCTCCTCAGGAGCAATCCATTAGGCATATTATTTGATACAATATCAAAAATCTCTCCCAACATATCTGCACCTTTTGTAGGTACCTCCTCTACTTCTTCCTTACTATCTTTTGGAATTATAGAAAAACACATATGCTCAGGCTTCATGCCTTTGAGAAACTCTTTTCCATCAACAAAACATATTCTAGAAACACGAGATCCCCTTTCTTCTTTATCCTTCAATGGCTTCAACTTTTGTTTCACTCCATCCTTGGTCAGAGTGTAGGTATTTTCTTGCCCATCGTATACAACATGCCTACCAAACTATCACGACCTACCTAGAAACATATGACATATCTCCATTGGTATGATATCACAAAGTGCCTCATCCTAGTAGCTTCCAATCTTGAACTTCATTGAGCATTATTTATTGACCATGACCTTGTGGTCATCTTGCACCCAAGCAATATGTTATGGATGCAGGTGTTTCTATCTCTTTAGCTTCAACTTGGTGACCATCATTTCTTTCACTAGATTGTCAATACTTCTACCATCAATGATCACATCACACCACTTATCTTCACATATGCATTTTATGTGAAATAAGCTCCTTCTTTGATTAGGTTCACTCTCACCACTTAGCAAGAATCTTTTTTTAACTAGGACTTCTCCTTTTTCCACATCTTCTGAATGTGATGATCTGGCATCTTCATCAACATTTGTGACTCTAGCCTAGCCTTCTATTCTTTGATCTATCCTTCCTTGGAAATGGGTACATTCAAATGCTATATTCCCTTCTTCTCCATAGTGAAAAAATTTCCCATGGAAGCCTCCTCTTCCAAATCCTTATCCTTTGCCTCTTTCCCTCTAATCTCTATTTTTCTAATCATGGAAATGATTGGAATTATTTCCCCTTTAGTTTTGACTACTACTCCTAGCCTTATCCTTGTTCTTCTAATCATCATTATGACCACCATATGATCATCTACTAGATCATCTACCACAACCTCTTCCATTATTATTATTGTCAAACTTCTTGCTCAATTTTTCCTCATCTCACACGAAAAACTAGCATGCCTTCATAATACTATTAATTCTAACCAGAATCAGCTCATCTTGAATACTTGGCTTTAACCCATTAAGATAATGGGCCACTTTCTCCTTATCAACTTCTAAATGGTTGATTCTAATGAGAACTTGGTAGAACTCTTCAGTATACTCTTGAATAGATTTTCTCACTTGCTTCAACCTTTGCATCTTCTTCAATAGATAAAGCTCATAATCCATAGGAATGAATTGCCACTTCAATTTAGCTATCATTTACTCCCATCTGGTGATTTTTTCATTTCCCTTTCTATTTTTCTCTAGTTGAACCTACTGCCACCAAATCTTTGCATGTCCCTTCAATTTCACCTTCGCAAACTTGACCCTATCAGGATCCTCAATATCTTCATACTCAAAGTACTCCTCTAGTTCATTGATCCATTCGATTAGCTCCTTTAGGTTAACATTTCTTAAAAATGTGGGAATATCAAACTTAGGTCTTTTTCCAATCTTGGAGATGGCCCTAAAAATCCTTTCTTCCTCTAGGTTTAGAACTACCTCTGCTTTTGCATTTTCTTCTACTTCGTCCTCATCCTCAATTTCATCTCTTATGGAAAAAATTATTCCTCTACACATTTGTTCTTCCAATGCTTTCATTTGTCTTTGGAGGGCTCTAAAACCCTTAGGTGTAACACTTATAACTCTTCTACCACCCTCTCTTCATGGAGGTATTTTTTCACTTCCATTAAAACCCTAGTGAAAATTACATGCTCAACCCAAACCATGATCCTAGTGTGAACTACCTCATAATCAACGATCTGTCCACACATTCAAGAACTCTGGCTTTGATACCACTTAATAAAGGGTGCTTCCCTTAAAACCATAAAATCATAACATAAACAAAGAAACTATAGCAAATGTGAGAACCAAATGTGGACTTCTTATTTGTGCCACAAATACAGAATTACAAAATTCACAATTACAATATGCTAACCAACATGGGCATCTTCATTATGGTAATCTGCAAGACAATGCTGTGAACTATCACCTAGAGTTGTTGTAGACAATGTTTGGGTCTTTCTTAAATAGGCAATTTTATGCCATCCAGGAAGGTTCTAGATTTTGAAACTCAATGTTGAGGGTCGATAGACCCTAACAATACATACAGAATCGACCAAGTACATCTTTGGCAATTATTTTAGATATTTTGGATAGCCCAACTTTGAAAGACCATAACTCATGAATTGTTGCCCTGATTGGCTATTATAACCACTTTTTGGAAATGCTAGCTCCTGATCTATAGACTCAAAATTGTGTTAGCACCCTTCTGTCGAGTTTTCAATCTTCTTCTGGGCACTCTAAGGCCTCCAATAGTGAGCCTAAAGATTTTTTTGCAAATTTTTCCACCAAAAATCCATAATAACATCTCCAATAATTAAGTTGGATCAATGAGATTTTTATGGTAGGCTTATAACTCTATAATGAACCTTCATATAGAAAATGAGAACATTTCGAGCTTGTATAACAAACTTACTAAAAATAGAAAGTTCCCATAAATAATAACCACTATTTCTACTAGTCCTTATTAAAATTAAAAAGATAAAAGAAAATATTTTTTGGGTGATGCAAGATTTCTATTACACCTAGGATGCTCCTACATAAAAACTTTGGACCTTCATCTTTAAAAAAACATGTGCAAGCTCATGTTCACAACCAATGCTTAGATGATAACTCTGAGAAACCATAGGTGGTTGGACATTAGATGGTAAGTGTGAATCTTAGTTTCACATAGAAAGAATAAAGTGTTATGTTGAGGAAGGTAATGAGGATGAAGTACAGAGATTAGAAGAATTAAAGTATTCTTTTGAAAGAGTACCCCAAAAAAATCAATGAAATGTTGTTGCAGCCCTTTGGTATTTGTTTACAATCAAGAGAATAGTTGTAGCAAGCCATTAAGCTTGTGACATTGGAGAATAGGAACTCATGCAAGATGATCAAATAAAAGACATGGAGGAGTTCACAACTAGGTTATATCATTGTGTGGGTGTGATAGAGAGAAAATCAAGGTATGATGATATGAAATTAGTTTAAGGGAAGCTTCAAAAAGAAGAATTCAATCCAATGAACAAGAACATTACGAAAAACTAGTTAAGTCTAACAAAATTTAAGCATCTACCTAAAACAAAAGAATTGTTTGAGACTAAGAGCACAAATAGTAAAATAACCTATTGAATAAAATATTTAATATCATGAGCATTTGAATCTTAATCTATTACTACTAAACCTAATCAAAAGAAGCCATAAAGAACTAGAGCATACTAACAATGAAAGTCATAGAGCATGAAAAACTTAATTAGTATCTATTTGTGCAACAATCATTCTAGATAAGTGAAGAATAAAGAGATGATCATATGGTTGTTAGCAATTTTTTGAGGTGATGCATAACAATGGTAGTAGAAGATCAAAAGGATATGGTTACATGCAATTAGTCTAAGGTTGGATTAAAAAGGAAGAACTTAGTCCAATGAACAAGAAAATAGTGTCAAAAGCTAGTCAAAGCCTAATCAAAAGAAATGTAATCATGTTTTTATAAGGTTGCAGGCCAATTATGGTCTATTGATCTTAGATTGGTTTTGACAATTGAGTGTCAACACACTTAAGAAATTTACCGAGTTCATGTCGAGCTAGTAACATATTCCAAGTATAATATGTATAGATGTTGAGTTGCAATGAGTGTCGAGTCACTCATGTGCCAAGTAAATAGTAAGTGCCAAGAAAATAGACAGAGTCGAGAAAGTTTCAAGTGCCAAGTGAACAATAGATGCCGAGCAAGTTCAAGTGCCCAGCTAGATAGAATTATAGTATGTGCCGAGAATTAGTATTAAACAACTGTTGAGTAACACAGAATTGACCTAGTTATTTGTGATGGCACAAAAAATTATGTAAACCATTTTTGAGCTGACATATGGATAGATCTTGAAGCTTTAAAGATAAGATCGAATCTATTTGGATTCCCTATGTGATAAACATGAAACCAATCAAAAAAATGAAAGGAATTGAGTAGGAAAGTTGAATGAATCTCAATCATAGATTCATACCTAACCCAAAGCAACCAAAGTCTTTTTAAAGGAGATTAAGCTCTATAATTTAGTATGAATGTGAGAGAAAGCATTAGAGAATACATGCAAGATGGTGATGATAGTAGTAAAAAAGGGGTGAATCATTTAGTATACATTCAAGGTGACTTAGAAGAAGGAAAAAATTGCAAGATTAGTTAGCAAAATAGAGGATCAAGGTTACAACAATTTCATATTAGATCAAAGCGGACTAAGATGAACTAAATTGGGATCTAAAATCAGCAATATCAAATTGTAAGTGTATCAGATCAAATATTCTACTGTACTTTCTAACAACTGTATCAATAGGATGAAATCCTTAGTATTAAGGTTGACTTAATAGTCATTGTGAAATCCCTTAACAAGCTGACATTCCAAGTGATTTTTTTGAAGCCCTTTAGCTAGGAACACTTTTAATAGGATGTTAAAATCCTTTAACAGGGTGAGATCTAACAATACTTTATAAGCCTTTAATAGGGTAGGCATTTTATAGGGTAGACCATGAGAATGGTCAAATCATGTAACCTTAATAGGTGAACTTTATTGCTGTAGTAGTGAAGAATTGTGGGTGTCATCCCCACCCTAGTTTTACTTTCTCATTGGAGGGTTTCTAGTTGATCATATTTGGTGTCAAGTGTTTATGTGGATGCATTTACTTTACATGTTATTTCAATATGTTTATGCATGAATTTTTTTAAAGTTGAAAGTTTTATGGTTATAGTTTACTACTTTTAATTCACACCCCCCCCCCCTCAGAAGTATACATTTCCCATTTGTATTTCCAACAATTGGTATCAGCTAAGTTCTCATCAGGAGAAGCCTTATAGCTTGGAGAAAAGATCTTGAGATGGAGGTTTACAAGTTGGGAAAGACCATTGAGAATCAAGATATTGAGAAACATCTCTTACTACAACAATTGAATGAAGCCAAAGATGCCTTAAGAAGTTCACTAAAGAGAAGGAAAGAGATTGCCATAGCAGAAAATGACACTCAATACAAAGAGATTGAAACCACAAATCTATTTGTAGATGGTAACTCCTATGAATTTGATGCAATAATTAGCTATCTCATGAACAAGAATAGAGCACAAGCTAAGGAGATCAAAAATCTCAAGTTGGAGCAAGAATCACAAGCAATACTACTATGTGAGGTGACTGAAAAAAAAAGAAGAAAGCTATAGAAGACAAGGCCATGATTGAAGAAGACAAGAGAATTTTGTCAAATAGATTGGAAGAAAAATCAGCAGAGCTATCTAGGATCTCAAACATGCAATTGGACACACTAAGCCAAATGATGAATGCCCATCATGAGATGAATGTCAAGGACATTGAGATAACTACATTAAAGTTGCAAAATGAACAACTGCAGAATGACTTGAAAAGAGAAAAAAGAGTTTGTTGAAAGTCTCAACAAGCCAAATGAAGCCATAAATTACTTTAAACAATTAATAACATCCCCTAGATCCAATAAAGACACATCAGAATTGGGATACACAAGCTTTGAAGAAGGAGAATCATCCAAAGCTGCTGAGGAAAGAAGCAATAAAGGTAAGAACTCTAAACCTACTTGTCATAATTGTGGAAAGAAAGGACACATAGCTAATTTTTGCAAGAGCTAGAATGCTAGTTAGAATGCCAAGCCAAAGAACATGACACATTGTTACAAGTGCAACAAATAAGGTCATCAGGTACATGAATGCAGGACCACAACTAGAACCATGCATGCACCAAGATCTGAAGGATGCTACTACAAGTGTTAGAAGTTTGGACACAAAGACTTTGAATGTAGATTCAAGTCCACATGGTCATCAAACAAGGGAAGAAATGAAAATTCCTACAATTGGAGCTACAATACAAGGCACAACTATCATTATTGTCAAGAGTATGGAAACATCCCTAAGAATTGCATAAGAATGCATTTTAGTGGAAGCTACAATAGATGGTCGAGTCAAACCACATGCTTTAGTTATTTGAAGACTAGTCATATCAGCAAGCATTGACCAACAAGGACAAAGGCACCTAACTTAGAGTTCAACAAGGGAATAGGCAAGGTAGATGTTGAGCACATTAGAGGAGAGATGAAAAAAACATGGAAGAAGAAAGATGGATGCAACACATCAAATGGAGGGATCACTTCATGTGAAAGGTCAAGTGATCACATTTCATCAAACTAAGAAAAAGAGGTATGTGGGACTGATATTTGAATGTTTCAACATACATCAATTCCAAAATAGGTTAGCATTGAAAAGGATAAATTAGCATGAATAAATATTCAAGCCAAAAAAAAAAAATCAAGCTCAAAACTTTAAGTTTTATCTTATTGCAGAGTGACAAAGTTCTCTCCAATTGCCGAGTTGTCAACCAAAGTTAGTTGAGGCTGAGTCAGTAGTATCTACCAAGTGAAGGTAATTCTTGTTGAAGCCAAATAAGGGAAATTATAATGGATGCCAAGTGATGGAGATTCAATGGATGTTTACTAAAGCACAAACTGCATTGAAGCCAAGTTTACAACTATACACACACCATGCATTAAATGTGATATTTGAAATGGTATAAGGTAAATTTTTTGCCCATTTTTTGTCATTATGAACATAGAGCAAGAGTGAGTAGAGCATTAAAGTGATTGGTGAATATAGATTGAAGCATTTGGACAAATTCCAATAGATATCAAGCATCGTTTCATCAATTTAAATGTATTCCTCGTGAGTTGAGTTTCAATCTATTGAAACCCTAGTTTTTCAAAATGGCCTATAGCTCTAGAAATCCTAAGGATAAGGAACCTTTTGAAGTTCAGTTGGTTAGTAATGAGGTTAAGCAACCAAATTTTAGGCCTATTCCTAAAGTTGCATATAAGAATGACCCAGTAGGGGTACTATCAATTATTCCACCCAAGGTCATAATAGTTTAGGATGTAAAAAAGTGTTATAATTGCAAGGTTGGAGGGATAGGAGACATGGAAATTTGTCAAGCATATGATAAACTATGTGAGAATGGAGTGTTGAAGGAAGAATTTCAAATTGTTGAAAGGAAGGGCTTAACCCGTGCTCTAGATTTCCCCACTGTCTTTAAGATTCAATGGATACAAATTGTCTTAAGAAGAATTCATGATGGATGCCTATGGCTAGAAGGAGGGCCTATCAAAATTTCAAAAAGGATTGTGCATAGAGTTACAGGATAACCAACTATAGAACAACCCAAAATCCTAAGAAGCAACTCAAAAGAAGAAATTAAGAAGAATATAGGGACAAAGTGGAATAAGAGGGAAATTGACCATTGATACCATAAAGGATCCACTTCTTGAATTTGTAGTGAGGGTAATATCTCACAAATTATACAGTCAAGCTCAGTAAATAGTGTGCCATGCATTATAGCTGATGTAGGATACAAAATTGTGAAGAAAGATCATACTTATAATCTTGTGGAGCTTCAATTGCAGCAAATCAATGAGAATCTAGGAGCAATAAGGAGATCAAAAGGTGCTCAATGCAAATTTGGTTCAATTTTGATATGTATATTTTTCTATGTTAAAAATTAGTTTCCCTCTTTTTGTAAGGTAGGATGAAAGACCAATAGTTCTATGGTTGTACAAATTAATGAGTACATTGAGCAAATGGGAGACAATTTTGAATCTATAATGACTAGTTATTTTAAGGATTTCAAGCAATCCATGAAATGAAAATTGAGAATTCTAGTTTCCCTAGTGGAGATGTATTACAATGACATATGTTTCTTATTAGATATTGATTACACATTTATCTAGGCTGTAGTACCCAGAGTGAGATGGCTAAGGCCTTTGGGGTATGAGATTGACATAGATGAAGCATCAATAGCCATCACTGAATTACTTGCAGAGGAAATTGATAAGTCGGCAAAGATCTTCGGCAACTATGATGTTGTGAAATCCAAGGTTAAAATGGAGTTGAAAACTACCTCAACTCTAAAGAAGAAAGATAAATTGGTTAAGAAGCTAAAAGCCAAATTTGGTGAGGGAGCTGAAGGTGATAATGAAGATGATGATGAAGAAGAAGAAGAATAGGGTCAAGAATCTCTTGCCCTAACACAAGGTATGGATGAAGATGAAGAAGAAGGTGCTGAGGAGAAACAAGCTAAGGAAGCACTAGTAGTACAAGAGCCAAAGAAGAGAAAGGCTAAGACACAACCTGCAACTCAACCTAAAGGAAAGTAGATTGCTAAACCAAGCCCTACCAAGCCTACTGCTCCAACCACTAGAGCAACTACAAGGGCCACCACTTAGAAGGCCAAGGAGAAAAGAAAAAAGAAGAATAAGGCTACTAAGAAACTAGGTGTAGTGCAAAAGAAATTGAGGAAATATGTTGCTCAACCAGAATCTGATGAAGAGAGGACTGAGTTAGAGGACACAAGCCAATCTAGAGTGGCAAGTTATGCACCCAAGTCTAATATTGATAACATTTGTGATAATATTAGGGATAATTCAAACTTGACTAGATTGAAAAGTATTGAATTCAATAAATTAAGTAGAGAAGAACACAATAAGGTTGAAGAATCACTATATGCCATTATGGAAAAATTCAAGAATACTCCACTTGAATTTGACATTACTATGCCCATGGATTTGTAGTCAATTATTGAGAATAAATGGCATTATTGCCTAAACTTGGAAAAGGAAATAAGAGTGTCCACATTGGCACAAGTGATGCTAGAATTATCAAAAGGCCAAATGACAAAGGCAAACAAGAAGCATGGAAACAAGTTTGCACCCAATTACAGGGCCTTAAGCATAATTCAAAACAAGATTGAAGATGTTGTAAAGAAGTCCACTCAAATGTGGAAGCTAATATATGGGCTAACTACTATTAAAGAAGGAGAGGATGATCCCTTTGAGGGAAGAAATAATGGAGAAGATGAAGAGAATGATAAGGAGAAGTTGAGAAAGAAAAGGAAGGCAAAACACTGGAGGAGGCACCACAAAAAGGAGAAGAAATGGCAACTATTGAAGAGAAACAAATAGATCAGAGTGTGCAAGACACACAATTGCCACCATTAAGCCCTCCACATGACACTATCACACCTATAGAGACAATCAAAGTAAAAGATGTTCCTAACAACTCAGTTTAGAACATCAACCCACTCACTGTAGAGGATTTAAAGAAGATCCTTGACCAATCAACATTATAGGAAAAATTGTGTGACAATCCAATATTGGTCAGTGTGGATGAGCTATAGAAAGCACTAGCTAACCTAGCTAGGGATAAGGTGAAAACACAAGAACCACCTTCTGTCATCCCTACAGCTACTAGTGGACAACCTCAAGAGAAAATATTAGTAGATACATTAGCTAAGGTCGATAACACAGTGAAAGTTGTCATGAATAAACAATAGAATAAAACTACAAAGGAGCCAACAAAGGAACAAATAGGATAGGTAGAGGTATCTATTCCTATTGCACAAACACAAGGTGCACCATAGATAATTGTGATTGATTAAGGAGGATCACAAGAAGAAAAGGATGTTCCAAAAGAAAAGGAGTAGGAAGCCATTTAGAAATTGGTTAATTCACCAACTACTAGCACTCCTACAAAAGTTCTTTAGAGGCTAAGCAACGAAGCAATGCCAATTCAAATTTCAGCACTAGGCTCAAGCTCCACAAAGGTTGCAAGGGTACTTCACTATGGAGACCCAACATTAGATGAAGAAATTGTCATACCAAAATATGATTATGCAACCATGAACATTGAATAGATCAATGAGATGTAGGATGTTGTAATATCTTATTGGAAAGAATTCTTCTGAGAGGGGGTGAATCAGAAGTACTAGTTTTTGACCTATTTTATGTCCTTAATAACATATCTTTGAAATGAACATGCATGCATATAAACATTAATCAATCATGAGAAACAAATATGCATCACCACATAACACTTGAGATTTTGGTAACCAGAAACCCTCCAAGAATAAGAAGGTAAAACTGGGGTGGGGATGATACCCACAAAAATTACTGCAACAATAATGTCATGGCCCTGATAGTTCTATTTCTATCACCTTGGAATTCTGTGATTAGCTTACTCTTCTGAATGGTTTGATACGTGTTTAAATTAGTTTAATTCTGGCATTATTATGTGAACTCTTTGAGAATTTAGAGATTTCTCAAAATCTAATTCTCAGACCAAATGTTTTATGTTTTCAGTTTTGTGTAATTTTCAAAAATTTGTCATCTGAATCAATCTGGATTCAGGAATCAATTTTATAAATCAATGATGAATGGTTTCAATTTTATTATTGGTTTGGTTCGTATTTTCAGAATTGCATTTGGGGTGACAGTAAATTTTAACAGCACCTTGAATCTTTTGTTTATTAGATATAAGAATATATATATATATATATATATATTTATATAATTATAAAAATGTTTAAATATATATACGTATATGAATATAAGTGCATTAGTATAAAATAATTATGCATATATATATTTATATATGTATATATATAGTTGTTTTTATATTTGTGTGCTTGTGTTTATATATATATATATATATATATATTTATTTATACTTGTCGTTTGGTAGAGTTTGTGTTTTAGTGGGATTAATATTAACAAGTATTAATGTTAATATTAATATTGATATATATGTTGATATATTAATATTAATATTAATTATTATTACTATTGATATAGATATTGATGTTAAGACTAATATTATCTTGTGTTAATGTTAATGTTAATATAAATCTAAACTATCTAAAGTTAATACCTAAACTATCCTATCGCATGGTATTCAACTAAGTCTAACCTAAATTAGAACCAAAGCCTAAGATATCTATGCATATTCGAACATGGCATGTCTTGGACTGGGCATGGTGGTTGAGATAGTGGGTTTTAAATGCTGGCAGGTTTTTTGAGCCGCGAGTTGGTACTATCTTTGACAAGTGTCAAAGAGTGCTCAGGAAATGGGATATTGGGTTAAGCTCGCAGTTATGAGCATTTTATTGCATGGTTAATCTGTCATTTTTGATGGGTGTTGGTTGCATTTTGATTTCAATCTATTATCGATGATCTCCTGATGGTAAATGTGAAATCTTTGTGGAACAGGTTTCTCGGCGCTAAATTGAGGGAACTATTAATCATGGAGGAGTGTTCGATTTGTCTCTGTTCTTTTTTCATTCTTCTATTGCTCCATGGTTGTGTTTCTTAGTCTTTGCCATTGAGAAAGTTTCTTGGTTTCTTTGGAAATTAGCATAAAAGTTGGAAGCGTGGTCTGAGAGTTGTGGTAGAAGGCTTTACGGGCGTATTCTTGTGAGCATCAATTCAAACTTACAGGTAGAGGGATTTTCTTGACTCTTTCCTATAGTTTTAGTTATGTTTCATCATATTTGTGAAGTTTTGTATATTTAAATTTTAAGTGGTTAAACCCAGATTTGGGTGTAAGGGATTAAGAATGTTAGAATGTTTAAGTTTTATTTATTGGTTAATATAGATACCCAAGCATGGTTACATGCAGGGTTCAGGAAATTTTAATGTTGCTAGGTTCTGTATGCACTCATACTTGAGTGTGGGTATGGAAATTTTGTTTTGTTAACTCTGTTGAATTCGAGTTTCGTTGTATGTTATGTGATGTATATGTTTAGCGGATTACATGAAGTGTGTTTGACATTTAAAAAAAGGGTCTATGAAGAGTATGGCTCTGGGTGCAAGGTTAGCTCTGTTTTTTTTTACATAGTTACTATTACTAAAATTTTGCACATGTGTAAAATTTTAAGTATACATGCAGTGAAAATACAAAAATGCTTTTCATTTCATTCAAGCAATAGAAATGTCTTTTATACATTGATGTTTTCAAACAATGAAATGAAATGATATATTGAACAGGAAAAATTCTCACACAAGCCGTGAGTATAGCTCATTGTATTAAATTTCTTTCATAAGGAAATACATGAACAGATACATATGAATGAAAGAAATAAAAAGGAGTAGAGATAACCAGTTATGGCCTATTGCTTTGACTAGTTATGCACCCTCTTTTTGGTGCACTCATACAACTTCGAGCTTCGTGATCTCAAGCAACTGCAAAAAATATGAAAACAACTGATGTTAGATCCCAAAGGATCTAAGAAATGACTACCTATCTCTACAACATATAATCTATTTGTTGATGCATTTCATTACAAGAGTAAACAAACCGAAAGAAAGAAATAAAGGTTATTTCTGAGTGTCACGAGCCCATGCTCGAACCTCACAAAATAGTATGCTGTAGGATTTCTGTTAGAATATGAAAAGATTAATAACCCAGAAAACTAGTGCAAAGAGTAAATATCTAAACTATGAATACAAATGATACAAAATTAAAATAGCATCATAGAGTTAGTCTCCAAGAGAGTAATGCAAATGCTGGAAGCAAAATAGCATTAAGAGGATGCAAAAACAAGAGATACAAATACAAGCCAGGTAGCATGCTTATATAGGCTAGGAAGAGGGAGGAGGTGGCAACACCAACCAATGAGGAGCAACCATCTATTGGACTAAAGATAGCAAAGTATCTTCCCAAGATAGCTAATGGATGCTCACATGTAGGAAGGTGACACCTCACAACCATTCATCTAATAAGACATGCTTTATTAACCTAAGCGAGATTATTAAAAGTGTAGAAAAAACATATCAAAATAGGAAAAATAAAAAATTACACTAACACCCCCCCATAAGTGAAGCTTAGGTGGATGTAGAAATGGGTCCTGGCAAGTCAAGCCTGATGAGGTACCCATGTACATAAAATTCCCCCAAAAGAGAGAGAAAAGAGACTCCCCAAAGAAAATTAGGACTCCAAGTGAGAGGAAGTGGCCCCCCCAAAAGATGAAGCATCCCATACCCCCAGCAAAGCTTGCAAATTTTGTCCGATAGATCCACTTACATCGAACAATTTTTCTTCCCTTAGAAAAAGGGACAAGATCTCAAGTGTGGTTCCTCATCAAGGAACTATACTCTTCCTGCATAGCTGTATCCCACTCAAAAATACTAGAAGCCTCATGAAAGGACTGTGGATTTGAGGCAGTAGCAATGAAGATATGTAGAGCATCCTAGAATTGTGAACGAGTCTGCTTGGTGTCTGATGGATCTCCAACCCAATCACCTACAAACTGCAAGGTCTGTCTAGCCCAAAGTGGACCAGAAGATGGAGAATCTAGAGAAGAATCATCAACCTGTAAATGATGACTAGGAGAGGAAGGAGGTGAGTCCTCTGAATCACTCTCTACATCAAAAGTGGAGGTAGAAGACTGCTCAAGTGAATATAACCCATTAGAAGATCTATCATGTATTCCAAGTGACTCCAATGTCAAAGTAGAAGGCAATTCTGTGACCATGCTCTGCTGGTTAAGCTGATGCAAGTAGTGGAAGTTAAGATGGCCAAATCGCTCATGCCATAATCTACTCACATCATTAGAGTGAGTGAGTAAAACAGTCAAAGGAGGATCAAGAACAAAGTGAGAAAACATATAGATTCGTGACTGATGATCTGCTCTCCCAACTGCAACTGTAGAATCATTGTGAACCTCACATATCTCCACTGAACTAGGAGTGAACTCAACCTGCTTGCCTAAATTTGTGTGAGTGATCTAGTATACCGATAGGAGATTAGTTGACATTGAGGGTACACAAGGAACATCATGGAATGTCCCATCCCCCACATCAACAGACCCTCTCCCACACACCTCAACAGGAGTGTTATCACCCATCAACATAGAAGGCATAATACATGGCTCTAAGGATGCAATTTCTTCCTTAGATGAATCCATGTGGTGTGAAGTACCCGAATCAAGAACCCAAGTGGATGGTGAGGAAGCAACTACAAAAAGAGCCTTGCCTTTTCCTTTCCCCTTGCTATTTTCTTTTTCTTTGTTAGACCCTTCAATAGAACTTTGTTTGATAGACTCAGGAACATTGATATTATTCTTCTCAAGAATGTATCTCAAGTGATCAAGTTGTTTCTGCAAACATTTATGTTCATCATGACCAGGTCTTTTACAATAGGCACATTTAACCTTTTCTTTCTTAGGCTTATCGCCCTTAGAGGATGAGGTATCAATAGTTGCTTTTGAAGCAATTGGTATCTGATCCTTCTTTTCCTCATTATTATTTTGTTTCTCATCCTTACTATTATTGTTACTACTTTGTCCTTTTTGTTCTTTTGTGCCTTGGTTGGTTGCTAAGGCATGTGACTTAGAGGACTTAAGAGTGCCCATCTGGATTAGCTTGTCCTGTTCTCGAGTGAGATTGACAGCAAAATCATCTAGAGATGGCATGGTGAATTGAGTACCAAGTGCACCCTTAGTAGCATAGAAGGTAGAGACAAACAAAAAATATTTTGAACTTAGCTTAGAGAGAATACTGAGAATCAGTCGTTCATCTTTCTTTTCAATTCCACATTGTTTTAACTGCAGCCTTAGTGATTTCAATTTGGTGAAAAAATCTTGGATTGTGTTGAAATTGCCTAGACTCAAACTAATTAATTTATTTTCCAACATATGACCCCTCATTGAATCTTGTGTGCCAAATAATGTTTCTAGCTTTGTCCATACTTCATTCGGTGTATCCAAAGACTCAATGTGAAATAGCAAGTCAGGAGAAATAGACAAACACAATGTTCCATATGCCTCATCACATTTGTTAAACCACTTAGGCTTCTCTTCATCTTTAGCAGGTTTAGTTTCAAGTCCCATAGTTATCCTATTTAATCCAGCTTTCCTTAAGTGAATTATCATGCGTGATTTCCACTCAAAGTAATTGTATGGAGTTAGGATGGGCATATTTGTTTGATCCATGATGAAGGAATGCAAAGAAATGCTAAAAAGAAGAGAACCCAGCCACGACAATGCCCCCCCCCTTTTTACTCAATCAAAGAACCCCCTCCCCCCAAAGAAATATGATTTGGCACTTTATTTTAGTGCATTTACAACTACCACTAGAAAGAGATACTTAGTGGTCTTGATTTCAATGCATTACAAACCCTCATGAAGAGGATATGCTAAAAGTGAAACTTGGGCACAATAATCAAGGAAACAAATAGCACCACTGTGATCTACTCGAAAAATCATGCACTTTCAAAAAAAAATCACCTCGATACGAGGTCGTATGAGAAAGTTATGATCCTCCGAAGTTTTCAAAATGAGAACTTTGCACAATCACGGCTGAGAATTTGCAATTTCTGAAGAATTCATACATGAAAATAAAAAAACAACTCCACTAGTGGATAGAGCACAAAAAAATAGCCAAATTCATAATAAGAATCATCAAAATCGAAGTTCGTATGAGTAAGAATGATACATTTGAAAACTGCATTCAAATCTGCGACTGCCAACGGAGAGGGGTATGGCTATAGCTTTGCATGCTCAATTCTAAAAAATATACAGCTTGCATGCAAAATCTAAAAGATACCCAGACGATTTTTCGGGGCTGCGAACAAAACCCAGAAAGAATTTTTCTTGCTGATGTACAGAAGATGTTGCTGTAGTGTAAATTAGATGCCTTTAACAATAAAAAATGGCTCCAAAAATTAAAAAATGACCTCAGCAACCAAAATATGACATGCAAATGTTGGATCAGATTCTTAAGTCCATCAACGGCATGCTGGAACCTGCAAAACTGATTGAAAACTCCAAATATGCAAGTTGGTTGTCAGATTTGAGATTGAAACCCCAGAGAAAAACTGTTTTTGTCAAAACTTTTCTGATTCTCAGGATCATCCAAAGATGCAAGAGAAGATCATACTTCTTTTTTCAAAAAACTACAATAAAGTTTATTTGCCCTCCCAGAATCTCTCAAATAAGGAAACTAAAATCTACTCTTGCACATAGAAAAGCTTTGATACCATGTTAGAATCTGAAAAGATTAATAACCCAGAAAACTAGTGCAAAGAGTAAATATCTAAACTATGAATGCAAATGATACAAAATCAAAATAGCATCATAGAGTTAGTCTCCAAGAGAGTAATGCAAATGCTGGAAGCAAAATAACATTAAGAGGATGCAAAAACAAGAGATACAAATACAAGCCAAGTAGCATGCTTATATAGGCTAGGAAGAGGGAGGAGGTGGCAACACCAACCAATGAGGAGCAATCATCTATTGGATTAAAGATAGCAAAATATCTTCCCAAGATAGCTAATGGATGTTCACATGTAGGAAGGTGACACCTCACAACCATTCACCTAATAAGACATGCTTTATTAACCTAAGTGAGATTATTAAAAGTGTAGAAAAAACCTATCAAAATAGGAAAAATAAAAAACTACACTGACAATTTCAATGAATAAATAATGATTAACATCATAGATTGCAAGAGTGTACTTGCTACAAGAAAGCATGAGAGAAAAGTAACGAAAAATATTTCAATCAATGCTAAGAAGTAAGGAGTTTTTATTGTAAAGCTAAACATGCCACTGGAAAGTATGTTGACAAAATCTCAGAAGGCAAACATAGGATGAACAAGGTTATGTTGTAACAAATTATCATGTGACTGGAATGCTATTTTAAAGAAATCCTAACAACAACTAAGTTATAGCCCAAGTGAATATTCTTGCATCTGATGGGGTTCAGAAAAGTTTTGAGGGTACAATGGTTAGTGAAAACTATATAAAGGATTTTGCTGTCTTGAAGATGGATGCCTCTGATACGCTTTTACAGTCAGTTGAGGTTGGGAAATTATTCACTCAAACTTGGTTAGTGATGCTTTGCAATTGGAAACACATAGACCACATATTTATTGCTGGAGTTCTTAGTGAATTGAACCGAGTTTTTGCTAAAAGTGAAAAATTGCAATTTTTTTTTCAAATTGATCAGTTGCTGCATTTATAAAAATGCCTCAATTGGCTTATGGCATGGTAATATGAAGCTTTTAGTGGAGGCTGAATGAAAAAATATCATCTGGTGGAACCATAAAAAGATGTTATTTGATTGTGCATATAACTTTAAACTGAGCAACCTACAAAAGGGTTTGAAACATAATGAAGCTGCTGATTCATTCTACACAAGAAGGTTTGCAATAATGTTTTCTCAAAGTTAAAAGCATGCCCTACACTTGAAGATAAGATGGCATGTGCAATCAAATAAACATCTCCAGCAAATGTTCTAGTAACCACGTCACAGAGTTGTCATTGTTTCTATCCTCAAAGACTACATACAGCAAATATCATTGTGGCAGTTAAAAAAACTAGTAAGATTCAGCAATAGCAACATGTATTCAAATTC
The DNA here is from genome assembly GCA_028749045.1 of Cupressus sempervirens. Lineage (NCBI taxonomy): Eukaryota > Viridiplantae > Streptophyta > Pinopsida > Cupressales > Cupressaceae > Cupressus > Cupressus sempervirens. The sequence continues at coordinate 249,597,406 of CM053785.1, read as the reverse complement.
ATTGATGACAATGAAGATTGGCTAAAAAGTTACAGGAGAAATTACCGGGTTTTGTTAAAAATGAAATGTAATTGTCAGAACTTGTTTTTAACAAAACCCATATGCAAAAATGTAGATTGGAATGTATCATACAACAAATCAATATCAACAAGATGGCATTCACCTCTGACTATTGCAGATTTTTTGATTTAAAATGTTTATTGCTGGGTTATGCAATGATTAACGAAGGAAATAGATCCTTACTACAGAGTTGTCACACAAGAGGGTCTTCATTATCTAAAGCAACAAGTCATGTATATGGGAACATCGAAGTAGAAACTATTCAAGTCACCAGAGCTTGTTTCCAACTTATAACAGTAGCAAAACAATATCAGCAAATACCCACAGTTAAAAAACAACAAAGGAATTGAGCTCTATCTCAGCAATAAAAAAATCAAAGCTCAAGGTCAACATGGTGGCAAAATGAGAGATTTTCAACAGTATTTTCCATTACAACATCCAAATACAAATAGGAGCCCATGCAATAAGATTCAGCAAAGATTAAATGTCCACAGTCAACAGAAGAAGATTTTACATCTTCATTTCCAGCTAGGGAAATACCAAAAATAAAAAACCTTAATCTATCAAAGCAAGGAGAAGATCAGCTACATCAGAGAAACTACATTTTCAGTAGTTACAAATTTCATTATCATTCATGACAATATCAGATTCAGCAAATCAAAATTCTTACCTTTGCAGCTACAATGGAAGGTGCACAGTCATGGGAAAATGAAAATAATTCAAAGACCAAGCAATAAGCAGGGAAAAAATCCAGATAAAACAACCTCTTCAGACTTGAAACCCTCATCCTGTAGCTTCCATAACTTCAAAACAAACAAGATAAAATGAACTCATTTTAGGGTAATCAAAATATTCATACCCTCTTTCAAAATGAATTTCCATTTGGAGTCCGTGATTTTTTTTCATGGGATTTTACATCCTTTTAAAAAAATTTGTATTTGCGATGAGTTTGGTTGCATGTTTTATTAATGTCTTAGAGGCTTTGTAAAGTTAATAATGTTACTTGTTATTTTGCATAGTTATAATAAAGAAAATAGTATTTAAATGATTAATTCTAATCATTTAATATTATTTTATTCAAAATGCAAGAACATTATTTTAAATCATTTCTTTTGCATAATTATTACTGTAAAAGAGAAATATCTTAATGACGTAATCATAAGTCATTAGATAGTTTTCTATGTTTAATGCAAAAGATGAGTCATTTTATATTCATGTCATGGTCTTTAAGATTGAAAATAGTTAGGAAACATATGCATGGAATATAGGAGGTCGGATTTTGACTTTGCTAAGTCAGTTTGGGGGTCTTTATGACCAGTTTGAGCATTTTGTGGACAATGCAAGGTGATTCATAGTGTTCTTTATGACTGAGTGGAGCTTTTTGAGCAAACGATCATTATTTTAGAAGCTTCCAGTACCTCTTTTCCAGGCTATCTTTCTGCATATGACCCAAACAATTGGGCATTGTACTTAATGAGTTTTCTAACTCATTAATAAGGGAGTTCTGATTTTATGACTAAGTTTGGAGACATCTTTGGAGTCTTGAGCTTTGTTACAGAGTCTGTAATTCAACATTTTGAAGAAATAATGCTAGTGACAGCAGTGTGATTATGCCCTATGAAGTAAATTGTCAAGTTCTTTTTCCTTTCTACAAATTTTGTGTGTGTTTTAAATGATTTGATAAGTTAACCTGTGAATGTTTACATTATTCCTTGTTTTATGTCTCATTCCAGCACCTTTTTGTGGAAAAGTAAGTCTTCTTGCAGGTTATGATATGTGTTTATAGGTGAAATTAGTCAAAGTGAGATAGTAATTTATCCTCTTTTGTAGTTTCAGTTTTGAAACCTTATCATAAATCACTTGTGCAAGCCTTTATAGGAAAATGTGCTTCATCTGTATTTCATAGAACTATAATCCTCTTTGTTACATGTGTGTTGCATCTTCATAGTAACTTTTGGTGTATCACCTCTTTTCTTAGTTTAAGTTTTAGGTTTTAGGTTTATTTTCTACACTTTCTTACCTTTTCCCTCTAAGTTTTCATTAAGTTTTAGAGTGTTTCACTGAAAGATATAATAGGAGCCGGCCTAGAATCCGAAGGTTTCATTTCATTATCCAGTCTGATGTAATGAAATGACTCCCATGTTAAGTAAGGATTACTAAACATTGCTAGTTTAGTAGGGTGCAAATCTTGAAACTTAACAGTTTTGGCATGCCCGGTGGGACCTGAGCACATTCTACAACTGTGCTGGTACAGCTGAAGGTCATTTTCAATTAGCTAGTAGGAGGTGATGAATTTATGAGAAAAATCAAAACATGAAGATCCACTTCTTTTGAATACCTACAGTTAGAAACTCTAAAAAGGCGTAGAAGGAGCTTATCCAGGACAAAGCCAGCATCGAGGAAGTGGCTTTCAGTCCCTGGTCTTCATGTATACAGTAGAATGTGTCAAAGAAAAGTTAGACATTCAGCAAGCCCATCAGTAAGAGCTTATTCTTTTGACATTTTTGTTGATTCAATTGAAAATTTGGCAAGTACTGGTTTTATACCAGCAAGTACAGTTAATACAAGTTCCCAACAACAACCTGTACAACAACAACCTGTATAGTAGCAACCAGTACATCAGCTTTTACAACACCCTCTACCAATGGCGAGGGCATATGCTTTTGTGCCTTTTAATCAAGGGAGTCCCTTGAATTTTGCACAACATCATGATATACCACTGACTACATTGAAGAGTTTGCCTGATTTCACAAGAGAACATCAGACTACAACATATGAGCACATAAGAGATGTTGCAACTTTATGCAATGTACACCATGTTACAAAGGAGGATGTAGCTACTAAGCTACTAGTAGCATCATTAAAAGGAAAATCACTTCAATGATTTATAAGCCTAGCTATTGGTTCTATAGGCTCATGGGATGCTTTGGGTGATGCTTTAACAAGACATTTTGAGGATAAGTCAGACTTTTTATCACTCGTGGAGCAGCTCTCAACTATTAAGCGTGCACCACAAGAATAGATGATGGATTTTAGTAGCCGATTTCAGAGGACTTGGACTAGAATTCCTGTTGTGGTAAGACCTTTAGCAGAGCATGCTTTTCTTTATTATTTAAGAAGCTTAAATAGCGATATTTCAGTAATGATTCAATCTATGGGAGGTGTTTCGCTGCCTCAAGCTTATGATATTGCAATTAGAGCCAAAAATAGTCTTATCCAAGCTAGTAAGATAGCCCCTAGGCCTCCAATGCCCATTTTTTCGGACATCCAGCCCAATCTGCCATTGGCAATCCCACCATTTAACCTGTTACTTGCTGTTCTCAGCCAAGAAAATACTATGGAAGGCCCTTCAAATACTACAGGTCCTTCACTAGAGTTGTAGGATATTAAAAATAGCCAGATCAAAATCAAAAGTATGATGCAAACTTTTAGTAATGAGCTGGTGAATTTAAAGAAACAACAATTTCAACCTAGGGCATCTTACCAATAGTAGACTCTAGCTGTTAATCTGCCTTATCAATAGCAAAATCAAGGCTAGCCTCAAGGAAATAGGCCACCATTTTAGGGCAATGCAATGGGTTATAGGAAAAATATTAATCAAAGGCCTTTCCATCCATATAATCCAGTTCCCCTCAATTCAGCTAATCTAGTTAGAGACATAGTGCCCATGCAGAATAATCTTGCAGCGGATTTTGAGTGGTGTTATCCCTGTAATGAACCATATAATCAGGTTACGTGCACAAATGGAGTTATAAATCAGGCATTAATGGTGCAAAATATAGTAGCAGGACAAAAAAATGTCACAAATGATGCACCTGAACAGTAGCATGATGTACTGACTCCTGAGACTACTTTCCTCAACTAGTAGAGAGATGAATTTTGCGTAGTCAATAATGACTCACCAATATCAGCAAATACTCGAGCTAAGAAAAGAGCTCTTGAAACAGACCAAACAACAAATAAGGGTAAAGCTACTAATACAGTTGAGCCATCATCAAGTGCTACAAACATGGTGGGAGACACTCACATCCCTGTCACCAAGGAAACCATTCACAAACTAGCAGAACATGCTGCTGCTAAGATACATCAAAAATCACACTTTGCTGCTCCATTCAATATAGTGGAGAATATGAAGAAGATGAATGTGTCTATGTCAATGTGGGAGACTTTGGCTATTCCTGGTCAAATGGATATTCTACAAAAGGCCCTTTTAGATGAAGCAAATCCCACAAAGGTGATGAATGAACCAGCAAAGGCGGTGTTAACCAACATTGATGAAAAGAAGGATGACAATGAGAAAACTACTAAGGAATCACATAAGGTAATAAAACCACCTCCGTTGTATCTTTCCTTAATCATTGGTGATAAGTTAGTCCATAATTGTATGGTAGATAGTGGAGCTACAAGCTTCGTCATGCCAAAAAAGATTGCTGACCAGTTAGGACTAAAATACCAACCTATTGAAAAGGGTGTTGTTCAACTTGATGGGACATCTGTAGGTACTATAGGCATGATTAAAGATGCAAGTGTTAACCTTCATGCCTGTCCTAATTTTTCCATTCAGCAAGATATATATGTCATAGATTTACCTCTGTACTTTGCTATTTGCTTGTCTAGGGACTTTACAGCAAAGATCGGTGGTTATTTGTCATCTAATTGGTCTCATATGCTTTTTAGGACTAGATATGGCACTAAAGTAACCATTAAATCTGAGTTGCTTGCAAAAAATCATATAGAACCTTATACGCCCAATGCTATTAATGCAAACCTGCTTGCATTTAATAAGGAGGAGTATCATACAGCAGCTGAAAATCGAACCCAACTAGATAATGTCCTAGATATTCTTCTTGATGAATGGGCCTCTAGTCAAACTTTTGAAAATCAGTATTATCATATGACAAATGCTGACTTAGGAACCTACATTATTCATGAACAAAATGAGGTCATTCTAGCTTTGGTCAAACCAGTAGGTCAGTCAGCAAAGTCCAAAGATCAATTATGGAGCATGTTTTTCGATGGTTCGAGAGGTTGACAAGGTGCTGGTGGGGGTGTTATGTTGATTTCACCTGATAATGAGAAATATTATGCCACTTTCAAATTCAATTTTTCTTGTACTAACAATACAACAGAATATGAAGGTTTAATCCAAGGGTTAGAATGGGCAAGAAAGCATGGCATTAAGTGTTTAAAGGTATATGGTGACAATGAATTAATAGTAAACCAAATTAGATGTCTGAATGCTGTAAAGAATGATATTTTGAAATCTTATAGACATCGTGTTTGGGATTTACTTGAACATTTTGATGCATTTAACATACTGGTTGTCCCTAGAAACAAAAATCAGCATGTTGACAGGCTAGCAGCTATAGGAGCCGAGTATGATATTGTTAACAGCGTGTCTGCACATACTGATTAGCAACATATCAAAATCATTACCAGACCTTCAGTTCCTAATAATGATATTAATTAGCAAGTTTTTGACAGTGATGAAATTTTTTTACAATTTTTGCTAGAAGAAGATGTTTTTGCTAATTCTAATTAGCAGAGGTATAAGGATCAATATGGTGACAGGGTGATCCAATTAAAAAACAACAAGTTGCCAAAGGTTTTAGTAACACTAGAGAGCATTTTTAATTCATATGATCAGCTCAAATCTGGAAAGGCTAACTTGATGGTTACAGAAAATTAGTATGCAGACCTGGAAATTGCACCGAGTAAATGTTTGAAATTTAGTAAAGTTAATTTAGCTGAAGAAAAAGAAGATTTTCTTCATTTGTTTCAAGAATTTAGCGATGTATTCGCTTGGTAGTATAGTGACTTAAAAGGATTTAACCCAAAATTGGCACAACACACAATAGAGCTGGAATCATCAGCAAAACCAGTGCAGCAAAAGCAAAGGCCAATTAATCCTAAACTGGAACCGTTGATGCAAAAGGAGGTTTTTAGACTAATTGAAAGTAAGATAATTTTTCCTATTAAGCACACGAGTTGGGTTGCCAATCTAGTTCCAGTAAGGAAGAAGAATGGGGAGTTACGACTATGTGTGGATTTCAGAGACTTGAATAGAGTCTCGTTGAAAGATAGGCACCCACTTCCATCCATGGAGCAGATATTATAGTGCGTGTCAGGGGCTGAGAGATTTTCTTTATTGAATGGTTATTCAGGTTATAACCAAATCTTGGTTAAAGAAGAGGACCAGTATAAAATAGCTTTCACAACAAAATGGGGTACAATGGCATACAAAAGAATGCCATTCAAACTATTTAATGCTAGAGCCACATTTCAAAAAGTCATGGAGATGGCTTTCAAAAATTTGATGTACAAATTTGTTTTGGTGTATTTGGATGATATCACAGTTTACTCACAGAAAATAGCAGATCACATAGATCATTTAAGGCATATTTTTGAGCATTGTAGAGAGTTCAACATCTCCTTAAACCCCAAAAGGAGTATATTTTATGTACATGAGGGAAATTTACTTGGATATGTCGTATCAAAGGTAGGCATCATGGTGGACCCTGAACGAGTTGCAGCGATTTTGGAGCTACCTTTACCACAACATAAGAAAGGCCTTTAAAGTTTCATTGGCCGCATCAATTTCATGCGAAGATTTTTGCCTGATATAGCAGCACTCCTCAAGCCTTTAACAACTATGCTTAAAAAGAATGCAATTTTCACATGGACAAAGGAAGCCAAAGATAATTTTCAGGCCATAAAAAATGCATTAGCATCAGCACCTGTCCTAATCAATCCTGACTTCAGTAAGGATTTCATTCTTTATGCCTATGGCAGTTATGATGTAATTTCAGCTATGTTAGTACAGAAAAATGCAGAGGGATTGGAACAACCAATCACATTTTTTAGCAAAGGACTGGAGGAGTATGAACAACATTACAACTTTTTCGAAAAACATGTCCTTGCTATTGTGAAGAGTCTTAAAAAATTCAGACATTTGCTGACACATAACAAAGTTATTTTACGTGTCACACACCCAAGTGTTAAGGAATTCCTCTTGAGTAGAGATCTGAATGAGAAGAGAGCTAGCTAGATCACATGTGTCATGAAGTATGACGTAGAGATTCAGATCACTAAGCTGCTAAAGGAAAAGGATTATGTGAACAAATTGCAGATAAGGACATTGCAAAACTTGAGGAGCAAGCAAATACAGTTTTGCTGATCGGAGCAGCTGGAAATGATGATAAACCAGAAAGCTGGTTACAAGATGTGATGTATTTTTTGAAAACTAGTCGATGCCCAGCCACATTAGACAAAGAAAAGAAAAGATATTATTGCTTGCAATCAATTCCTTTTGTGCTGATTAATGACATTTTGTATAGGAAAGACTTCAATGGAGTCCTTCTCAGGTGTGTAGATTCAGATGAGATTGCTCAAATATTGCACGAATTTCATGATGGTCATTCAGGAGGACACTTTTCTCCAAGGACTATAGCTTATAAGATTTTAAGAGTAGGCTATTACTGGCTTGATTTGTTCAAGGATTGTCATACACATGTCAGAAAATGTGTCAAATGCGCTATGTTTGCAGGAAAAGAGAGGTTGCCAGCTTTTCCTTTGCAGCCAGTTAAAATAGAACAACCCTTCCAGAAGTGGGGAGTTGATTTTATAGGGCCCATTAGCCCTCCATCCAATGCAGGTCATAAGTGGATTATTACGACCACTAATTATTTCACGCGCTAGACTAAAGCGGCAACATTAAAGGATGCAAATGAGATAGTAGTACTGAATTTTTATGATGATATTGTGAACAGGTATGGAGTACCTGAGTCCATTATTTCTGATAATGTCCTTTCTTTTATTGGAATGAAAGTCACTGATTGGGGCTTTAATCATGGGATTTATCTAAGTACTAGCTCAAATTATTACCCACAAGGTAATGGATTGGCTGAATCTTCAAATAAGAATCTTATAAGGATTATCAAACACAACTTGCAAGAGAACAAGAGAGACTGACATTCAAAGCTAAAAGCCACCTTATGGGTTGATAGGATTACTCCAAAGCAAGTTATTGGAAACTCGCCTTATAGGCTAGTGTATGGGAAAGAAGCCAAATTATCTATTGAGATAGAATTACCCACACTTGACCTTGCTACATAATTGGTTTTATTTGAGAAGAGTGACCCTATTTCAGTGTAGTGCACCCAGCTGATGGAGTTGGAGGAAACAAGGAAAAAAGCCATGGAAACCATGGAGTATCAGCAAATGCAGATCAAGAAGAGCTTTGACAGAAGAGCTCAATTTTGAGAGTTCCATGTTGGTGACATGGTACTGAAATGGGATGTTTTGAAGAGCAGGCTAGGCTAACACAATAAATTTGATCATATGTGGGCTGGATCGTTTTAGATTGCATAGTGTAAAAAACATAATGCCTACTAGCTGGCTACCATGGAAGGAGAGATACTACCGATCCCCATGAATGGGATCCACCTCAAACCATGTTTTGAGGTATGAGTTTTAGTCTTACCTTGTATATAATAGGTTAGTTTTTCCTATTTTCAATAAGTGCGTATGCATTTTTAGTTTAGTTCAATTTTCTATTCTATTTTGATTTGGTAGTCTAGTCTAGTTTAGTTGCTGGTTTATGTTGTTTTGCAGTCATACCCATTCATTTCATTCACACATGCATAGATATGTGTGCTTAAATGAATGCACATATCTCACATACGCACACATACACACATACATATCGCTGACACTAAAATATGTCTGGTTGTCCGCCATACATATCTGCATATGCATGCATACATTGCATACATGCATTCATTCAAGTCCATACATTTACAAATATGCCAAATAATGGTCGGCTATGATGGTGCAACTTCTAAAGTTGATACTTGGGTTTTGACCCTGCATACCCATCAGTTTAATAAGAATTTTCAGTCTTATTAAATTGGCGAACATACATTCAAAAATGAACCAACAACTTTAGAAGTCACTTTGTGTCAGGTTTAGGTGCTAAGATTGCATAATCAGACTCTATGCCCAAGGAACAAGGACAATTCAAACATTGGTCAAATGTCAAGCAAGCAGACATACAACAGAAGTCGCCAAAAATGTTACTAAAATTTTGCACATGTGTAAAATTTTAAGTATACATGCAGTGAAAATACAAAAATGCTTTTCATTTCATTCAAGCAATAGAAATGTCTTTTATACATTGATGTTTTCAAACAATGAAATGAAATGATATATTGAACAAGAAAAAGTCTCACACAAGCCATGAGTATAGCTCACTATATTAAATTTCTTTCATAAGGAAATACATGAACAGATACATATGAATGAAAGAAATAAAGAGGAGTAGAGATAACTAGTCATTACATGTTGCTTTGACTGGTTATGCACCCTCTGTCTGGCGCACTCATACAGCTCTGAGCTCTATGATCTCAAGAAATTGCAAAAAACATGAAAACAACTGATGTTAGATCCCGAAGGATCTAAGCAATGACTGCCTATCTCTACAACATATACTCTATCTGTTGATGCATTTCATTACAAGAGTAAACAAATCGAAAGAAAGAAATAAAGGTTATTTGTGAGTGTCACGAGCCCGTGCTCGAACCTCACAGAATAGTATGCTATAGGATTTCAACGAATAAATAATGATTAACATCATAGATTGCAAGAGTGTACTTTCTACAAGAAAGCATGAGAGAAAAGTAACGAAAAATATTTCAATCAATGCTAAGAAGCAAGGAGTTTTTATTGCAAAGCTAAACATGCCATTGGAAAGTATGTTGACAAAATCTCATAAGGTAGACACAGGATGAACAAGGTTATGTTGTAATAAATTATCATGTGACTGGAATGCTCTTTTAAAGAAATCCCAACAGCAACTAAGTTACAGCCTAAGTGAATAAACTTGCATCTGATGGGGTTCAGAAAAGTTTTGAGGGTACAATGGTTAGTGAAAACTATATAAAGGATTTTGCTGTCTTGAAGATGGATGCCTCTGATACACTTTTATAGTCAGTTGAGGTTGGGAAATTATTCACTTAAACTTGGTCAGTGATGCTTTGCAATTGGAAACACATAGACCACATATTGATTGCTGGAGTTCTCAGTGAATTGAACCGGGTTTTTGTTAAAAATGAAAAACATAATTGAAGAATTTTTTTCAAATTGATCACTTGCTACATTTATAAAAATGCCTCAATTGGCTTATGGTGTGGTAATATGAAGCTTTTAGTGGAGGATGAATGAAAAAATATCATCTGGTGGAACCATAAAAAGATGTTATTTGATTGTGCATATAACTTTAAACTGAGCAACCTGCAAAAGGGTTTGAAACATAATGAAGATACTGATTCATTCTACACAAGAAGGTTAGCAATAATGTTTTCTCAAAGTTAAAAGCATGCTCTACACTTGAACATAAGATGGCATGTGCAATCAAATAAACATCTCCAACAAATGTTCTAGTAACCACGTCACAAAGTTGTCATTGTTTCTATCCTCAAAGGCTATATACAACAAATATCATCGTGGAAGTTAAACAAAATAGTAAGATTCAGCAATAGCAACATGTATTTCAAATTCATTGATGACAATGAAGATTGGCTAAAAATTTATAGGAGAAATTACCGGGTTTTGTTAAAAATGAAATGTAATTGCCAAAACTTGTTTTTAACAAAACCCATATGCAAAAATGTAGATTGGAATGTATCATACAACAAATCAATATCAGCAAGCCGACATTCACCTCTGACTATTGCAGATTTTTTGATTTAAAATGTTTATTGCTGGGTTATGCAATGATTAACAAAGGAAATGGATCCTTACTACAGAGTTGTCACACAAGAGGGTCTTCATTACCTGAAGCAGCAAGTCATGTATATGGGAACATCGAAGTAGAAACTATTCAAGTCACCAGAGCTTGTTTCCAACTTATAACAGTAGCAAATCAATATCAACAAATACCCATAGTTAAAAAACAACAAAGAAATCGAGCTCTATCTCAGCAATAAAAAATCAAAGCTCAAGGTCAACATGGCGGCAAAATGAGAGATTTTCAACAGTATTTTCCATTATGACATCCAAACACAAATAGGAGCCCATGCAATAAGATTCAACAGAAATTAAATGTCCACAGTCAATAGACAAAGATTTTACATCTTCATTTCCAGCTAGGGAAATACCAAAAACAAAAAACTTTAATTTGTCAAAGCAAGGAGAAGATCGGCTACATCAGAGAAACTACATTTTCAGCAGTTACAAATTTCATTATCATTCATGACAATATCAGATTCAGAAAATCTAAATTCTTACCTCTGCGGCTATAATGGAAGGTGCACAGTCATGAAAAAATGAAAATAATTCAAAGACCAAGCAATAAGCAGGGAAAAAATCTAGATAAAACGACCTCTTCAGACTTGAAACCCTCATCCTGTAGCTTCCAGAACTTCAAAACAAATAAGATAAAATGAACTCATTTTAGGGTAATTGAAATATTCATACCCTCTTTCAAAATGAATTTCCATTTGGAGTCCATGATTTTTTTTCATGGGATTTTACATCCTTTTAAAAAAATTTGTATTTGCGATGAGTGAGGTTGCAAGTTTTATTAATGTCTTAGAGACTTTGTAAAGTTAATAATGTTACTTGTTATTTTGCATAGTTATAATAAAGAAAATAGTATTTAAATGATTAATTCTAATCATTTAATTTTATTTTATTCAAAATGCAAGAACATTATTTTAAATCATTTCTTTTGCATAATTATTACTGTAAAAGAGAAATATTTTAATGACATAATTATAAGTCATTAGATATTTTTCTATGTTTAATGCAAAAGATGAGTCATTTTATATTCATGTCATGGTCTTTAAGATTGAAAATAGTTAGGAAACATATGCATGGAATATAGGAGGTCAGATTTTGACTTTGCTAAGTTAGTTTGGGGGTCTTTATGACCAGTTTGAGCATTTTGTGGACAATGGAAGGTGAGTCATAGTGTTTTTTATGACTGAGTGGAGCTTTTTGAGCAAAAGATCATTATTTTAGAAGTTTTCAGTACCTCTTTTCTAGGCTATCTTTTTGCATGTGACCCAAACAATTGGGCATTGTACTTAATGAGTTTTCTAACTCATTGATAAGGGATTTCTGATTTTATGACTGAGTTTGGAGACATCTTTGGAGTCTTGAGCTTTGTTATAGAGTCTGTAATTCAACATTTTGAAGAAATAATGCTAGTGACAGCAGTGTGATTATGCCCTATGAAGTAAATTGTCAAGTTCTTTTTCCTTTCTACAAATTCTGTGTTTGTTTTAAATGATTTGATAAGTTAACCTGTGAATGTTTACATTATTCCTTGTTTTCTATCTCATTCCAACACCTTTTTGTGGAAAAGTAAGTTTGCTTGTAGGTTATGATATGTGTTTATAGGTGAAATTAGTCAAAGTGAGATAGTAATTTATCCTCTTTTTGTAGTTTCAGTTTTGAAACCTTATCATAAATCACTTGTGCAAGCCTTTAGAGGAAAATGTGCTTCATCTGTATTTCATAGAACTATAATCCTCTTTGTTACATGTGTGTTGCATCTTCATAGTAACTTTTGGTGTATCACCTCTTTTCTTAGTTTAAGTTTTAGGTTTTAGGTTTATTTTTTGCACTTTCTTACCTTTTCCCTCTAAGTTTTCATTAAGTTTTAGAGTGTTTCACTGAAAGATATAATAGGAGCCGGCCTAGAATCCAGAGTTTTCATTTCATTGTCCAGTCTGATGTAATGAAATGAATCCCATGTTAAGTAAGGATTACTGAACATTTCAGGTTCAGTAGGGTGCAAATCTTGAAACTTAACAGTTACATTTGCACGTAAATGAGAAATGTGTAAGTTGTTATATGGGGTTTTGTTTTTTATTATTTCGGTTTTACCTAAACATGCCTGCGATAGCAAGTCTACATATGGATGGAAAATAGCACGGTTTTGGTGGCTGTTGAAAAGTCAAGTTCTGTATGTTTTCAAATTTTTGTGTGTTTGTATTTGTTTAGGTAGAAGGTGATATCTCTGTGTACAATACTTCTAAGTTGTGTGCATCTCGGCTATGATTACAAGTACACAGTCTTTAAAGCTATGGTCATGAATTGAGGGCATAAATGTGTTAATGGGAGTGAGATATATTATTAAATGGTTATTAGGGTATGAGTAACATTGATATTTAAACAAATGGTCGATGAGATTAGTGTTTGAAATTTTGTTGTGTTTAAGTCATGGGTTCTAGGCAAATAGAGCTATACAACCATATTGGCATTTGGTAGTAGTTTTTACATAACTATGTTGCGAATTTAGGCATGATTATGATATCAACAGTTGGGATTATTAAAAAAAAAAAAAGATGGTTGTTTTCATCTCTCAACGTAAATATTATTATTATTAGAGATGGAAGTAATCAATAGATCAGTCTATACTTTGATCTTGCATGAAGATTCAGTCAAAATTTGTAACTTTAAGTTATGCTATTTCTAGAATGGAAAGAGGCATTTGTAAAACAATTTTTTGAAGATGAATTATATTAGTCTTAGAGGCACCATGTGTGTGTCGCAAATTTAAAACTGAAAGGTGATGTTATGAATTGGAAATTGTTGATATTGGGTAACAGCAAGTTATTTGATATACAAATAGAAAAGTTTATTTATTTATTATAATTCTAACTTTAAATTCATAAAGTAATTTATGTGTATATTGGTATATGTAAGTAAGTACACACACACACACACACACACACACACACACACACACACACACACACACGTGTGTGTGTGTGTGTATTTATTTATATGTATCAATGTATATGTAATTTCTTGTGAATAGATTGTTAGAATTTAAATTTATAATTATAAATTGAATTACTATGATTTCTGGTTTTGGAAATGGAAATTGATTTAATTTTTAGTCTGATGTCAGTTTGTAACAATATTTTATTGGTATTGTTAGAAAGAAATAAAAGTACAGTGAAGCCTAGAATAGTCAATTCTTTACTATTAGTTAATATAATGGGAATGTAGTTTGAAAGTTGGATGTTTGTGAAAAGTAAAGGGACAAGGCTGTTTTTGGTATATGTATTGTGAAATGATACAACTATGGTTTCATTTGGTTTTATATGATATTTCTATTGCTGATTCAATTGTTTAATTGGAGCAAATGAAATAAATATATTGTTGGAATTGGAAAATGAATTTACGTTTTCTTCCAATTAGAATAACTAGAATTATGTGTCTGTTAGATTATGCAAGTGTGATCCTTTAGATTGGGTCGCTGTCATAAAGCGAGTAACTTGTGGTGATAGAATTATGTTGTCGGATGCCCTTTGACACTAGTCTAGATCCTTATGGGAAAGTTTATGACAGTTAGTTAATCAAGCGGTAATATTTAAAATTTCATGGGTTGGGAATCATATAATAAGATAAGAACATTATGGTTTCACCTGACATATTGAGTTCTACGAGTGGCTGAACATAGATTCTTATGTTGACACCCATGGACTACTGGATCATTACTTTGTCATATTCTATGTGAGTTTATTTCTGCATATTTGCATGAAAAGAAAATTGTATTTACAGTACATCTATTATTTGGATTTAATGATTATAGTTTTGTTATTAAATCTGACGTGCAGGTTTACTAGAGGTTTTATCAATTTAACTTGTGATCTAAGCCCAGTTTTGTGTGTTGTGGTTGTGCTGATTTGATTCCAGGTTCAAGATATGTTTGATTATGGACCTAGAAGAAAATTGGCTGATTAATATTTAGATTCAGTGTTTAACTTGAATGTAATTCAAAAGACGTTGTATTTCTGATAAGAGAGTATAAATATATAATATACTCAGATGTAATAAATAATAATGTTACGTTGCTGATTATGAGTTCATTATCATACTTGTTGTATAAGGTTATTTGGTAATGGAAATTGTTATTAAAAAAAAAAAAAAAATCTCTTATGTATGTTTGATTTTAAGTTGTTTGGTTATATTTATGGTTATGTGTTGGTTAGGGTATTACAAATAATGTTTAACCACTTCTAATGGTCTACCCTGTTAAAGGCCTACCCTGTTAAAGGCTTTACACTGTATCAATAGTGACCTGGTTAGAGGATTTACAAACAATTTACATGAAGTGCTACCTTGTCAAAGGATTTAATCACCTTTTTAAAGGATCTACAAAATAGCTATTAAGCTAACCTATCATCATAGGATTTCCTTTCTAATACAATGGCTAAAGAGTATTAGATATAATAAACCTGATAGCTTACAATCCTTGATTTTTGAATATAGGCACTTGATTTGCTTTCTTCTGATCTTGATCCTCTAAGATTTGATATTTGTTTGTATCCCCTACTTTTGTTCTTGATTAACTAGATATTTTTCTGCTAATCTCTTCCTCTAAGTCTTTTATACTTCACTCTGAAAATAGTTTTCCTTCCACACTTTCATCCCTCTTCATACAATGAGACTTAGTCTTCCTTATAAAGACATTTGAAGAATTTGGATTAGATGTGGATCTACGATCCATATTAAATCTTTGTTTCTACTTATTCCTTATACTTCTATCATTGGTTGCATGCCTTCTCCATTTTTCTTATTGGCTACATGTAGATTACATAGGAAATTTTAATGATTTGATCTTATCACTTAAATCCTTCGAGATTCATCATTTGTCAGCCATGAAAATAGTTTACATCTGAGTTTGTGAAGTTACAAACTCATATGCTGATTCTGAGTTACTGGACACTTACTGCTTCCTGATGCTTGGCACGTTCTGTAAGTCGGCTCCTATATTGTTCCTATCTTGCTCGACATTGTTTATGAATCAAAAATTGAATATTGCTCGAAACTTGGATCATACTCGGCACCTGTAGTCACTCGGTGCTTGATCTTCACTCGGCACCTGAAGGTTGCTCAGCACTTGAAGATCACTCGACACCTGATGACTTTCCTGACTCAGCACAACCTGTGACTCGACATACACAGTGTACTCGACTTTAATATAGAAAGTGGTTAAGCGTGTTGGTACTCAAGTGTCAAAACCATTTTTAGACTAATAGTAGGAGGCATTGGAAAGGAAAAAGAACCAAGAGATACTTAGAAAAGAGTATAAGAAAAGACAAGCACTTAATGATATTAAAGACATCTTTCTAGATGCATTCAGCTTACAAACACTTAATGAAACTAAGCCAATATTGGAATAACTATCAGAAATTGTTGAATAGGTGACAAATGAAGACCATAAAACCAATACAAAAGTTATGGAATGGTCTAAAAAAAAGTTTCAAGGAAAGGTAAATGAAAAAATATCTAGTGGAATAGCATTGTCACAAGTGGAATTGACTACAAAAATAGAAAAAGTGAAGAAGGTACTTGAGAATATATTCTCACTATACACCAAATTGTGTGACCCCACACTCTTCACACAAGAAACAAGCCAAAGGATTATGAGTTTAGAGAGAAACTTGAAAATATCTGGTATGCAATTACCACAGAATCCAACTCAAAGTGAGAAGCACTTTCATTCCATGCTTCACACATAGAAGGAACTAGCTATGTTGATAGCAGAAGAGGCTAATACAAGAGCCAAGTTAGTTCAAATTCAAGCCTACCTAACCCTACACATGGAAATCCTATAGAAAGAACTAGCCTATGCTAAGATAGTACTCAAGAAAGATCCTAATCTTTCAACACTTGATGGCTTAGTTCACCTTGTAGCTAAGACAACCATCCAAATCAAATCACAAGATGTTGCAATAGACAACTGGGATGTTGCTTTCAAGATTGTAATAGAAGTTAACAAGAACTTCTTAGATAAATACACACTTAGTATATAAACCCTTTGACATTAGTGTCAAAAAGGGGGAGAAATATTAAATGAGAAAATTTATGCAAGGGGGAGACATGTGAAAGGGGGAGTTACATAATAAATAGGGAAGAAAGGAGGAGCAACAAGTAGAAAAGAAGAAATAGGGTATCATATCAGAACACATCAGATAAAGAGTATCAGAATGCAGAATGATTGAAGACAATGAGCAACAAAAGTCAAATCTACTCTAAGAAAGATTTTGGATACAAAAAAGGCACATTAACTCAGGGGGAGTCACAAAAATTTTGAGGTATATAGTTCTTTACAAAATTTTGAACAATTTTAAAATATTGTATATATGATGAACATAATGCACATTATACTTGAGGAGATTAGATTCATCATGTATAGTTAAGTGTTTTTGCCACTCATGTCAAAGGGGGAGATTTTTGATCTCATATTGGTTTTGGTAATTGAGTGTCAACACACTTAAGAAATTTACTAAGTTCATGTCAAGCTAGTAATATATGCTAAGTATAATATGTATAGATGCCAAGTTACAATGAGTGTCAAGTCACTCACATGCCAAGTAAATAGTAAGTGTTGAGCAAATAGACATAGTTGAGCAAGTTTCAAGTGCTAAGTAAACAATAGATGCTGAGCAAGTTCAAGTGTTGAGCCAGATAGAATTATAGTATGTGTCGAGCATTAGTATTAAACAAGTGCCAAGTAACACAGAATTGACCTAGTTGTTTGTGATGGCACTAACAACTGTGTAAACTATTTTTGAGCTGACATATGGATAAATCTCAAAGCTTTAAAGATAAGATCAAATCTATTTGGATTCCCTCTACGATCAACATGTAGCCAATTAGAAAAATGAAGGGAATTGAGCAGAAAAGTTGGATGAATCTCAATCATAGATTTATACTTAACCCTAAGCCACCGAAGTCTTTTTAAAGGAGACAAAGCTCCATAATTCAGTATGAATGTGAGAGAAAGCATTATAGGATGCATGCGAGAAGGTGATGATAGTAGTAAAAAAGGGGTGAATTGTTCAACATACATTCAACATGACTTAGAAGAATGACAGGATTGAAAAATTAGTTAGTAGAACAAAGGATCAAGGTTACAACAATTTCATATCAGATTAGAGAGGATCGAGATGAACTGAATTAGGATCTGAAATCAGCAATATTAGATTGCGAGTGTATCAGATCAAACATTCTACTATACTTTCTAACAACTGTATCAATAGGATGAAATCCTTTGTATTAAGGTTGACTTAACAGTCATTGTGAAATCCTTTAACATGGTGACATTCCAAGTGAATGTTCTAAATTTCTTTAGTTAGGAACACTTTTAATAGGTTTTTAAAATCCTTTAATGGGGTGGGATCTAACAATCCTTTATAAGCCTTTAACAGGGCAGGCCTTTCACAAGGTAGATCATGAGAATGGTAAAATCATGTAACCTTAACCAATGAACTTTATTGCTACAATAGTGAAGAATTGTGGATGTCATCCCCACCCCAGCTTTACCTTCTAATTGCAGAGTTTCTGGGTAATCATATTTGGCATCAAGTGTTTATGTGGATGTATTTACTTTATATGGTATTTCAATATGTTTATGCATGTATTGTTTTAAAGTTGAAAGTTTTATTGGTTAGAGTTTAGTATTTTTGATTCACCCCCTCACCCCCCCTCTCAGAAGTATACATTTCCCATTTGTATTTCCAACACCTACATATCCCAATTTTTGCATCATTATTTGTTTCCTTAAAAATTTCCTCCAAATGTTCTGATAAGATAATGACTATGATGTGGCAGGACAAAATTAAAGCCCATGTTGAGGGATGAATATAAAGAACTATAAACACTAATTAGTTAAACACTTGAAATTTAATACCTAATAAATTGTATATAAAACCTAGTTGTAATTAAATTTATTCAAGAAAAAGTCATTATCTTAACAATCTTAACTAGAACTAATTATGAGCACACTTCTTATGGTGACCTATTAGTAGATGAATATAAATATGTGTTATCAATATTCAATATTAAATGGGATTAAATGGTAGAAAAAACCTATCCTAGAGGTGGTAAATCTTTTAATGAAACCTTGGATGGAGCACCATCGGGTACACTAATGCAATTTTTATACACAGCTTCTTCCATGGAAAGTTTATCTATTTCCCCTTCGACCTACATACCATCAAGCTTATTTACCAAAAGGATTATCAACATGAATTTCAAAGAATCAAATTAAAACTTGATTAGTAAAGTTATGATGTCTTGAGCCCCCTTTATATCCTTTAGCCTATAAGGAATATTCTCACCATGCTTTTCCTACACATAGAATAGAACATGCAAGTTCCTACTTAAGAACTCTATTGTGGCCATTCAATGGATTAATAATAAACTTTCTATAGAGAAGAAGCAATAAATATCATAAAGTTGAATTGTGATCAAGAGGTTTCTTTGTACTAACATTCATAATCTACTTTTTTCATAGTTAAAAGTCCATTAAAATCTCATAATTAACCTACTAGAAATTCTTTTGTAAGTCTTGGTATTTACAATTGACAATCATTCCATTCTTTCTATATGTAAATGCAATTATAGGTTGTAGAAAAAAATGTATGTTTCAAGTATGCAAAAATAGAAATTAAACTATACAAATTCAACTAATATAGTTGATTTAGCCTAAGTTCAATCAACCTTATTAGCACGTAAAATCTGCATAACATCATTCCTCCTAAGTGTTTCCAAAGAAATACCATGTTCCATAAAGTATTTAGAAAAATGCAATGAGAAATATGATTTTCATAAAAATCATCTAGAAGAGTGTAAGTAATGCATGATGTATAGTTACCATCATAAAAATGAAGAAAAATACCTTGAGTTCCATTGATTTATAAATAGTCAGCTTGAACGAATTACTTGCAAAAACCAGACTAGAAGTACAAAATGTTTAACGTCAAACAAAACAACTATTGTACAATATTATAGGGAAACTATCCAAAAATGATTTCTATGCTTCTTATAATATTGATTAAAAAAACTTCAAATTAAATTCAAAATACTTCATAGCATCAACACAACTACAAGAAAAACTTAACATATCATTTCAATGTGAATTAGTCAACTTGAATGTTATATCAAACATTCATTGTTACATATCAAAATAATAATTGCAAAGCTTTGTGAAAGGAATTAATTTGTTACTTCCTTATAACCATAAAAGTAGAGTCCATTTTATTTTATAGTTAAAATCTTAATCATGTTAAAAAAAAAAGTTGCTAGGCCACGTCACAAAGAATATGTGTAGCATAATGTTTGTTCCTTGCCCTTTTGACTCATTCAAAGATGAGAAGGTTGTGTGAGATAAGATAAGATAGATTTATTAATTTACAACAAAAGACCAAAAAAGATAATCTAAGGGACTATTGAAAACAAGACAAGGTTCCATAGCATGGAGACTGAATGGTGCCCAAAAAAAAAGTAGAAAAATAAATAGTTGAACAATGAAAAGAGAGAGAGAGAGAAGAGGGGAAGGGAGCCAAGTTTCATTGAAGTAGAGCTCATTTTTTACTATTTACTATGTAGATCTCCTTCCTCAATAAGGGGTATGTGAATTTGAATACATTGTAATTGGTTGAAATGCCAAACCATCAATTCAACCCACAATCAAGTGGGAATATATTGCCATAAAATTGATAGTGTAGGGTCATCCAGGCTTATTTCTACCGGCTAACATTTTGGTCCCTCTTTTTGATTTTTGTGTTTGTCTCAATGTATCAAAAACATGATTGCAGTCCTATGGATGTTGACAACTTTTTCAAGTGATGCATAAAAATGGTGGTAGAAGATCAAAAAGGTGTGATGATATAAAATTATATAGGAAAGCAAAGCATGTTGAACATGATCAACCATGAATTTCAATGCACATTCAAACATTTGATTGGACATGTAAGAAGAGTTACTACACTATTGATCAAAACATTATTTCAACCAAGTAAATACTTTGATCTATGCAACAAATAGTATCACTCTCTCTTGATAAGTTATCTAATCTTATTTGAATAAAAGAACCATGATTTGATTTTAAATTCTATGCACTATCTTTTTGAGGTGATTGTAGAGCATTACAAAAAAAAACCTTTGTAGGAAATTTCTCCCCTCTTTCCTTAGTGATGTGTTGAACATCTAGTAGAAACTTGCTACACTACTTGTAGAGATCACTGCAATAGTTGTTATTACTAGGCAGTGTCATTAACCCACTCACTGCAATACTCAAATGACAGGCATTTTGGAGAAGAAACACATGATCATTGCTTGTATTCAAGTTCAATGGATAGTTATTCTATGAAAGAATCATAGTGTTGTCTCCATTAGGTTATTCCAATGATAGACTTGTATCAACAACCTAACTAAGTTATCACCATATGATCTAATAGACTCTTATAATCCATATAGTCCTTCTCTTCACCAAATATTAGAAAGAACCAATAAATTGAAGAATACATTTCATATAGAAATGATGAATCTAGAAGCTATTGAATCTTGCCCCCTTCGCCACTAATCATTGTTCATATCACATTTGTATTAGATTTAGTTACTAAAGTGCATCAGATTTCCACAATCTATACTAGACAATTATTTTCTCTTCTTGAATAGATTGTGAGATAGTTTTTAGTATCAATGTTGATCATAGGACATGATTCATAATCAAAATGCCTTTGCTCATGTATAAGACATCCTGAAGTATGATCCAAAATGTCAATGCTAAAAACTATCACAAAACCAATCCCAGAAGAGAAAATTACCATATTTGATACTACCAGAGAAGAGAATTTTTAAAACCCATTATAGAGATGAAGCATTAAAAATAATTGCATCTTTACAAATGATGCAACAATGGCACATGGAATAATATGAACAATGAAACAATTTGCAGTGCCTACCTCTAGTTTACATTTCTATTATCATTGTCAAGCTCTTTTAGGCCAATTTTATGCTTGATTATTAGTAGTATTGTTTTGAGATTATTAGATATTGTTTCACATTCAGTTGATTATATGATGAGATTACTTGGTACTCTATACTTCATGTATGCATGATGATTACTAGAGTGATTCCAGTTATTGATGATGATTAGTTAGATGGATTGTCATATGTGTTTTCTTATGGATACTTACCTCATACTGCATGTGTATGGCGTGTGTGTATTTTTTTTTATGTATGGCATTTCTAATATGGTTAAGGAAGGGAGTCATAGTCACTTGCTAGTTGGGATCTACATGTTGCACCACTTCCTACCATTGTCTATTTAGTTTAGAATATTGTGTTTATACATGTGTGGATTTTATGCAGATTGTAGGTACTAGGCATTGACTTCTTTGAATTTTTAGGATGAGTGTACCCTATCGCATTATCTCAATGGTAAGAGAGGGGAGATAAATTCTTAAGTCCAAATCCCAACGTTTGAACCCATTTGTCCTAAAGAAATTAGGACAAGTATCTAAGTTGAGTACCTTTCGAATGCATTGTATGATATCAATTCATGATTATAAACCTTTAGTTTGATCTTCTATGTGCTTTTCTATGATGGGTTTTCATATTTTTGTTCTATATGTCTTTGGTGATTTTTCTATTATTTAAGTCAAATTAAATGATTAAATTAATCATTAAATTTAATGAAAAATTGTTATGATATTTTTAATATTTAATTATATTTAATTAATTTGGAGAATTAATTAAATAAAAAGAATTAAATTCAAAGATTAAAGTTATAAATTTAATTTTAGAATGTGATAATATTTATTTAATTTAATAGTAATGTATTTAGGAGTTTATTTTTAAATAAATGCTAAATACTATTATTATTTAAGTTAATAAATATTTTATCATCTAATGTTTTGAAAATAAATTACAAATTAAAAACAGATATTAATTTATTAAAAGTTTTAATATTGCATAAAGTGTGCATGGGATTAAAATTTAATAAACTAATTAAAAAAAGAAGTCAAGTGAAATTAAATAAAGTTATTTTGTAATTCAATAAATATGCATGGAAAAGATAAAGAAAAGATAATAATTAAAGTGTGGTGAGCAAGGAGTCCTCTCAGGTTATCGCACAATTAGTGCCCTAATTTTAGGAGAGAACTCCTTATCACCAACTGAGGGTTCATTTTCAAAAGACCACGAATTTTGAAAGAAGGAAAATTTTGAAGAAAGAAGGTTTAGAGAGGAGAAATTTCTCACAAATCTTTTTTGGCATAGCGACTTAGCATCAGAGTGTAAGTAGATTCTTGTGATTAATTTGAATAGTTAAATTATGCCATTTCTTTTCCTATCTTCTTTGTGACTGTGGAATGAAAAATCTGAAGTTCTTTATGATGAATCATTGAATATGTCAATATTTTTTGTATGCATGGAGATTTAAAATATAGTAAAAATCCTTATTCTGTAGTTTTGGAGTCACAATTTTAATCAAAAATGGTTTGACATGATATGAAAATTTTATATTGAAAAGTTGATTGGTTCATTGAATTTTCCCTATTAGAGTTTTTGTCAAAAATCTGTTATATATATATATATATATATATATATATATATATATAGAGTTATGGGAAATTTTTTTTAAAAGAAAATCTTATATGTAAATTTTATAAAATTTAAAATTAAAAATAATATATAATATATTTAAATGGGGGTGAGACCACCACACCCCGACCTCCCATTCCTTACATGGTTAAGCAGCTTATTGCCACTGACACAAGTATTATGATAGTGATAGTACTATGTACTATTGTGGTAGTAGGCCCTGTGATAGTACTATGTACTGTCATGGTCGTAAGCCTTGTAATAGCCACAGAGTGGTCGTGATCCTTTTTAAGGCCAGTGGGCCTTTATAAAACATGCCAATTTTTACTAATATTTTTTTTAATATAAATTTTATATTTTAAAATTGATTATTAAAAATTAATAATATTAAATTTTTAATTATTATTTATTTAATAATTTTTATTAATAAATTTTATTGTACTTATTATTATTTTAAAATAATAAATGAAAGATTAATATGAATATCTTATATGATTATCGATTAATTTAATTAAGTTTAATTAATAAAGGAAGTTGTTCTATAAAGTTTTAAAATTTATTTAATTATTATAATAATTCTGATTTTTAATGAAATCAAAATTTCTTTTGTTTAAAAATTGATTATTATTATTATAATGATTAAAAAATAATTACCCTTAGATTATTTTTAGGAAATTGACTTTAAATATAATGGGGTAATTCTATATTTTATTTGAATATAAATGAATGAGTTAGTTTGTAGGGTAAACAGTGAATCTCATTTACTTGAAACGTACATTGAAACAAAAACTGAAACCTTACATTTAACTCAACTGTATGTTCTCAAAATCAAACCAAATTATGAAACCTACACTATGTTATCTATATGTTGTCTATGTTTTGGGTTTGGATTCATGAGAGTGTTGACCAATTTTAGGATGTGTCCCAGAGGGTTGGGAGTTTTGTGAATGTGGTATTATGTTGAATTGATCTTTGATCTTTTAAACTCAACCATGGCAATGTGTTGGTAAGCTCTTTGACGATTTTGTTTATATTGTTGGTTATTGTTTTCAATGTTATTATGGGATAAAAGGATGAAAGTTACAACCTAATTGACTTAACCATTTGAGTGTTTGATTAGTATTTTTTTGGGATACTTTCTAGTTGCTGGTAGAGAACTAATGGGTATTGTGATAATTTTTGATGCTTTCTAGTCACTTGTATAGGACTAAGGTGATTTACTATGATTCTTTGATTTATGATTTTATAAGCCTAGGGTAGGTTATCTATATGTAATGTCAGGAAGTGGCTTGCAATGGAGGTCGGACCCCTAAGTGGCAAGGTAACCCATTGTAAGTTTTTTTAATAAGTGAAAACACTACACTAAATGAGAGTAAAATGAACCTAAGAAGAGTCTTTGTATGTTCTCACCCATGCCTTAAGTGCTAGTATAGACTACGATGGGAGTGGAGAGAATGCTTGGTTGCAACCTTGCATCATTAGTATGCCTTCTTAGTGCGATAGGATACTAGTACTGCATAGGGTCACTAGGGGGCCGAGGTCCTAAGAGACTACTTGGGTAACTCTAGTGTTGATTCGTGCGATGACACTTTCCCACTTACATAGTAGGATTCCTACATGTCTTTGTGTGCCTCTGGGTCTAGATGTCAATTTATCTTGGAACCTTTGAGTTAGATTACTTTTAGGGTTTCCTAGACTTAGAGAGTATTTTGATATTTGGATTGATATCTTATTTAGGACTTGAGACTATCTCCTTAGCATGGTGGGAGTGGGCCTTTTTGGGTTACCACATGGTTAGGTGGTAGTTTTTTTTACTCTTACCATTGAGATCTATCTGTTGTTTCCATGGCTAGAGTTTCCTTGGCTGCATTCCTTTCATTCTATCTTTGTGTATTGTGATGGATGGTTTCATTTATTATATTGTACTTTGTATCATGGATCTGAAAGGGATGATGTAATCTATTTTTATAAATGTCTATTCTTTTAACCTTTCATACCCTGTGGCATATACAATGGATGATTGAGTATTCTAAATTTTATTGCTAAGTGGCATTTAGAACAAATGTATATTGTTTAAATAGAATTTGGACTTTTAATTATACTTTCATGTGGATGTGGTATTTGTTAGACTTAGTATTAATTCAATTTAAATGTGATTCAACGTCTTGGGATCCTTAAGGAATGTAATCTATTATGTTTGCTTCTGTATGAATGTATGTTATTGCTTCCACTACTTTACATTTGATGTGTTTTTTGTTCTTAAAAATTTTTTTTTGGCAAACTTAGTTAAAACTTTAGGTTAATTCTTTTGGATCCCTTGGCGAGGCATTACACAATTTTTATTTCTCATTTTAATGGAAGAGTGATTACAAGAAACTATTTCTACACAAAGGCATATACAATGCTACAAGTATCTACTATTTTTATAGCTTTAGAGGCTACCTACTAATATGATCTAAATTATGTGACATTGTGAGGAGAATATCTAGAGGCAAACATGAGGAAAATGTGAACACTGGAGTACAAAATAGTGTTCTTAGAAGAACAAACTGCAACTATCTTTTGTAACTGTATAATTGATTAATTTCTCAAGAGCATATATGTCCCCCAAAGGTAAACAAGCACAAAATAGAGTAAGAAAGCATTTATGTATGCATACAAAAAGCAAGTATAATGATAACTCTTCCATTCAAATATATGTAGCAATGGATAGGTGCACATTACCTTCTTGCGATAGTGTGTCTAAGGCATTCTCATCACTCTTGTGTTGTTTTCTATCCATGATAGCAAAGAGTTCCATATGCTTCTTCCTCTCTATCCATATTTCAATATACTGTCTCAGCCCATATCCTCCCTTATTCTAGTTCAATCCACTTTACAATTCATCATAATATCATTGAGGATTCACTCCCAAAACAATATCCTTTCAAGTTTGAAAAAAATGTGGTGAGGGATGAAAACCTAATGAATATAATAGAATGGTAGTAAGGAAATAGAGGTATCAAGATCAAAATTATGTTCCTTGACTCTATCTCAAAGAAAAGAAACCATTAGGTGGTTAGGAAGATATCCTTGGTATGTTAGTTTGAGCTTCATTTGGTTTTGAGAATACTTTAATATTCTCTACTTAACAAGGCCAACCACGTGAATATGGAAGCTCATTTGGCCTAAGTCCCCTCCCCCTAACATTAATCTAAACTACCCATTATCATCTAATTGCATACTTCATTCATTCATTCATCCATTTATGAACTATAAAATTCAATCAATACAATCACATAACATTCATTAATATGATATAAAATTCATTATTAATAGACAATACTAATCAAGAATTCATTAACACATAACAATATTCATTAACATGAAATAAAAAATTAATATTAATACACGTCATTCATAGATAATTACTTAAAGTAACATTCTTTCATTATCCAACAAAGTTTTCCAAACAAGGTGTATCAAAGAGCATTTAAAAAAATCATTTCTTCTTTTTATTTTTCTTAGCTCTTTTAAGAAAAAGGTTGATAGGAGCATCAATATCTTAATCATTCTCCTCATTTTGTGGCACATATAATGTCAAATTATGATGTCTCCTCCCATTTTGAGGAGCAAGAGACTATTTTACTAAAGGAGGCTCTATTGCAAGAGCAAGTAAATGGGTTAAATTGGCATACTCTTTTTCTATTTTTAATTGTTACAAGTATTTAATTAACTAGTACAACATAACATGCATTTTTCTTACTTGACAATGCCACATCATATATATTGACATTTTGATCTACCTCCACGTCAACATGCTAAACACTTGGAACATGCTCCACTCCTTCACCATGATGTTCAACATGTAAAAAAAAGTTACACATCAAATTATAGTTGAAGATGTTAAATTGTATTTATAATTGCATAATTAATTTCCAATAGAAAATTAATACATCCACCATTATGATGCACATCATGACCTTCATCATGTGCATGTTCTAAGATAGGATATGAAGGCTACAGTGAAATATTATGGGCATTGTTATGCAGTCAATTTATGTTTGAAACTAACACCAAAAGAAGAAATTTCTCAACTATTTAATTTGATTTACTTTTTATTTGACCAATTCACCTATGTCTCATTTGGTGCACCACATTCTTGGGTATGGCTTTTATGTTCTTGGCATAGGCATGCAACCATGACTTTATAGCCTTCCTTCAAGGCAACTTTTTAATCTTCATCCATGGGCTCTACATTGAATTTTGTGCCATGTATTTTTTTCTTAATATCATCAGTTTTGCATGTATGATTTGATTAAACAAAATTGTTTGCAACATTATATAATAATAATATGAAATTCCATTGCTGCTACTTACAAGTCAAGACTGAAGATTCATATAGCCACCAGAGCCAAGTTTGTGTTGGCCAAGCTTTTCTAGTCTTGCTTTTGTAGCCACTGATGTGTCCTACAATCTATGAACAATTTGAAACATGTTAGATTATATATTTACAAAGATCACTAATTAGTGCATGATTACATTCTACATGATAATATCATGACATAACTTCTTTTTCCCTCTTCTGGTTCATTTCCTTTATTATCACAGAGCTTTTTCTCTTTTGCATCCTCTATTATTTCATTCTACTCCATCAGTAGAATCATAGGAGGAGGATCATACTTTGAGTTCTCCTTTAGACCTCTTCTATATTGGTCCCTCATAGTCTTTATATGTTTTGATGCTCTTTTAAGAAGTAGGGTAGTGTCAATTTTTTTTCTTTTTCCAAAAATTGATTTTTTTAAATTCAGGATCCTAGTCATTCCACCTTTAAAAAAAGAAAAGAACAACATTAGATCAATAACTTTAATATAGTACAATAAATGAAAGAAAAGAAAAATATTGTAGAAATGATATGAAACTATGTACCTTTTATGTATGGTGGTTCCAAATAGCCTCAATGTCATATCAAAAAGATGATCAAAGAAAACATTATTTCCTACAAAAACATCATGGGATTATTAGTCCAAAATGAATTATGTATAAGTAAACTACAATTACATTGTAAATAATAATAATTCTAAAGCACCTAGAAGCTTTTTTAATTTTAATGGAAACATAGTTTTTTTGTTCAACAACAATGTCCTCACAAATGAACTAGTACTAGTCACACAGACTACTGCAAAAAATGGATCAGCTTTAGTAGTACTAGTCTTTATTGCTCTATCAACTAAAGGTCTATCTATTAGTGCACAAAATAGGTACATGAGTATAAAATTCAACCAACAAAAAAAATGATGCATGATTAGCACATTATAAAATATAGCAAAACAAGGTTTGAATAGTTGTACTTGGCATAATTGAGGATATTTTGCATGCTCCTTGTTACTGACAATGCACTCAACAATATCAAAGTGACGACCAAAGGAGGCATCTGCACTTCATCATGAGCTAAGGGATACAATATTGTTAGCAAAGACATTTGAAATGGATAAAGATCAAATGAGATACTAGCTAGAAGCATCCTAAAATAAAAGGTTAAGTGTTATAATGTTGATGAAAACAAACAATGTTGCACCAGTTTCACTTTCAACATTAGATGTCCTATTTCGACACTGAGTAGGGTGGGATAAATATATATATATACTCATAATAGTCATAAGGTTACAAACACAAACACAAGGACTAGGTTAGGTAAGATGGCCAAGTGAAATCCATATCATTCTTCTCTACATACCTTTCATTTGTGAAATGGCTATAAATTTCTTACACACTCAATTTAAACATTTCTTGTATCTGATTAGTACATAACAAATGCTTAAGTGAATGATAAATTAGTAATTACCCAATATTATAAGGTTCACTTTAACATTCATATTTCATTTGAATATAATAGGCATAGAATTAATAATTTATTTAAATAGGATGGAGAAGGAAAAATAGGTTAACATGTCATGTAATCTTGTTGTTAATCTGTCAAAATAGGCACCAAATGTATTAGTTAGTAATAGAGGAAACATAAAATTAATAGTAATTTTTTTCCCCACTACATTCAAAATGGTCCACCCAATGATGCCAACACACATAATCGACCTTGCTTGTGCACCTAACTTTTGAAACACATTAGTGCATTAAATAACTTTTGTTGGTCTTAATATATTTTTGGTAACTACCTCTAATGTTACTTTTATATTCAAGTTTTAAACTTTTATGGGACATCTTAAACCTCTATTACTTTACTTATGGTCACTTACAATATTGTTGAAAGCATATTAGATCTATTCAAATTCTAAGGAATTTAAATTTAGGTCACTTGGTTGACTCTATTAATTTTAACTCTAAATGAATTATTTCATTAAAATTAATAGTATAGGTGAAATGGTACTTAAAAAAAAAAACACATTGATTGTTCTTAGAACAAAAATCTAGATGTATCCAGAATTGGTTAAGATGTGTACATTATTCTTGTGACTTTTGAAGAATATTCTAAAGAGGGTTCAACAAAGATAATATGTGATATGATATGAATTTCACTAGTTTGACATCTATTTTATAATAGTGGGAGTTTTCAAACAATGAATTCTAAATTAAAATAATTATATTCTTTCAAAAAAGGAGGATTGAGATAGTGATGTTTTAATCCTCTTTTTAGCCCATGTGAATCTTGTGTTGACACATTTGAAGAAATTAAATATGCCATGAATCAACAGCTATGAATGTCTAATTAAATACCAAACTTTGCTAAGGAATTAGAATGTGCAAGGCATATTATAGTGTTTAGAAAACCCATGTCTAATTTAGTAGATTACCATTGATTTAAATAGTGTAATCTTGTTGTTACATGGATCTATTAACAATAATTAAGTTGTTAGATGAACTCATTGGTCACAATACTCTCACCTTTCATAGTCAAGAACAACCTAAACTATTTCAAACAAAGACCCAAGTATGGAATAGTACTTAGTCATTATTGAATCTTCCTTAAATAAACTCAATGATGTAATAATATTGTAATTTTTTAGTAATTTTGTAAAGAGAAAGTGTTACTTACATGAAGTTTGTGTGCTACAACCTTCACCATGTTCACTACATGGTCTCACAAGTATCACAAATTGTTGTAGAAGAGACATAATATTATAGATCATGATCCATAAGATACTATAAACTATAAACATCTATTAAACTTATATTATTGCTTGAGATTAATTATTGCTTACCTTCAAAGATTTGACTTTACATATCAATTCTTTTTTCATTGCCTCTGTCTCCTTGCTTGTGTCAATCTCGATAATAATATTAAGAATTTCATCATTGTATCTTTGTATGAGTTGTTGGGCCATGAATATGGGGTTAACACTAAGGGCGACATCATCTAGAAATGACACCCATGTTTCAGATCACATTTGATCTGCTATCATTTTAGCTTTTTCCTATCAACAAGTATCAAGTTGTGACATCAATATCAATAAAATTCCATCAAAATAACTCCAAATCCATAAAGAAAATAACATAATAATATGACATGTGTTTCTATATAATTTAAACAATTATAATAATTAAGGTTTACCTATGCTAAAGAAGGTGTGTGAGATGGTGCATCCCCACTTGTGGGTGGTGGTCTATCCATGTCATCCTATGAAAAATATTAGCAACTTTTAGCAATCAACAACGATATGAAAGTAATAGACTTACCAAAAATAAATATTAATAAAATAGTAGACTTACCAATCCCATGATAGAAATTTTTTTCGTATCTACATGATTCAAATTGTAATCTATCAAAAGCTTTTCCCTTGCACTTATTCATTTTATCACACATACAGAAACATGATTTCTCTTGCATGCTTCAAATATACAATTTGACCACTTATTAGTTGACATAGGTTGAGAACTATTTATAAATCCTGCAATATTCTCTATTGCTTTTGGCCTTCCCTCACACATGCAAAAACATGATTTCTCTTGCATGCCTCAAATATACAATTTGACCACTTATTAGTTGACATAGTTTGAGAACTATTTATAAATCCTGGAATATTCCTTGTTTCTTTTGGTCTTCCCTTAATATACATAGTGAACCTTTTAGTTTGATCATTTTCTTTGCATTGTATATAATCTGGTGACAACACATTCCTATGCATACTTTATTTATTTATTTTACAATCTACATCCAATTGTTGTAATTGTAATAAGGTCTTACATACTTCATCAATTCAACAACTTTATTGTAATAGACCTTTATGCCTTCCATGGAAAATAGGCCCAAATCATGTAATGAAGATAGAGCTATGTAATATATCCTTTCATTAACAAACAAATTAGTGTTAGCTGGAGGTAGTTCTTTGGGTACCCATTCCTTTTGAAGATGTGTGTACCTTAAGGGAACCTTCCTATCACCTTCTCTCTCATTATCATAAGAATATGACCCAACCCCCAATAAGAAAAAAAAACATTCATTTATTGAATTTTGTTCTAGTCTTTTGACCTCTAGTTTACCTCCCTATTTTAGACCTACTAGATGTCTCACATTTGTCTTCTATTCTCATATTTTCCTCACTCGAGGAAGACATATCAAAAAAATACCAATTTTTTGATAC
Source organism: Cupressus sempervirens (assembly GCA_028749045.1). Lineage (NCBI taxonomy): Eukaryota > Viridiplantae > Streptophyta > Pinopsida > Cupressales > Cupressaceae > Cupressus > Cupressus sempervirens. The sequence goes on along the minus strand of CM053785.1, from coordinate 249,565,355 downwards.
TTGCAATCCATAAAATGAGAGACATACCAGGACTAAAGTTGATGTTGATGCTAAAGAGAAGATATGCAAATAAAAAATTATATCTATGGGGTCTATTGACTTATACATGTTGATCCATATGATTGTGCAAGATCCTAGTCAAAGGTTTTGAATAGCCTACATATGTAAATCATTTTTCTTAAGTTAACCAAAAATTTGGTCTAATTAATACGTATATCTACAAAAATATTGGACATGTACTTAATGTTTATATCTGTATATATGATTTTGAAAGAAAAGTTTCTCATCTCGCTCATCAAATTTACCCATATTATAATGAATGAAAAGTTGTCCTCTTACAATGCTCTATATACTAAAAATTACGTAGAAGACAAAAATTATATGATGCATTCATCGAAATCATTATATATTTTATAATTCCTTACATCTACTTTATGTGTGGTAGTTATGCAATATCATTGCATATACACCATGACAGTAGAGTTCAACACATAATAACATAATTATAAAAAAAAAAAGCCAAACAAATTTTTATAAATAAATCATGATCCCATCATACTTGACATTGATCATACGTCAATAGAGATTTCATTAATCATGTCATTGATCATCATCTTCATCCATGTCATCATCATCATCACCATTATCATACTTGTCACTTTGATCATCATTGTCACCACCACCATCTTCATTTCTATCATCATCATCTTCATCAACATTATCATGACTATCATCATCATGACCATCATCACCTTGATCATCACCATCTTCATCAGCATGATCATGATCATGATCATCATTATCATCACCATCATTGTTAGCATCACTAGAATCAACATCTTCTTCTTCTTCATTATCATTGTGTAATATTCATTCATGATCATCATTACTTCATCTTCTGATTCTTTAGTATCTTCTTCTTCCATCACATTATAATTTATTTTCCTTCCTCTTGGATCATGTCTAACAACAAATGACCAACCTAGTTTATGTGGAATGCTAAAGTAAAAAACTTGCTCACATTGGCATGGAAGAACATGGGGCTCATCTCCAACTGGCTCAAATGACCTTCTATTAATTATTATAAATACACTATCATGTTAAATAATAGTCCTATTAAGATCATTTTGATTCAACCATAGCCTGTACCATTTGATGACAAATAGAACTATTTTGAATAAATTAAAGTTGCACTCAAGTATATTATCCAAAATGTCACTATATCAATTTTCAAATTGTTGAGGATGTATGTCATTTCTAGCTGAAATATTGGTGACCACGAAGACTATACTTATCCCAAAATCATAAGTTTTCTTCACTTTGTTTGACTTGTTTATGCAAAATTTATAGTCATGGTAGTACATAGTTTTGTGGTGTTTGATGTGCAATTATTCAAATATGTCAAGATTATTTTTATTGATTTGTGAATTGATATTAAACTTATGGGTCATTATTAGTCACCTTTTGTGTACCTTTCTATCTCTTAAGCCAAATGCTAGATCAAGTATCATAGGCATAACATTAAGATCTCCATTATAATGAGCTTCTTTAACCAATAATGTAACACCATCCCATGTTAATGAGTGACCATTTTCTTGAAACTTTTGAATCCATACCATCATCCAATCAAGATTTTTTGTAATATACAAATGTACTGCATCCCACTCAAGACCAACTGTAAAGAAAATAACTAAATCAGTTAGAAACAACTTATATTGATGATGGATAAGAATTAATTAACTACAATAAACATCTTATAATTACTTCTCACTCTCCTCAATCTACCTTTCTCTGTTAGGTACTCCCCTTCAAATTTGTTAATGGAGTTGGGATCCCAAATACTATCTACATAAATATTTGCTGCAAACTTTGGAAGATATTCACTAATGTATACCATGGTCTAGTATACCATATATCCCTCTATGATATAAATTTCAAGATGTGCTCTTTGTCAAACCAAGCCCTTCGTAAATTTTAAGTGTCTCTCAACCATCCATATTGACCTAGTTTGTATAGGTCCACACAATTCAATCTCCTCAACTTGATGTATGAGGTAGTGTTCTTGGACATTGAAAAAGGTTGAAAGTAGAAACTTTTGCATTTCACACATAAGATGTGAAAATTTTTTCTTCCAATATTTTATATGTTTTTTTATCAATTTCTTTAGATGATAACTACCTAAAAGAAATTCAACACACAAAAACATATAAATGAGATTTCAAATAAAATTATACCAAGTCTTAAATATAGTATATGCAATAAATATAAGAAATAACACTTCTAACCTCATGCATTTTCCAAAATTATATTTAACTTGTTTAATATTATTGTCAAACTAGTGTGGGAGGGGTAGAGCTAGGACATATTGCAATCATTAAAAAATGATCATTTCAATATATTATGAAATAATACAATAGGTAGTACATATAATTTTACAAATATATTGTAAATAGATAACATGACTTACCTTGACAAAGGTATGCTAATCATGTGTTTTCAACCCTGGCCCAAAATCACCTTTCTTTGATACAAGAGTGCTTATATTTGTAGAAAATATTGTGGAATTTTTTTTCTATGACTTCTTTTAATGCATTTCTTTCATGCTCCACTAATAACCAACGAAGGGCACTCATATTTATGTAGTCTACATTGCTAATTGATTTAATAAAATCTTTTAGTGCATGATTGGATTCATGAATTTTAGTAAAAAAATTGGCAATTTTTTCTCTATCACACCTTCCATCCAATATTTTTGATAGTGTCTATTTTACATTCTTTCCTATATACGTAGCACCAAACAAATGCACAATTGGAAGATCCTTGTAGTATGATTACCTACTAAATTGAGTAGGATAATTTTTTATTCTTCTAGGAAGTTGGTCATTTATGCCTTGACAACCTTCATGAGCATCAATTACATTATTACTAAATAAAATACAATATAAATATATAAATTTCAAACTTCAAACCACAGAGTAGATATTACCTCAACGATTTAGTCAATCATATTCCAACTTCCATAGATGAGGTGTCGTTCTTTGTGGGCTCGATGTTGTCTCTTCTTTTCCATTAAAAAGATATTTTTTAGTAATTTTATACTTATGATTATTATGGAAAAATTTCTTAAGCTCATCAAACACCTGCTTTCTTAAACTTCTTGAATGATGAGATTTCATCTTTGGACCACAAACTGGACAAGAAAATTTTTCTTTTGTCTAAAGACCTAAAATATCATGTACAATTATCATGCACAACTTAAGTATACAAAAATAATGTGTAAGTACTATAATAGACTAAAAATATTATAACATGTCATAAAAATGAGTTAGCTTAGGGGTACTATGTATTGTCCATACAAGCATTGCATGGAATTGAATTTTTTTTTCCTATTGGTCTAGAGATCTCATACATAGTGACCCCATTCCATAACTTTAACAAATCATCAATAAGGGTCTCAATATACATGTTCATATATTTAACTTAGTACTTACCTAATAATTGAATGAATAGAAACATTACATAATTATTATAACTATTTTTAGGCATTGTCTATAAATTAATTTAGATAACTATTAAATGAAAAAATACTTAGTATAATTATTGAAAATATTATGTACTCCCTCTTTATGGACATCCAACGAAGAATGTTATTGTTAATAACAAAAATAGACCACACTGACTAAATAGATCTCATATCTCCAAATGGAATGACACTGTCCACTACCTATGAGATTCTTCTTTAAAGTGTGATCATGTTTATTCTCTCTTTAAATAAAAATCCATCCACAGTAATTTTTATAATGTCATCTTGACTTCTATTGTATGCATGGTAATTCATAAATTGTGTCAAGCTAGTGCACCTGAATAATCATTGAAGATGTGGAATAATGGAAATGTACTGAAGAACCTTGTGAGACACCATTTTTATTATTTAATATAATCGATATCTACTAATATGATAATTAGAGAATTCTATTCCAAATTCATGTTGTTTATTATATAGAATGTGATCATTGGGACATGCATGTATTGTCTGATACTTCATTCCAATTTGATTCATAATGGTAGATAATTCTCAATACAAATGAGGTAGAATGTTTGATGGTGGTAACAAAAAATCACCTATCTACAAAAATAAATATGAATTGTTAATATAATGAATAGTAATGGTATGCTAACATTGAAGATGACAAAAATGGCATACCTTAGCATATGTGACATTGCTACATTGGATGAACCATTCATAACCTTCAAGTTCACAAACAAAACTATATCATAGAGAAGAGTTGTTTGGGAGCCTTCATATAGAGGCTCATATTCCTTCTCAAGTATAGGTACATCAAGACCATCCTCATCGTCATTATCAAATGTGCTAGTGCCATCATCATGAGCATCTTCATCAGCTCTGCCAATGCCATCTTCTTCAATCATGTCCTTTGGAACATTATTATCTTCTTCCATGGGAGTCTTATCCTCTAGTTGGATATTCACACCTCCATGTTCTTCTAATAGGAAATCCATATTTAGCAATGGACAAAAATTGTGGCCCCCTTCAACGTGACCATGTTGCCTACAATGACTCTGGGCTATTATGATTAGAATTCTTCGATTCTTTAAGCCCTTACACTTTTTGCAAGGACAATTACATTTATCAACTTTTCTTTAGAACTTAGACTACAATCTAGCAATTCTCTTGTTATTTTATTCTAGGTCCATATTGTTAGGTGTGGTCTTTTTTCATAGGAAAATATATCTATAAAATTATTAGACATGTTGTAATTAATGTTTATATCCACACGTATGGTTTTGAAAGAAAAAATTGGTGTAATTAATGTGTGTATTTGTAAAAATATTGGACATGTTTTACTTAATGTTTATATATGCACATATGGTTTTGAAAGAAAAAGTTGGTCTAATTAATGTGTATATCTATAAAAATATGCGACATGTTGTACTTAATGTTTATATCTGCACAGATGGTTTTGAAAGAAAAATTTGGTGACCTTGCTCAAATTTACCCATATTATAATATCAAAAAATTTTGTTGACATAAATTCAATAACTTTCGTTGAGCCTTTCCATTACTCCTTGTTTTTCATGAATTGGGGTTGTTTAATAGAGAAATTTTGTATTTAGTATAGATTTTACACATATCAAAGTTGTGACTATTTATTTTAGGAGTTTGATATGATTCATTCTACCAATTGTTTGGCTTTCCTTGTGTACATGCATAGCTTTATGTTCAAGCACCCATAGTTAGATATTAACCCAAAAATATTACTATTATATTGATCAAATGTGGTTGTATCAATTTTTACATAAAATATGGACAAATTAGGTATTTTTCCCCATATTTTAGATAGTTTCTATCATGAAATGCATAAAAGTTGTGCTGGTAATTTTGGGACAATAAACAACTCCACCTTGTATTAACCTACTCCTCAAAAATCTAGCAATAGGAGTAAAGATTAGAGATCTTAAGGAAAGCCTTGTCACAAAATACTTCTATAGCATGCATGGAAGATGTGACCTTCAAAGAAATAAAAGGAACATCATCAATGTCCAAGGCTGTAAATATGATGTGCAACAGGATTGTGCCCTCTAGAGGATTAATGATAAGAGGTATTGACATCAAATTAGTCATGACTTGCCACAAAAAGTCAAAATGCATTAATCCTTTTTACATGACTTCTATATATGTCTATCATATTTTTCAAATTGGATTTGGGAGATCAAACTACTTATCATACAACAAATGTATATTTTACCCACGGGATTGTTCCTAGCTATACTAGGCATAACTGTGAATATTTCTAAAATCTTCAAAATGAATTGCTCACAAAATCAACATTAAATGTATGTTTATAATCATTTTATAGAGCACTTTTTGATAGATATATTCTCCAAAGACTCAGGTATTCCTTTCCATTTTTAAAGTTGGGTACATAGACCAATGTCACTATGACAATTCTAGTCATTATTGTATGACTAGGGAAAATCACATTTTCTATCTAGGTAATAGTTGATAATGATTGTGAGTCTTATCTTCAACATCTCTTGAATCCTTAAACACTTATACATAATAGTTCTCATTAGTCTAGCAAGATATTTGACACCTAATTGTTTACTAGATATCTCTCTTTTTGTTTAAATCTTATGATGGAAAGATTGTTTTATTGTTATAGCAAAATGTCATAGACCACATTGTGTAATCAATTTTTTTAAAACTTATGTGATTTCTTAATTTTCTAAATCTTCCTTGTCATAATTAATATTAGAAGACACCTTAATTTTTATCGATCTAATGGTGTCTCTCACTTCAAGGAGAAAATAAAGATTGAGTTTTAGCTGTTTCATAGATTAACTATTCCAATTTTAGTTGTTTGAACTTCAAGATACTCAAACAATAGTAGCTTGTGGGTTCATGGATTTGCATACCTAAAAAAAATTCACAAGTCCTCCTATGGCTATAACTTCCATATCCAATTTAAAATCCATCATAAAGGACCTTTTCCCTAATCTAGTTGTGTCATCCTCTATTTGATTTGTTAACACAGAGACATAAATTGTGGGAGACATAAATTGTATTAAAATAACTTATTTACTATTAGTTTACTCTTGTTCATATACACGTCAAATATCTACTCACTATTACATACTACCCAACCAAAAATGATATACGAACTTGAAGTCTAGTTCTCAAAGGTAAGTGAAATAGGGGGAAGTTGACTTCTAGAATATATTGCTCTATCTTAACTTATAAGGAATCTTAAATAAAATATTTCATGTTTAGAAAAAAGAAAAGAATTGATAACCTAGAATACAATTGTCATGCCCAAAAATTTTCAGGGCAAAAACACAACTACAATTTTTTTGATTTGAAACTAAGCTTAAGGTATCACATGTTGACATGCACATATTACAACCAGGTTATTGAATAGTTTGGTGACATCATCAAATGATTCACTCATTTGATACTTTTGTATCACTACTTAGACAACTTATACTTTTTTATCACTACTTAGACAACTTAATGGAAGATGATATATCATTTATTGGAGTTCAGGTGAAGATCATATATCATTTAATGGAAGATTACAATTGCTTCAAGAGAAATAGGTTTCCCTTGAGGCCTTATTATGCATGTTTTGATAAGTGACAATACTTTAATTCCATAACCTAACTTGGAAGTAACATTACAATTCCTAGATGTGGAATATCAAGTCTTTCTATAGTGTAAGGCCCCTTCTCTAGTACCCTTGGTCAGAGATAGGAAGTGCAAGGGAGGAAATGTCATGTTTCTATCTCAAGTTCATTAAAATGTGAAATATATATTATTACCACATGCATTATTAAAAAATGATGGTAAGAAGGTTTTTGGATCTAATTATGTCATGGTTTACATTTTCCTTATCTATAATGAACCTAAGATCTTAGTTAGACTATTGTGTGTATTTTAGTTATTGTCATACTAAGTACCCTATTCAAAATTACACTAGGTTGATAAGCTAAAACCTGTGGAATAAAGGCTCAAGATTTCATAACGTAGAAACTATGTCGATGGGTTTGTGACATTTTATGGCTCATTAAGATAATTGAATTAGATGGTTACTATGGAAAGATGAATCAACACACACTCTTGTGAATAATATCAATAGTCGTAAGATGAAAATTGTTATCCAATTTGGATAATGGTCTACATAGTAGAAATTGATATGATATGATGTAATAGGTCAATTAGGTGGATATCTTGGTAATTATAAGGAAATATTTTATGGACCAATAAAGTATAATCAATTTATTCTATGTTGGATTCTAAAACTATGTGACATGACTATGCTAACATCCTATTATCTAAAATAATTGATACACTTTATAACGTGTTATCTCATAATGACAATAGGATATTGTTAACAACATAATTATATTTAACAAAATTAAAAGATATTCGTTAAGGCCCCATTTGTTTGCTGGAATTAACCTGGAATAGGGAAACGGGAATAGGAAAATTGGAATAAATCTATTCCAGTTTTGGCCCAAAATGAGAATAAATTGAATTCTAATTTTTTTTTGGAATTCGATTTATTCTCATTTTTGGCCAAAATTGGAATAGATTTATTCCAATTTTCCTATTCCCGTTTCCCTATTCCAGGTTAATTCTAGCAAACAAACGGGGCCTAAGATGTTTGCATTCTGATAATTTTGACTTAAAATATGTATTTGGAACTAATCTTCATGTTGGCTGATTAATAGTATAGATTTAAAATTTCATCATTATGATAGGAAATGAACTATGATGTGGTTTAGAATGCTAGTTGATCCTTTGATTAGATATTAATTTTGATATCTTAATGTTTTTAATGATTTTTTATATGAAATTGATTAGAAAAAGAAAGGTTAATTATGGAAATTTGAATATGTTGATTTTGGAAATGTTAAAATTGTCATGCATCTATACACCTATATTTTTATACAATTTTTATTGGACTACTAATGCTCGAGTTTAGTGTGTAGGCAATTGAACCATGGAATTTAATCAAGGGAACAAGGTGCAAACTTATGTGGGCATAGTTTAGCCAAGGTGAATCTTTGGAAGATTCAAAAGCCTCATTGTAATGTGTTTATTTTGTCAATGTAAGTTTGTATGTGTGTGGAAAATCTAATTTTATAAATACATTAGGGACATGTCATGGTGACGTGTAATATGTTTCAAATGTGTCACTTGATAATTGTGATTATTTGTATGATAAATGACATGTCACCTAGGGTTGTGGTCATGGAAACACTTAACCTTAAACTAATTGATTTTTAAAATATTTAAGCAAATATACTTGGATAAAGGATAAGATGGGTCACCATCAAAGGGAATTTCGAATTTGAACTTGACAAGGATTTTAGAGGGTCAATAGGTAGTCCCAAAGTTCCTTTTTTTGTGAAAATAAGCTACCCATATGTTAGCATAACATGTTAGGGGCCTGAATTTGACTATAATTTTATTTCTTAGCTAGCCTAGGGGACCCCTTAACCAATGCATTCTTCCACCAATTCAAAAATTGAGTTATCCCATGAGTTCATCCCCATCTTTCCACCTAGTCAAAAAGTAACAAAATTGGTAGGGACAAAGTTGAAAGAGATAGTAGCTTGATGTCTTTGCCAAAATGAGTTAGTAGGAGAGCTTTTTTAGTGAACTTTGACAAACTAGTGGAGTGTGCACCCAGTCTCTAAGTTTAGAGACAACTAGGGTTTGGAGGAAGAAAGACTAAGGAGAAGGGATCTCTTCATCAACTATAATTTTCCTTTAGCTTGGACCAAGGTTGGTATCCTTTCCATGGCCTTCATTGAACTTTCTTAATGGTGTTGCATTCTTGTTCATACAGTGGTGGAAATATGTAATGTGTGTGGTGTTGAGTGGATTGTTATGTGTTATTGTTGTGATGGATTTCTCTTGAAATTTTTCTTTGTTTTTGTGAGTATGAATGTTAATGTGTGAAGGCTTCACTCACCCTTGGGAGGGTAGAAAGCCTTGGGTGAAGGGGTTAGTTGGGATTAACATTGTAGTTGAGATATTTTCCTCACGAAGAGGGTTTTGTTGTTCATGGAGTATGGGCTCCATTGAAGCCATATGCCTTATATTGTTATTATGGGAGGTATAAATGTATTGATGTGATGAGGAGGATGTATTTTGATAGCCTTAAAGATGCATTATGCAATTGAAAATGTGTATGTATATATGGATATGGCATTCTCCTCTTTGGAGAGCCCACCTTCACCCATTGTTTCATGATTCCAATGTGTTGAAAATTTGATTGAAAAGATCATTGATGAAGAAGATTGAGTGAAAGAGGGAGATTATTGTTAAAAGAATATTTTTAATTATTGTTTTATCATTGATGTCAAACTTTCTATTTGTATGAATGGAAATTTCTTATAATATCCACATACTATCGCGTAGTTGATTGATGAAGATGATTTGATCAACAAGATGTAACAAGAGTACCTAAGGGAAAGGTTCAGTTATGGTCTTATAATGAAGTGCAAGGATTAGCTCAGACAAATGGTTAAATGATGTATTGATAACATACTTCAAGATACAAAGGTTGGCTACACTAAGAAACATTAGAAGTATAAGTTAGAACAAAGTTGACTGCAAAGCTTAACTAAGTTCATTAGTGGGTGTTGAGCAAGCTAGTGAAGTTGAGCAAATTTTCAGTTGGAGCAGAGCAAATGCAAAATCTAGTGTGTGCTAAATGAATTTTAGGTGCTGAGTGAAGTTCAAGTGCTGAGAAAAGTAAGAAGTGTTGAGCATCAGAAAATATTAGTTGGTGTCGAGTGAACTTTAGGTGCTGAGCATTAGTAAAAACATAGTTGGTGCCAAGTAACACAGTATGTGCTAAACATTAGGATTTCAATAGTGTCAAGCTACTGCATTATTGGAAATGATAAAGATTTGTCAAATTTGAGCTGACAAAGTTGTTACCTTAAATTTTGTGAACCAGTTGGAGGATAAGGATGATGAGCTGGTGGCATAGAATTTTATGTAAACCATTTTTGAGTGAATTCAAGAGGATTCTTCATGATGTTTCTAGAAGAAACATAATATGGGTTAGATTCAATGAATCCTACCTAATCCATATGAATTGGAACTAAAGAAAAGAAGAATCAAGTGAGAAAAGAAACTTCAAGACTCTTATTTAAGTAGTCAGAGACCAAGAAGCAACAGCTATTGGTGTGCCAAATTGTGAAGTGGTTGAAAGGGTGCAAGGAGAAGACATCTAGGAGAAGGAAGAATAGAGTATAGAGAGTCTACTTTGATAAGTAATTAGAGAGAGATGATTGCACTGGTACATTGACCATGGAGACTCAAGGAGACTAAGCTTGAAAGAAGGGAAAGTTGTTAGAGTTGCAGAGCCTGAAAGCCAGACAAATATATGAGTTGAATGGTGATCTAAAATCTGCAAGTTGAGTTGTATTCTATAATCAGGTCAAAACTCCTTATTGTTACTCTCTAGCAATTGTATTACTTAGGGTAAAGGAAAATCCTATGGACTTAGGTTGGTCTAATAGCCATTTGTAAATCCTTTAATAGGGTGACATTCTAGGTGAATGTTCTAAAATCCTCTAACTAGTCCCACTTCTAATAGGGTAGTTAAATCCTTTAACTAGGTCATATTTAATAGTGTGTTGTAGCCTTTAACAAGAAAGGCCTTTCAAAAGGCATCACTTCAGAAGAGTGAGAATCGAGTAGCATGTTACTCATGGTTTTTCTTAAATTGGGTTTCCATGTAAATCACTGTGTTATGTGTTGATCTTTTCATGTGTTATGCTTACATGTTGATTTATAGTAACTTGTTGAATAGGAAAGTTTAAAGCTTGGATGAATGAATAGTTATATGGGCACACTTTACTTGATGAAATTGTTTGAATAGGACATTTTGACCTTGAATAACTAATTCACCCCCCCTCTCAATTATTCTAAAGCATTTCTAACAATTGGTATCAGAGCCATCTGCTGATTTAGTTTCAAGGTACTAGAAGCAAGAAGATCAAGATGTCTAAGAGAGAATTTCCCAAGCTCAAAAAAGATAACTTCACTGCATGAACAAGTCTAATGAAGCTACACCTTGGATCAATAGGTGATTATGCAAAAACCTCAATTGGAATAGAACATGTAGACCCAGATGGACCTCTTACTGTAGATGATTTGAACTAAAGGAAGGAGCACAATCAAACAATGTTGGAGATTACCTCTGCACTTAGTTATGCTGAATTTGATGATATCAAAGAATGTGACATTGCATTTGAGATGTGAAAAGCCTTGTCAAATATCTATGGAGGAGAATAGAATGTCCAAAGAGAAAAGAGAGAAAGGCTTAGAGGAAAGTTTGATGACATGAAAATGGAGGAAGGTGAAAATGCTACTCAATATTGATCAAGAATGAAAGAAGTGGTTAGTGCAATAAGAAGTCAAGATGGTCAATTGGAAGAAGAGACTGTCTATAGAAAATTCTTAAGGACTTTGGTCCCTATCTATGCCATTAGAGTTTTAGCCATCCAAGAGCTAAGGTGTGTACAAGGAAACACACTAACCTTTGAAGGAATTGTGGGAAGACTTACTGCATTTGAATTGTCCAACTTTAACAACTATAGACTTGAGAACCTTAAATCTACTTTCAAGGCCAACTTGATAATGAAAGAAACTGAGGAGGTGACATCAAACAAGAAGAGTAGAAAAGGAAAACATGCATCCAGTGATAGTAGCAAAGATGAGGAAGATGTGGATCAGTTGGAAGCACTACTAGCTAGAAGATTCCATAGAGGCAAAGGTAAATTCAAAGGTAAGTTGCCTATCATTTATTTCAATTGCAATGAAGTAGGTCAAATTATTGCAAGGTGTACATAGAAGAACTACAAAGAAGGAAACAAGTACAAGAACAAGAGAGAAGATGATACTAGAGACTACAAGGACAAAGAGAAAAGATGCTACATTCTTGAAGAAGATTCTAATGAGAATGATGATGAAGTAGTCTATGCAACCATGAAGGATGAATTAGATGAAGATGAAGCCACAACATTGGTAACCTGTGTAAACAAGAATGATGAGTGGATCATAGACAGTGGTTGCTCACATCACATGACAGGAGATAAAAGTAAGTTTATTACCTTTACTCAAAATGATGGAAATAGTGTTAGATTTGGTAATGATGCTCCATGTCAAATCAAAGGAAAAGGCTCGATTAAAATTACAGAGAAAATTTCATGTGACATTGCATACTATGTTGAGGGATTGAACTAAAATTTGTTGAGTGTATCACAGGTAGGCAATGTAGGTTGCAAAGTAGAATTTGGAAACAAAACTGCCAAAATCTATGACACTGATGGAAACTGATAGGAAAAGGTGAACAAACAAGAAGTAACTTATTTTACCTAGATATGGAAGATGCAACATGTCTTGTTGTTAGACTTGATGATGTGTGGTTATGGCATAAAAGATTGTGTCATGTTAAATTTGACAATCTGATTAGCATCAACAAAAAAAAGAAAGTAAGATGTTTGCCTAAAATGAAGAAGCCTGAAAATACAATGTACAAACAATGTCAATTAGTGAAGATGACTAAGTCTAGTTTCAAAAGTAAAGCATATACTTCAAAAGAAGTACTAGAGTTAGTCCATATAGACTTATGTGGTCCAATAGAAGTGCAAAGTTATCTAGGAGATAGATACATAATGCAATTTGTAGATGACTATCTTAGGATGATGACTACTATGTTCTTAAAACAAAAATCTGATGCATTTCAAATGTTCAAGTGGTATTTGGCCATAGTTGAGAAGGAAACTGATAAGAGTATGAAATGCCTAAGATTAGATAGATTAGGAGAGTTTACATCAAAAGAATTTGAAATATTCTACAATGACAAAGGCATCAAAAGGAAAACATTAGCACCAAGGACTCCACCTTAGAATGACATTGCTGAAAGAAGGAATAGGTTAGTAACAGATTGTGTTAGAACCTTGATGATGGAGAAAAATGTGTTGGATATAATTATTTAATTGTGTGTTGTCTTTGATGTTACACAAATGTCATATTAGTTAGCAGAAAATGCTTATCGAGCTCAGTTGATTAACAAAGCAACTTTCAGAGTCTACCGAGCATTCTTGGAAGTTACTATGTGGAAATAGTGTCTACCAAGCTCACTCAAGTGTCAAAGGATTTTGTGGAAAAAGTTAGTGGTAACCAAGCTCACAAGGTTAACAAAGGAAAGTCAGTTTTTAATGAGTTCACTCAGTCTCCAAAGGATTTTGCAGGGTTAGCAGTGTCAATCGAGCTTCCATTAGTTAATATAGGAAATCTTTTTTGGAATAGTGTTTACTGAGCAGGGTCAACCAATGAAGGATTTTTTTGTTTTAGGAAATAAAGTTTAATTATTTTATGTAATGATTGTAGCCAACTGAGGTAATAATTATTGGTAATTGTAACTTGTAAATGAGTCGACTCGATAATTTGTAAGGTATAAACAAAAGGTTAAGCTGAGAATTCTAAAGTGTAATGAGTGAGCATGCAAGTGTGTTGATTAGGAAAGTGTAAGTGAATATTGAAGGATGGTTAGATATCCTTAAGGAGCAAAAAAGATTTATTTGATCAAGAAGGATCTAGTGGAGAAAAATAGAGATCTATATCAGCAATTCAGTTGCATCTCATTTAGGTCACTTCATTGTTACTTTCTCACAATTGTAGTAGTGATTCCTAAATCTCTTAACAAAGTTGGTTTAAAAATCATTTGTAAATCCTCTTTAACAAGGTGACAGTTCTATTGAATTGTTCTAAAGACCTTTTGCAAGGCCACTTCTAATAGGGTGATTAAATCCTCTAACAAGGTCACACCTAACAGTGTGTTTTGTAACCTTTAACCAGGTTGGCTCCTAAGAGGGCTCACTTCAAAAGAGTGAAAATATATAGCTAGTTACTTGGTGACTTTTCCCATATTGGGTTTCCACGTTAAATCTATTGTCTCATGTGTTCATGTTATTTCTTTTATGCATGCATGTTAATCATTGTGAATGTTTAAGATTTGATTAAAGATAACATACACTGCATCTACCAAGTTAAAGTATTTTTCTGTATGTTTATTGAGTGACAACAGTAACTAGTTTTATCAGACATCTAAGGGATTTGTAGATTTTTTTGTAGTAACTGATTCACTCCCCCTCTTAGTTACTCCATCTATATTTCCAAAAAAATGTTGCTCTAAAATACTAGAAAGAAGCTATAAGTACTATTGTTTATACCCTGAATAGAGTTCAAGTCAAGAAAGGTACAAATATAACACCTTTTGAATTGTGGTATGGTCACTCACCTAATGTAAAAAAATTTAAAATATTTGATTTTAAATGCTATATTATTAAGGATACTATAAATGGAAATTTTTATGCAAAAAGTGATGAAAGCATATTCCTTGGATACTCCACTAGAAGCAAAGCATATAAGTGTTTGAATACTAACACTAACAAAATTGTGGAGAGTGCAAATGTGAATTTTAATGAGCATACAAAAGTCCAAGTTGATGAGTCCAAGCAACCAAAAGATTATAGATCTTTTGTATGCTTCTATAAAGGAATGATTATTGAAGATAATGTTGCCAATCAAATTGGGAATCAGTAACAAATTTTAGTATCAACCGAGTCATAGCTAGTGAATGTTGAGCTACATTCAGAAGCCAAGTTGCAAAATGAAGAAAATGCACATTCTGACTCTAAAAAGAAGTGCATGAATGAAATGATGAAGTACTAGATGAAGAAGAGGAAAATGACTCTAAAGCCAAAGGATCAAACATGGAAAGAAGGATAGAACCAAGGTTAGCCAAGTATGTGAGAAGACATTCCCCTATAGATCAAATCATTGGTGATAAGGATGCAAGACCAATGACAAGGAATATACTAAAAAATGAATCATGTTTGCTAAGCAAGATTGAGCCCAAAATAGTGAGAGATACTCTACAAGATGATGACTGGTATAAAGTTGTGGAAGAAGAGATAGACCAAATTGACAAAAACAAAACTTGGACCCTAGTTCCTAGACCAGCTGATAAGAATGTAATTAGTACTAAATGGGTTTTTAGGAAAAAACTTGATGAGAATGTTGAAATAACTAGAAAAAAATCCAAATTAGTTTGCAAAGGCTATGCACAAGAAGAAGGATTGGATTATGGGAAAACATTTTCCCCTGTTGCAAGAATGGAAGGAGTAAAAACTTTATTTACATATGCTGCTTACAAAGATTTCAAAGTCTACCAAATGGATGTGAAGTCTACTTTTCTAAATGGTATACTAAAAGAGGAAGTTTAAATTGAATAGATAGAGAGATTTGTTGATGACAAAAACAAGGATATGGTTTGCAAACTGCATAAGGCACTTTATGGTTTGAAGCAAGCACCTAGAGTATGGTATGAGAGCCTACAAAAATATCTTGTGAAGATTGGATTTGAGAGAATAGATGAAAATAACAACTTGTACATCACGGTGAAAAAAAGGTAAAGATATTTTGCTATTTGAAATATTTGTTGATGATATAATATTTGGAGGAATAGATGCTCTATGCAAAGATTTTACTGATCAAATGAAATATGAGTTTGAAAAAACCAAATTCTTTCTTGGATTAAAATTACATTAATTGAAGCATAGAATATTTGTGACCCAATAAAAATACATCAAGGAGATACTCAAAACATTTGGATTAAAAGACTCAAAACTAGTTAGCACACCAATGTTGATAGGACACAAGTTATCAGAGAATGATGAGTCAGCTGAAGTGAATCGGATAATGTATAAATCAATGATTGGAAAGTTGTAGTATGTTGTAGATAGTAGGCCAGACATTACATTAGCTATTGGAATAGTGGCAAGACTTTTGACAAATCCAAGAGAAAATCATCTGATGGCAGTAGAGAGAATATTGAGGTACCTAAAAGGAACTGATGACTTTGGTTTGTACTACAAGAGAAGTGAAAAGTTTGAACTAAGAGCCTACATTGATGCAAATTGGGGAGGTAATATTGGTGACAAAAAAAACACCAACGGAGGAGCACTTTTCTTGGGAAAAATATTGATTACATGGACCAGCAAAAAGTAAAGTTGTATCTCATAGTTCACTACAAAACCAGAATATGTTGTGCTGCTATCAATTGCACTAAAAATTGTATGGATCAAAAATTTGCTGCAAGGTATGAAGGAAGAGGTAAATGAGCCTATGATAATTTATTTTCATAATAAAAGTGCCATCAACATATCAAAGAACCCTATAATGCATGCTAAAACTAAGCATATTGCAATCAAGTATCACTATGTAAGAGAATTGGTGGAAGATAAGCAAGTGAAGATGGAATATGTTAGCTCAAAGGAACAAATAGCTGACATCTTCACAAAAGCACTACCTAAAGATGCTTTTGAGTATCTTAGAAGTAAGTTAGGGGTGATACCCCTAGATAAGACTACTTGAGGTAAAACCAAGACTCGCCTACATCAAATGAGTTAACTATTAAAATATTACACATTGATGTAGAGGATATTTACTTTAGGATTCATACCTAAAGTAATTGAAGTGATGAAGTTCCAAATTAGTCACAAGAAAGGTGATAGAGGGAGAAATTGAATGAACCTACAACTGCTACACTTGCATGATAAGATGCTAAGATGTTAATATGTCTTTGGCATTGTTGTCAAAGAGGGAGAAGTGAGAAACTGATCAACTGGTCAACAATTGAATGAAGAAGAATGAAGAAGCTAATTAGAAAATGAATAGAGATGAGCATATAGAATGATATAATGTAAGAAAGGATACAAAAACTAAGAGGGAGAAATAGAAGAAAAGCAATCAGGAGAGTAGATCAAGAGACAAAGATGAGACAACTAATGGTAACACAATTTTCTTTTTGGAATTTGACTTACTGTTCCAACCTTGTTAGCATGGTTGAATAGTTTGGTCTAATGATTGATCAATTTGGTTTTCCATCAATGCCAAAGAGGGAGATTGTTAGAAATCTGATTGAAAAGATCAATGATGAAGAAGATTGATTGAAAGAGAGAGATTGTTGTTAACAGAATGTTTTCAATCATTGTTTTGTCATTGATGTCAAATCTACTATTTGTAGGAATGACAATTGCTTATAAGATCCAAGTACTATCACTTAGTTGATTGATGAAGAGGATTTGATCAACAAGATATAACAAGAGTACTTAAGGGAAAGGTTGAGTTATGGTCTTATAATGAAGTGCAAGGATTAGCTAAGACAATGGTTAAATGATGTATTGATAACATACTTCAAGATACAAATGTTGGCTACACTAAGAAACATTAGAAGTATAAGTTAGAAAAAGGTTGACTACAAAGATTAACTAAGTTCATTAGTGGGTGCCAAGAAAGCTAGTTGAAGCTAAGTAAATTTTGAGTTGGAGCCAAGCAAATGCAAAATCTAGTGTGTGCCAAGTGAAGTTCAGGTATCGAGTGAAGTTCAAGTGCTAAGTAGAGTAGTAGGTGTTGCGTATCAGAAAATCTTAGTTGGTGCCAAGTGAAATTCAGGTGTCGAGCATCAGTAAAAATGTAGTTGGTGCCGAGTAACAAAGTATGTGTCAAGCATCAGGATTTCAATAGTGTCGAGTTGCTAGATTATTGGAAATGTCAAAGATTTTCTAAATTTGAGCCAACAAAGTTGTTACCTTAAATTTTGTGAACCAGTTGGAGGATAAGGATGATGAACTAGTGGCACAAAATTTTATGTAAACCATTTTTGAGTGAATTCAAGAGGATTCTTCATGATGTTTCTAGAAGAAACATAATATGGGTTAGATTCAATGAATCCTACCTAATCCATACAAATTGAAACTAAAGGAAAGAAGAATTGAACAGGAAAAGGAACTTCAAGACTTCTATTTAAGGAGTCACAAATGAAGAAGCAAGAGTTTCCGGTGTGCAAAATTGCAAAGTGGTTGAAAGGGTGTCAAGGAAAAGACATCTAGGAGAAGGATGAACATAGTACAGAGACTCTACTTTGACAAGTGGTCAGAGAGAGATGATTGCATTGGTACATTGAGCATGGAGACTCAAGGAGACTAAGCTTAAAAGGAGGGAAAGTTGTCAAAGTTACATAGACTAAAGGCTAGGAAAAGAGATGAGCTAAATGGTGATCTAAAATCTACAAGTTGAGGTGTATTATGTAATCAAGTCAAAACCCCTTATTGTTAGTCTCTAGCAATTGTATCAGTTAGGGTAAAGGAAAATCCTATGGACTTAGGTTGGTCTAACAACCATTTGTAAATCCTTTAACAGAATGACATTCTAAGTGAATGTTCTAAAGTCCTCTAACTAGGCCCACTTCTAATAGGGTGGTTAAATCCTTTAACTAGGTCACATTTAACAATGTGTTGTAGTCTTTAACAGGGTAGGCCTTTCATAGTGCATCACTTTAGAAGAGTGAGAATTGAGTAGCATGTTACTAGTGGTTTTTTCCAAATTGGGTTTCCGCATAAATCATTGTGTCATGTGTTGATCTTTTCATGTGTTATAATTGCATGTTGATTTACAGTAACTTGCTGAGTAGGAAAGTTAAAGCTTGGATGAATGTATAGTTATATGGACACACTTTACTTGATGAAAAAGTTTGAATAGGACATTTGGACCTTGAATAACTAATTCACCACCCCCCCAGTTATTCTAAAGCATTTCTAACACAATGGTGAATCATCATGTTAAGCCTTGGAAGGGAGTTTATATGTGTTGTAATGACATGTTGCATGCATTTTTGGTGCTTGAGTGTAATCTGTTTGAGCCTTGTTTCCTCGGATCAATGGGTGGCTTCTTAGAAGCCTAGGATGGGAGTCTCCATGGTTCTTGGTTTTGTGTTTCTTTTTGTGGGTTATGAGGATGTGATCTATGAAAAAGTTAGGATTTTCCCCTAGGCATTGTTAGGGAATCAAGTTTTATGTTGATGTATCATGTAGCTAAAGGAATGCAATCCTTCCCATGTCATTTTATGTTGTGATGAAAAAATAATCTCCATTGTGGTTTTATGTATTGTGAGAAGTATTTACATCATGTTGTATATCAATGTGAATGAGTAAGCTGAGCTTGGATGCTATACATATAAATGACATTATAGGAAAGGATGATATCATATTCATAATTTCTTAAGATGGAAAGAAATGATTCATGTATAAAGGAATATGCATGATTGTGAAGTATATGTTGAAGTCATGTTCATCACATGTAGATTCATGTATCAATCAATAGTTAAACTTCATAGATTGCTTATGGGAGAGAGCCATTATAAAATTTATTCAAGTTAAACTTAAGTGATTCCATTATTTTGATGCAATGGAAATAAAGATTTTTATATTACTATTGGTGTCAATACGTATTTACTATTTACATTTACTTAAGTTTACTTAGATTAATGCATTATTTTATTATTTTGCATTGTTTTATTATTTATGTTTTGAGACACTTAGGAGTTTGTATATTTTTATGAGTTGTCATGTTGACAACACAGAAGTACGCAACTCTAATTTAGCACATGGTGTCTACAACACTAGAGTTTGTATCATTCATTGAGTTGTCATGTAGAAAACATAGTTATTCGTACTCTTAATTTAGCACATGGTGTCTATAACATAAATTTGCACACTACACCATTGTAGGCTTATCCTCTCATCATCACACTTACTTATGTGCTTAATGGAGGATAACTCATATCTGGTGGACATGTGCTTGGTTGTATGACTTATCATGATGTTGATTCCTAGGTATTCTAGATGCATCTCAGAGGCCTTTTTATATATGCACTCCTAGTGTACTTTTATCATATTGAATCAAATACATATTGATATTCTAATCATACTCTTTCTGGTCTACAATTATGCTTGTGTTTGAGTTCTTTGTTCTTGGGTTAATTTTTTCATAAGGAAAATTCTTACATGGTATCAATGCTTGGAGAATGTCTATTCACATGGCCATTCAAGACCATAGTTGCTTCAGCACATTGACCCAAATTTGAACAATCTATAGAAATTGGGAGTGTCTAGAGATAAAATGGACCTCACCATTACATCTAAAATGTTGATTTGGTGCAAATCAACTATAAATCTACCTACCTTAGGCCAAAGTCAATCACGAGGCAAAATGTTTTTGCAAATTAACACTTGAAGGCCCCAATTTACAAGTACAGGTATGGTCATTATTTGATCTATAATTTAATTTTTAGATCTGATTGTTTCTCTGTGTTTTTGAAATTTGCATTTTTCAAAAAAAAATTTCCCTTCAAGCAGCAGAGATTTTTTTTTACAGAACTAGGCACTCACACCTCAGCCCTACATCATGGAAATTCCATTTGGCATAGAGAATATTCTCTTCAAACTATAGAGCATATTCTTCTTACTCATGGATTGATTGTATCAAATTTCTCAACATTCTAGTATCTATTTTCAGCACACAATACATCACATAACCACTGGCTCAGCCAACCACCTCGCAGGCTCACTTTATTTTCCTTTCACAGCTCTAGTCCTTTAAACCCTTTAAGTGTTTGTGACTACAGCAATGTGGGATTAAAATCCCATTGCTTCCTGCTACATTTTATTTTTGGCAGCCTCTATGATTCTGTGACTATCATACTTGGAAACTCTATGATTCTACAACCCGTACCTAGTGACATGCTTTTTAGTAGCCCAAAATTGATTTCAGCTCATTGCTCACCTTTCTAACACTAGCATGTTAGCACACATATGCACACATGTGGCACCCCATAAGCATCAACAAACGAACAGTTGTGACATTGTGCGAAGAATATTCCAAAAATATTTGGAGAAACTGGTGATCGACTATCTTCCCATGCCCTACTTATTAAAACTGTGATAGACACCTATCTCTCCATGATACTACCACGTAGATGACTGTAGACCTACCCACATCAAGAGCTCTCCATGTAAGTGCTAAGTAACCACTACAAAGTGACACAATAAGTTAGCAAACAAAGTAGGCCATGTCACCTTTGATACATGGCACTACCACTTTGACATGTTAGCCATGTTAGCTTGCTCACCAGTTACCACGTGTCTTTATTCCATATAGCCATGCCAATGTATGACCTTGCCACATCACGAGGGAGGCTTTTTTTTTGCTGATGTCAGTTAGCCATGAGGTTAAATTTGACAGTCATTTGATCGTCATACCCACACATTTTATAACTATTGTGATGTGATGATCATTTAACTATCAAATTTAAGCTAGTAGTGTCCTGCCCAAACCCCTCATCAGATGTATTTTTTATTTGGCAGCCTGACTTTGTGAGGCCATAACTCAATCATCTATATTCCAAATTAGGTGCAATTTTTTTTTTGATTTTGGGTAGATTTTCCTAAAATTTTAAGTGATGGTGTTCTTTTCTAGTTTGGGTGTAAGGATTAGTCAAAAATTGCATTTTTGGGTGATTATACCTATTCAATCTTGCATTTTGCAACTTTAAACACTCTATATGGGCTCATCTAAACACTTTTTTAGGTTATATTTTTTTAAAAAGTGCGTTATTTTTCATCTACTTTCTAGATCTGTAGTTAGATTCTAATTTTGTATGGACAAAAATCTCACTTTCAGAACTAGGGCTTTTTTTGCATTATATTGCTTTGATTACTTTTTAGAATTATTGTATAGTTGAGCTATAGTGCTTAGTGACAGATTTGGACCTCAATTGGTAGTTGTAAAAAGAAAAATCAGAAGTCCACTTTGTACATTTTGACAAGTGGCCTATTGTACATGCACTACATATAAAGTGCCAAAAGCATCTATTTTGGGGGGGTCTTTTGATTGAGTGAATGAGGGGGGGTGTATTGTGTTTTGTGTCTCTCTCTCTTGTGCTCTTTTACTTTTTTGCATCATGGGTTCACCTAAATGTCCACTTTTAACTTCACGTAATTATTCTACATGGAAAGATATTGCATGGAGTAGATTAATAGAAAAAGGTTTAAGTTGTTATGTTGATGGTACAATACCCAAACCCACTGATGTTACAAAACATGTTGATTGGAAAAAATAAGACCAATAGGCTTTAGGAATTATCAAGAATTGTATACATAGAGATCTCTTCTTCCATAATTCTAATTTCAAGGAATCCAAACCTACATGGGACAAACTTGAAGAATTGTTTGGTAAGGTGGATGAGGAAAAGGGTTTCCAGATTGAGGATGATCTACTTCTATTGGATTCAAAGAACTTTGAAACAATTCAAGATTACGTCAACAAAGCCAATGAGTATGGGGCACTACTTAAAGATTGTGGAAATCCCATGAAGGATGACATGTTGATTCATTACATCCTAAAGATGCTACCTTCAGAGTATGCTTCATTTGTTTCGAGTTATAATAATCACAGGTTGATCATGGGAAGTGATTTCCAAAAGCCTACATTTGATGCATTTGTAGAGATGTTGATTATTGAACAATCTCACTTGATAGATTTGGGACTTCTCACGACATCAAAGACCAATGCATTGATGGCTAGTGATGAGCACCAATCAAGTCAAGGAGGAAAAAGCTCTAACAATAGCAAGAAGAAGTAGTGGAAGCAAAAATCACAATTTGAGACACAACAATCCTCCTTATAACAAAGAAATTATTCTTCCAACAAGAAGGGAAGTAGTGAAAAGAAGGATAAAATTTTGTGTGCATATTGAAAAAAGCCAAATCATGATGAGCATCATTGCAAAATTAAGAGAATCAATGAGTTGGAAAACCTACTCAGGAAGAACAAAATTCAAGCGCTAGGTACTTCCAAGGATTCAGCTCCACCCACTTCAAAGGGAAAAGGGAAAGCACTTATGGGAAACACAATTTCTTCTTCGGAATGGATTCTTGACTCAAGTACCTCCTATCATATGGGTTCTCCAAAGAGAGACTTTTACTTATTGAAGTAGTCATAGGTACTGCACATCTTTGTGAGAGATGATACCAAAATGGAAGTTGAAGGGAAAGGACATGTGGAGATGTAAAATGGGGAATTCAAAGACATTCTCTATGTTTCAAATGTTAGCTCTAGTCTCCTCTCAATTTACCAAATCTCTCACCTTGGAGATGGTAACAAAGTTGAGTTCCTTCCAGATTCAATAATGGTGCAAAGTCTCAAATATGATTCATTGGTTGTAGTGGGGAAAGTCAATCATGACAAGAGGCTTTATTCCTTCTCCCACTTTGTGCCTAAGTCTCCTTCACATGCCTTGTTAACTCAATCTAATTCACAAATCAAACTATGGCATGAGTGGTTTGGTCATCTTGCCTCTACTATCTTAAGCAAATTTGCTCCAAACACATGGTCAAAGGTCTACCCAACATCAACTTTTCTATGGGTGAGTTTTCATTATGTATAGTGAATATGCATCTCAAGGAGAAGTATGATAAAGGGAAGTCTTCTAGAGCACCGGTTGTTCTTTAATTGGTTCACATGGTTTTAGCAGGTCATTTTGTAATGACATTAGTTAGCCAAGGTTGCTACATCCTTACTTTCATTGATGACTTTTTAAGCTTCACATGGGTCTACTTCCTTCATCATAAGAATGAAATGGTTGATAAGCTTCAAGCCTTCAAGAGTCATGTTGAACAGAAATCAAGGAAAGCCATCAAGGTTCTACTAATGGACAATGAAAGAAGATATGTGGACAGAAGACTTAAAGACTTTTGCAAACTTGAGGGAATTGATCTTCAAAATCCACCAACATTCAATCCACACAAGAAAATTGTTGTAGCACTAAGGATAGGAACTCTTGAGTCCACAAAAATTTGCATGATTAAAGCCAAGTCTCTTGATCCTACACTAGAAGTCAAAGCTATTAGTAGTGCTACTCACATACTTAACAAGTCTCCTCATAATGCCTTAGATGGAAAAACTCCTTTCGAGGCATGGTGTGGTAGAAAACTAGTTGTGAGACACCTTAGAGTCTTTAGTTGTCCTACATGGGAAAACCTATATTCCAGGGGATGCAAGGAACCATCACCGAGGCCTTGCATTTTCATTAGTTACGAGGACAATGTAAAGGCATACAAACTTTTGGATCCTAAGACACATGAGATCTTTGTGGAGAAGGATGTACACTTTGAGGAAAGTTCACCAAGCTTATCCTCTAATCCTCTCCATACTTCATATACTATGGAAACTCATAATGACACCAATGATTGTGCTTTAATAGATTCATATATGTGGGGTTCTATTGACAGTTTCCATGAGAGGTCACATCACTAGTTTAGTCCACATGCATATATTACCATAGTGATAGGTCTAGCATAGTAGGGTACACTTTGTCTTCCAACTCTAGCAACAAAAGATGACTACATGGCAAACAATGTAGGTTTAGTCATAGAGTCACACATCATAGATTTGGGAGACAACCTTGATTATTTACATCTTCTCTTTGATGAAGATGATCCTTCTATAGTTGTTATGATGGCTCACTCTGACCCTCATGTCCATTCTCTACATAATCAATATTTATAGGTTGACATGATTGTTGATCCTTATGTATAGTAGTTGTTGAAGGTCTCTTTATCAGTTGAGGAGAAAGATGGTTTCTTGGAACAAGTTCTACAAACATCCTTGCCAAATCTACATTAGTTCTTTTAGTAGTGTTGGAAGGGGCGACCATCAACATTGACATAGGGATAGTTGAGAAAGTTCTAGGGCCACCATACATCTTTTCGATTGTACCTTTGCCACCATTTCTTCCAAAGGGGAGGAACATCATTCAACACTCTTAGACCAGTGTCTTCATTGGAGTGACTTTCATTGATCAACATTCTTCATTTGGGGGGGACTACCTTATCTCTCTTCCACTTCTTTCTTATGGGGGGGAATTTTCTCTCTTATGAGGTCTTGTTCTTCTCATTCTTCACTATTGTATATATTTGATGTATGTCGTAATGGGGGGGTCTTGATTACTCCATCCATCCATGCATCTCGTCTTTTCATCTCTATTTTTGGGGGAGGGTTTTTCCCATGAGGTTTTCCCTCTTTTCTCCAATTTATTAGAGATTATATTGCATTATGTACATGGGTACCTAATATGGCCTAATAGCCGAGACCCACTATGCATTTCATCTTAGTTTTCATAAGCTTAAGGGTATTCCCCTAAATTGCACTTAAGGGGGGGTGTTGGTGTAAATACGTATTTACTATTTATACTTACTTAAGTTTACTTAGGTTAATGCATTATTTTATTATTTATTTTGTGATACACTTAGGATTTTGCATATCTTTATGAGTTGTCATGTTGACAACACATAAGTATGCAACTCTAATTCAACACATGGCGTCTACAACACTAGAGTTTTCATCATTCACTAAGTTGTCATTTAGACAACGCAGTTATTCACACTCCTAATTTAGCACATGGTGTCTACAACATAAATTTGCATGCTACACCACTATAGTCTTATCCTCTCATCATCACACTTCCATGCTTAATGGAGGATAACCCCTATCTGGTGGAAATGTGCCTAGTTGTATGACCTACCATGATGTTGATTCCTAGGCATTCTAGATGCATCTCAGAGGTCTTTTTATATAGGCACTCCTAGTGTACTTATTGCATTGAATCGAATACATATTGATATTCTGATCATACTCTCTCTAGTCTACAATTGTGCTTGTGTTTGAGTTCTTTGTTCTTGGGTGAATTTTTCCCTAAAGAAAATTCTTATGATTACAATAGTTCATATGTATGCATGGAAAATGGTTCAATATGTTTTCAAGTAACAATCAATTTCATATATGAGACTATTCATCTTTTGGAACATATATGTTTGATCTTATACAATGTAATTAGTGTGTTAAACTTTGAGTTTTCAAGTACCAATAAATCTTTACATTAGATAGATGCAAAGAATAAAATCAAATGTGTAATTAAAAGGATTAGAGAATACAAATTAGAATATTACCAAATCCATAGTCATGGTCTCCTAAGTGAGAAGGAATGAAAATGAATAAGGCTCATTGTGAAACCTTGTTGTAGATGTACATTTAGCTCTCTGGAAATTGTATGGCAAGTGGAGAAATATCCCACTTCCAATTATAGACCAATAAAAAAAAGAGTATATCCCCTTGGAATCTTGTCACAACAAAGGGAAATAATAAAATAACCAAGTCTTAGAAAGTAAAACCAATGTATAAAATATGTTGGGGAGGTTCATTAGCATCATGTAACCCTTATTTTAGAGGTTTACTTTTATATATATATATATATATATATATATATATATATATATATATATATATATATATATATATATATATATATGCATTTGAGGACATGTCAATGTCTCATAAAAATAATTCATAGATTAACTTAAAACCACCTACTCTAAACAACCACCCTATATAGCTAAGCATGATGAGAAACAATAAATTACCTATAACATAGTACCCTTCCATCCTTCCAAGAAAATCAACTACCCTTTCAAAGGACACTTTCCTTCCAAATAAAATAACTATGAAAAATGGAAGTCAAACCATTCCACCCCATGCTAAGAAATTTGACCAGAATTCATCTACCACAAGAAGAACATGCATGACACATGATCCCACTTCATCCTCAAGCAATGGGTAAGTTGGATTGCTTCTCAATACATGGCACAAGCCACCACCCAAGGACATCAACCTAGGTATAGGAGTCAGCCTAGTGTGAAAAGGTTTTAAGTCAGATTTTACTTAGGAATAAGAGTCTTATCATTAATAAGATGAATTAAAAAGGTATGTAATACATGTGACTTGAGGTGAGAGAGAGAGCAGCTTTATGGAAAGTGGAGCTTAGATAGTAAAATAATAATACTTAAATCAAATGTGTAGGAATAGTGTAGCAATTAAAGGGAAACTTTAATGGGAATAAGATAGTTAGTAGTAAGGTTAGTAGATGGGAAGTATGGTAGTTAGTAAATTAGAAATGATTAAAGAAATCAAATTTAGTAAAATTTAGTTCTAGGAAATATATGAAGAATTATTGTATTGAGTTTGGTTAGTAAGTTGAGAAGTTAGTTAGAAATTATGTTAGACATAGGAATGTTTTGAGATAGTTAGTGGTTAGGATATATATGAAAGGTTAGTATTAGTAATAATATATTTATGGGATTATGAATATGTTGTAATTATTTAATAATGTATATATATCTTATAATTAATGGAGATATGTACTAAATTTTATTATGAATATTGGAGTAGAATGACTATTAACACTATTTAGGATATGATCTATTATATGTAGAATTCATTAAGGTTAGAGTAACCTTTAGACACCATAATTAGTGGTCAATGGTGTAGGAATTAAATGATACATTATATGTCACCTAAATTTAATTAAATGAGAGATAATATTTTAATGAACATGTTATTAAGAACCAAGAGGAGAATTGTCTAGGTTGTTAGTTAGAGAATATTTACTAACATGTATTAGTAGTGAGTTAATATAGTATGGATTGAAGAATCTAATGGCTAGGAAATAAGTTGTATAAATATAGTAATGAATTATTTAGTAAATAATCATTTGTGAGTTGGCAAGTATAAAGCAGAGAAAATATGATGTTTTCTAAATGGATCTAGTTAATTGATAATAACTATGATAGCATATAAATGATAAGTAGTGGAGCAATTAGTATATGGTAGTGAGTGTTAATAGGGTAATTGTTTACTTATCTAGCCATTATATATCAATAATGTGTAAGATAAGTACAACTTATTTTACTATATACATTAATAGTAATTAATATATTTAGATGCAATATTCAAAGAGCAAAGAAGGAAAGTGAGTTATATATATTCAAGAGTTATACAATACGAAGTGATGAGGGTAGTGAGATATGAACTATCCATTTGATACAATTCCATTGTGAAACTATCAGACACGATGTCTATGGCCCAATTGGAATTATTAATGTAGCATGATACTCTTAAGTGTATCACTCTATATTGAATCATTGTTTAAAGGGATTCCCTTCTATAAGTGAAAGTAGTAGGTATTAATATAGACCATACTCTAATGAATGTAATGATTACTCAATACCCTAAATAGATGTGGTATGAATGCCTTACTAATTAACAACCTAGTTGCACCATGTATATGCTAATTTTTGACCCCTTAGGATTGTCAAAAAAAGAAAAAAATAGTTGCATTTTTTCCCTCTAAAATTTGGGCATGACATATAGGTTCACAACTTAATCAAGCTGATGTATCGATGATAGATGATCATATTTGCTTTAGTACATATATATGTTTCTAACATTTTTAAGGAAACCTCAATTCATTATTTTTTCGTTCCAAATTTTATATCTCATAATATATGTTCAAATAAACTCTTACATTTTAGGTATGCATTTCATTGGTTATTGGTAGGTATAGAATTTGCATTCAGATTTAATATTACGACACTATAGTATAGAGTAACTATTACCCTTTAATTATGTACTACTAATATCTACTAGTATCGAGACACTTACACTCTATTATTGACTAAAACTTTAACCACACTAATAACTACAAGCTATGCTATGAAAGTTATTTACTAATTATTTCACATCCACTACTACTAGCATTATCAGCTACCAAAACCTATTTTTCACCTATTTATTTCACCCATTTACCAACTTATCTAATTGCTAACTTGATTATTACATTAACTAATAACTTAAAAAGTATTAGATTTGGATATTAATTACCCACAAATTATATGTTACTAACTAGCCCCAACTATCTATCTCATACTCTTACTAATGAACCCACCATACATTGTTTATCAACAATCATTATCTACTTACTATACAAATATTCAATTTTGATATTATATTATTACTAAATTATCACTTGCCACCATTTATTCTAACACCAACATATTTATAGAATATGATGTATACCATCTCACCAACTAATTTTAAACTACTAACTAACCCTCCATTTCATCCCTTAACTAATAACTAAGAACATCTTCTTTTTGAAAATCCACTACTACAACACACATACCCTTATACTAACATTAACTAAATGAACTACTAACCACAATTATTATCTAACTTAACTATTAAATCTTACCCATTCTCCATGCACCACTTGACACCCTAATCTTCCTATGTTTTTAACCATCTTATTCCCATGTGCATGTCCCAAATGCTTCCCTAACTACCATCCCCGTTCACCATTCCTACACACTTATCTCTCCACCTAATGTCAATTATGCCTCCTATTACCCCAACACATAACACATGAGCACCTCTTTCCAAGTGCAATCTTGAGATCCTTTTTCCAGCTGCACTTTCCCTATATTTCCCTACCACATTATGTCCCATCGAGTGGTCCTTGGGAGATGGGCCCATGTGCATGGAAGATTGGAGATTAGGTTGCATTCTGGCTAAGCCTTCAATGCCCATGTCACATGAGTGGAGTGGGGTCACATGTGGGCTATGTGGCACTCAAGTTTAGGAAGGAGTGAAGAGGTGGAATTCCTTCTAAACAAAGGTATTTATTCCAACTTAACCTTTATTAATGCTACCTATCCCATGTCATTATAGCACCTAAGGTGGTGGTATGCCTAGAGGATGTTAGGCATAATAAACAAGGTGTGGGCGGTGGTTGTCTAGGTGCTTAGGTAGGTTTGGTTGTGAAGTGCACCACATAAATTAATATGTATGTTTTTAATTATTTTTCCTCCCAACATGTGAGTGTTGATTTGGAGGAGAGTAGTTAGGCATAAAGTAAGGTTTATGTTATTCTTGAATATATCTTTGAAAAGTGTTATATCACTATCATGAGTTACTCATGTGACATATGCTATTTTTTGCACTCTAGATTCCTTCTCTTAGAGTATTATTATATTTGTTCTTTCTTTTTCTTTTTAAATTTAAATATTAAATTGTGACACAAGGGTCACATGACTCATATGAGTCTTCTCTTACATATATTTTTGACCTAGGTATTTGTATAGGTTCTAAGCCTCTTATTTATAATGAACTTTTATGAGACAATATGTTAGGGAATATTTTGATTGAGCATTATAATGGACTGTATTAAACAGAGGATTATTTTCCACTTCTCATACAAAATCCGTAGAGTAAAATGTGCATCTACAGCAAGGTTTCTCTAAGAGTTTTATTAAATTTTCTCCTATACTCCATTTAATAGGATGTAAATGTAAGTTTAATAGTGACTTAATTTGGCTAGGCTATAATATTCAACTGTTAGTTCTGTTGAAGCCACTTGAAATCATAAGTAAATAAACTTGAATCTTAAGGACTTTTTTCATACTAATTGCTTGATACAATAAATAAATTTTATAGCTTACATTTGAACAAGATCCATTATAACATCTACTAGTGCATTCCTTAAAAAGAAACTCTTAATGAAATTTATTATCAACTAATTACAATATGAAACTATTTTACATGAGCAATCACAATTGAATGCATTTTCCATCTATGATTCAAAAATAATTATGACTATTTCTTTATATTAAACTCTCTTGTTTCTTACTTTTCTCTCTTTTCCAACTATAATATTGAAACAATAATTCTATTTCAATGAAAACTATATATATAAGTGGAAGCTTTTGTGGACTTAGGTAGCTCTAGCTTTTCCTCTAATATGGAGGATGTCCAAAGTATCAATTCAGAGGGTGACGAAAACATTTCCTCTAGTAAGAAGGCCAAAGATTTAGTGAAGAAATTGCCCTCATCTATTACCCCAAGTAGGAAGAGCCTTAGAGGACATGGGTCTAATACTTTAGGCAAGGGTGATGAAGATGGCAATGAGGAAGGGAAGGATATGAAATTTGATGAAGAGGATGAGGAGAAGATGGAAATTAAGAAAGAGGAACTAGTGGCTAAAACATGTAGGAGGTCAAAAGAGAAGGATGTTGAGGGGATTTTGGGTTTGGAGCTAGAAATCTCTGCCATTCCTCTTTCCCCTATCCACCCTTAGGATCAAGAGAAGGAGAAGATTGATGGTGCAAGAGGAGAGGTGATTATGAAGGATAGAAAAAAGGCTTGGAGAAATTTCAATGTTAGAATAACAAAAATGGGTATTGTTAGAGAGATAATGAACCCCAAAATTTTGGAAGAAAAATAGGGTCATCTCCAGTTTGAGGATCTCATCGATCCAAAAATGGTGGCAACAACGGATAATTCTAGGGAAATTGGCTTGAATTTGTTTAATAATGCTAGAAATAGAATGATCAACAATTTTAGGTCAATCAAATGGCTTTACCATGAATTGGAATAGTTCAGAGAAAAAATTGGTCAACTAGAAAATAATAGAAAGGAGCCAGATCGGGGAAATCAGAAGGAACAGGGGGATTGTCTTAGTTTGGTTGAGAAGAGAATCCAAAAATTGGAAAACTATAATCATAACCTAGCAAATTAGATGATTTCCATTCTCAACTCTATCAATGATAACATTTTATCCCTCAGTGGAATGTTGAAAGCCAGAGATCTGTTAGATGAGACTAAGGACAAGGATAGAGAAAGAGCCTGGATGGAAGAGGATGTGACAAAATAAATAACTTTTAGTAGCTTGGATCAAGAAGGTTAGAAGATTTAGGATTAGATGGCTGAGGAGACTCATAAAGTATATGAAGCAGCATTGACAATGCAGGAGCTTGAGTGAAAGACAAATAAGTAATCTAGGTTTTTTTATTCATGTCTTTTGCTGTTAGTTTACTATTGTTTTTTATCTAGTTGGCTTTTTCTAGATCAGACTTTTTGGCTATTAGTTGAACTAACCCTTTTGTTGGCCTTTATTTTACGGCTGGGCTTAACTTGCTTATTATTAGCCTTATGACTTGTTTTAATTTTCGACTGGGCTTTATCTACTTTTTATCATTCTTGGATATGTTTTAACTTTTGGGTTTCAGGGTTCCTGTAAAACCTATTTATCTTATCAAACACATTGAATCTTACAATACAAGAACATATGATAATGTCAAAATTTCTTCACTTCCTTCATGGATCTATTCTTCACAACAATATACATAAAATGAAGATCTCTTTTTTTTACAATATAGTACACAAATGATAAAATAGAAGGGTTCAACTCTTACAATACAATACAACATAACATGGAGAAGGATTTCATCCCTTCAATTACATTACAAAGTTACACATCCCTTCCTTTCTACTATGTAATAATTCATTGTAACAACATTAATAAGATAGAGAGAGATTCTCCAATGCATGTACAATGCATAATGAAAAATTTTCTCCTTGAAGTAACATCTACAAGATTATCTCTCCAAGAATTTTTCATTTCTGCCTTGAGCACAAAATCTGCAAATACATCAAAAAAAAATAACAATAATCATGGATACTCTTCACCCAACCATAGGCCTCCAAAGTGACCACCCTCAAGCTAGGGGAACAAGGCTCAAATTAGGTTTCATTCCATTCTTACAATGCATACACATCACATTACAACATTTGAACAATTCTATCCCAAGGATATTTCACAAGGGTTCACTAATGGAACCATGAACATAGGGTGAAGGTATGATTTTCAAATAGGATACTTGCCATATCAAACAATATTTGCAACAAAAAATTTCCATGCTCTTTCGAGACTTTCACAAATCAAAAAATTTGATGCCCTTCCGAGGCTTTCACAATCATCCTCCAAACACACTGCCATCAGCTATATCTTCCTTGGAGCCCATACTCCATAAACTTCCTCTCTCTACCATACTTCCCTTATCACCCCCAAGCAAGATATGAATGATTATGCCATACAATGGAGCCCATACTCCAAGGTTTTTAACTACATTGTCAAGCCCAACTAACTCTTTCACCCTAGACTTCTCTTTCCTTCCCAAATGGTGAGTGAAGCCCTCAAACCCATGAACAACACTCATGTCAAAAAAAAGAAAAAAAGGTAAAATCAAGGAAATAATGCAACAATAAAAAAATCACAACATTTACAAAACAACACATAATGCATAGTTGTAGTTCTATATGAACATAAATTCAATAATATTATGCAAGTTCAATGAAATTAATGGCATGGGCACCAACCTTCAATTTGAGAAAAAAGGAAAATGATAGTTGTTGAAGAAATGATAGTTGTTGAAGAGATCCCTTCCTTGGCCTTCTCCCTTCAAAACCCTAATTGTCTCTAAACTTAGAGAATGTGTAACACCCCACTAGTTTGTCCAAGTTCCCTAAAAAGACTCTCTCACTATCTATTTTGGCAAAAACATGAAGCCACTATCTCTTACAAATTTTTACCTACCAATTTTGCTACCTTTTGACTAAGTGGAAATATGGGGATGAACTCATGGGAAAACTCAATTTTCAACTTGGTGGAAGAATGCATTGGTTAAGGGACCCCCTAGGCTAGCTAAGCACTAAAATGGTCAAACTTAGGCCTCTAACATGTTATGCTGACATATGAGTGACTTATTTTCACAAAAATGACACTTTGGGACCACTTATTGACCTTTAAAAATCCTCATCAAGTTTGAATTAGAATTTACCCTTGATGGTGACCCATCCTATCCATTCTCTAAGTTAATTTACTTAATCTTATGAAAGGTAATTCGTTTAAGGTTAAGTGTAACCATGACCAAAACCCTAGGTGACATGTCATTAACACACTAAAAATTACAAGTGTCAAGTGACACATTTATAACACATTACACATCACCATGACATGTCTCTAATGTATTTATGAGGTTAAATTTACCACACACATCCAAGCTTACATTTACAAAATAAACACATCACAATGAAGCTTTGAATCTTCCAAAGATTTGCCTTGGTTA
Organism: Cupressus sempervirens; assembly: GCA_028749045.1. Lineage (NCBI taxonomy): Eukaryota > Viridiplantae > Streptophyta > Pinopsida > Cupressales > Cupressaceae > Cupressus > Cupressus sempervirens. The sequence goes on along the minus strand of CM053785.1, from coordinate 249,531,047 downwards.
TGTCATGTTCACATGGGTTTAAGCCTTGGTTCCCCGTTAAACGACATGGTTTAATTCCTAGACACTAAATTTGAGCATCAGTAGTCCAAGAAAATCATTTAAGCAATATGCAAATATGTGCAATAAATCATTATCAAATTTAACATTAGGCTTTCATATTTCATCATTTCCAATTAACTTTCCCTTTTCTAATCATTTTCATGTAAAATATTTGAAACATTAAAATATCAATCCTTGCATATCAATATTGATCTTTACTTAACATGATCTAAATAACATTTTGAATAACCTTATAATCCTTTTTCTATCATGGTGATGAATTATTAAATCCATGATGATTAAGTCACTAGGCATGTGAATTAGGTCCTATTGCATATAACAATGTATCCTTTAACACTAATTTCCATTTAAACATTACAATTTGAAATTTCAAGCATTTTTACAATTCAATTTCTATTAAAGCAATTGAAATAATTTAGAACATGAAATGGAATCATTAAATATATCAACCAAGTTCTAATGTGCAAACATAAGTGTGGATCATCAAAATATAGATATTAAAATGGCATAACCCTATAGTCTCAAAAGTGTATAAAAACATTGAATTATAAGAATCATAATGAAAATATGTCATCTAGGCTAGGGTAGATCGGGTGAGGCCTCACATCATCCCCCCTAGGCATGAACCTTCTACTGGAGTTCATAAGAAAAAGTGTGGGTACTAAAAACTCATCTATGGTGCATTTATCAAGGTTGTCCTATTCTTTAGTCTTCTACTAATGGTGCTAATAAAATACTCTTTACCTTGCCATGGTCAAACCGATAGAGTTTTTATGTACTTACTTAAAGTCCTTAACATAGTGTTCATCTATAGTCTTAACCAGTTTAAGATACAATCTCTATATATGTTCAATAAGAGGTTGAAGCAGTTTGACCATTTTTCATATTTACAACATAGAAAAGGGTGGTGTCTTAGGGATCTTTTCTAGAAGCCTTGCAATGCATAACAATAAGGTTTTAATGGTGCACCATTTTTGTAGATGGTTTGTCAAGGATCCTCCTTGGTATGACCATTTCATAGGTATCAGTATAATATACTTTTCAAAATTATTCACAAGAAAATGCCTCATAAATGACCTTAAACCAAAAATAAAAGAAAATTTGTATAGGAAATCAACACAATTGTGGCCACTTTGGTAAATCCCAATTAAAACAAGACATGTCCTTGAGGCACAATGGGATCGTAAGAAATCTAGCTAAGTAGTGAGATAAAAAACATCACATGGTTGGAAAAACATATAAAATGCAAAAAAAATTACGATGAGGAACTAATAAGAATTTCACATTCAACAAAAATTTCACAAGAATGATGTAGCCATCCCAAGGTTCCTAGATGGAGAAGAGAAGAAACTATCATTTTATTGAAACTATTGACTTAGGAAGAAGTCTCCTATCCCCTATGTCTTTGAGTGCTTCATCTACAGATTGTGGTTTAATTGGTTCCACTAATACATCTTAGACAAGGTTACAACATAAGTTGAAATGTAATAGGTTAGGCTCCTAGTATTGAAACTAGGCTCTGATATCAGAATGTCATGCCCAAAAATTTGTAGGGCAAAAACGCAAGTATAATTTTTTTTTGAAACTAAGCTTAAGGTATCACATGCTGACAAGTGCATATTGCAACCAGGTTTTCGAATATTTTGGTGACATCATCAAATGATTCACTTACTTGATACTTTTGTATCACTACTTAGACTACTTAATGAAAGATCATACATCATTTATTAGAGTTCAGGTTATGACACCTGGGCTAGATTATAATTTCTTCTAGAGCAATAGGTTTTTCTTGAGGCCTTTTTGTGCATGTGTTGATAAGTAATAACACTTTAATTCCATAACCTAACTTGGAAGTAATGTTGCAATTCCTAGATGTGGAATATCAAGTCTTTATATAGGTTCATAACTTAATCAAGGTGATGTATCAATTATAGATGATCATATTCATTTTAGTACCTGTATATGTTTCTAACATTTTAAAGAAAACCTCAATCAATTATTTTTTCATTCCAAATTTTATATCTCATAATATATGTTCAAATGAACTCTTAAGTTTTAGGTATGCATTTCATCGATTATTGGCAGGTATATAATTTGCATTTAGATTTAATATTACAGCACTAGAGTATAGAGTAAATATTACATCATAAAAAATTAATATAAACCCTTATGTTACTATAGGGCTATCGAACCTTGAATTATGTATTACTAATATCTACTAGTATTCAGACACTTACACTCTATTATCTACTAAAAATTTAACCACACTAATAACTACAAGCTATGTTATGGAAGTTATTTACTAATTATTTCACATCCACTACTGCTAGCATTATGAGCTACCAAAACCTATTTTTCACCTATTTATTTCACCCATTTACCAACTTATCTAATTGCTAACTTGATTATTACATTAACTAATAACTTAAAAGTATTAGATTCAGATATTAATTACCCACAAATCATATGTTACTAACTAGCCCCAACTTTCTATCTTAGACTCTTACTAATTGATGCAGGAGCATCCTGGGTGTAAGAGCAATCTTACATCACCCAAAAATATTTTTATTTCAGTCTTTTCTATTTTAATAAGAACTAATAGATAGGATGGTTAATATTTATGGGAACTTGTTATTTTTTGTAAGTTTTTTGTATGAGCTTGGAATGTTCTTATTTTCTATAGGAAGGTTCATTTTAGAGTTGTAAGCCTACCATAAAAATCTCATTGCTCAAGCATAAGTATTAAAGAAGTTATTGTAGATTTTTAGTAGAAAATTTTGCAGAAAAATCTTCAGGCTTACCATTGAAGGCCTTAGAGTGCCCAGATGAGGTCTAAAAACTTGATGGAAAGGTACTAGCATCGTTCCAAGCTTGTAGATCAGGAGATGGAATTTTTTGAAAAGTGGTTATAATAGCTAATTAGAGTGATGGTTCGTGAGTTATGGATTTTCAAAGTTATGATACCCAAAATATCTAAAATAATTATCAAAGATGTATTTGGCCAACTCTATATGTATTGTTAGGGTCCTTTGGCCCTAGGTATTAAGTTTCATTGTCTAGAACCTTCCTAGGCAACACAAAGTTTCCTAATTAAGAAAGGCTCAAACATTGCCTAGGATAGCTTTGGGTGATAGTTTGAAGCTTAGTCTTGTAGATTACTATGATGAAGGTGCCCATGTGGGTTAGCATTTTGTACTTGTGAATTTTGTAATTCCACATTTGCAGTGCAAATAAGAAGTCCATATTTTGTTCTCACATTTGTTGTTCTTTATTTATTTCTATTATGAGATTATGGCATTAAGGGGAGCACCCTTCATCAAGTGGCATCAGAGCTAGAATTTTTGAGTGTATGGATAGATCATTGATTGAGAGGTAGTTCACACTAGGACTATGGTTAGGGCTAAGTATGTAGATTGATCATCAATTATGAGGCATTTTGCACTAGGGTTTTAGTGAAAGTGTGCAAATGCCTCCCCAAAGAGAGTGTAGCAAAAGAGTTGTAGGTGTTACGCATGATGATTTTTGAGCCCCCCAAAGACAAATGCAAGCACTAGAAGAAAAAATACATAGAGGAATAAATCTTCCTGTAAGAAATGAAAGAAAGGATGAGGATGAAGTAGATGAAAATGTCAAAGCAGAGGCAGTTCTAAATCAAGATGAAGAAAGGCTTTTTAGGGCCATCTCCAAGATTGGAAAAATACCTAAGTTTGAAGTTCTCACATTTTCAAGAAATATTAACATAGAGGAGCTAATTTATTGGATCAATGAACTAGAGGAGTACTTAGAGTATGAAGATATTGAGGATCTTGATAGGCTCAAGTTTGCAAAGGCAAAACTGAAGAGACATGCAAAGATCTGGTGGCATGAGATTTAGTTGGAGTGAAATAGAAAGGGAAAGAACAAAATCACTAGATGGGAGTGGATGATAGATAAACTGAAGTGACAATTCATTCTCATGGATTATGAGCTTGATCTATTGAAGAAGATGTAAGGGTAAAAGCAAGGAGAAAACTTTGTTCAAGAGTATACAGAAGAGTTCTACTGAGTTTACATTAGACCCAGCCATGCAAAAGCTAATAAGGAAAAAGTTTCTTGTTATCCTAATGGGTTAAGGCCAAGAATTCAAGATGAGCTAAGTCTAGTTTGAATGAACAATATTAAGGAGGCATGCCAATTTTCTCTAAGAGTTGAGGAGAAACTGAGCAAGAAGTTTGACAACAAGAATAGTGGAAGAGGTCATGGTGGAAAATCTAGTGAACAATCTTATGAAGGTCATAATGATGATAAAAAGAATAAGGATGAGGCTAGAAGTAGTAGTCAAAACTAGAGGAGAAATAATTCCAATCATTTTCATGATTATAATAATAGAGATTAGAGAGGAAGAGGTAGAGGACAAGAATCTAGAAGAGGAGGCTTTCATGGGAAATGTTTTCACTGTGAAGTGTTGTGGTCTTCACAACACACACCCCATTCCTTACTAGGAATGGGGACCCCCTACTTTTTTCAACTCTTGGACTCACAATTCGAGTTAGGAGAAGAATTTTTGTTTAAAAGTTGAGTCCAAAAATCACAAAAAAAATCAAAAATTGAAAAAAAACAAAAAATCAAAAATTAAAAATTAAAAAAAAAATAAAAATAAATAAATAAATTCAAATGTGCTACTAAGGGCACACCCGTACCAATAAGGGCCACACGCCCCAAGCATGCACATGCCACCAAGGTAAGTGAGAGCACCCCAAAGGCCAGATGCATACCTCTAATGGTAGTGCGCGCACGGCCCTAAAGGCTTTGCAAGGGTGCGCATGCCAAAGGAAGCATGCGCACGCCCCTAAAGGAAATGCACGCCACCAAGGGGAGTGCGTGCGCACCCAAAGGGCCACACATCTCAAGTGCATGTGTGCCACCAAGGTAGAGCATGCATGCCAAAAAAGGGCAGCGCTGCGCATGCCACCAAAGGACATGCGCGTTCGGGCCGTCGTGCTCCCAAGGGCCTTGTGTGCTTGTCAAGCTATTTTTTCACCTTCAATTTTGTCTGAATAGCCATAAAAGGGGTTTAAAATATATCGTTTAACTATAAGTTGATGTATATTTAATTCCTTATACTTAAGATATATTTTAATAAATGCGACGAATCTTTTGAGATAGGTTTCAAACCTCTCAGAGATAAGGTAAAGATTCTAGGAAATTTCAGGGCTTCAGAAATCCAGACTTAGCCAAATTTTAGGGCTTCAGGAATCTAGACTTAGCCAAATTTTAGGGATTTAGAATTTTAGACTTAGTCAGATTTCAAGATTCACCTCCAGTTTTGTTTGAATGGCTAGTGTGTCTTTACTATGCATTGTTAACTCTACGGACTAATGTTTGCTTCTTTTGTAGCTAAAAATGGCATTCTCAACTTGTCGAGATCATAACTTTTGACTCGGGCCTTAGAATTCAGAACTACTTACACCATTGGAAAGAAGAACTAAAGATCTAATTTCAAATCCATAAAACAATGGGCCTTCGACTACCCAGTTTTAGGAACCGACAAAGGTTTTGACTTGAAATTTTGAGCAAAAGACCTCCAAAAAGGTCATTTAAAAATGCCTAAAAAATTTATGAAAAAATATTAAAAAGTTGCAAACATTTGATCGTCTTGGATAATCTGGATCACTTGGTTTCTTACTGGAAAGGATTGGATAGGTGGAGAGAAGACAAAGGTCAAAGATACAGAGGTTGGACACATAAAGCAAATCAGGTTCCTCATCTTATGCAGCTATTGGGGACAAGACTTAACACAGGTGCCTTGAGATTTTTGATTGAAGAAGCAGAGGGAGTGCAAGTTTATGAAAGTAATTGGCTATAAAGAGGGTATAAATCATCAGAAAGGGGCATGGAGTGTATACAAAAAGTGATCTAAAACCTCATTTGAGAAAAATCCAGAAACCATTTTCAAAATTGAGAACTTTGATTTTTTGGCGAATTGAGCTCTGCAGCTCTGCATTTTCATGTAGCTCCACAATTCAGAGGTGCACTGACAGTTGACTGCCAGTTCCAAAAATACCACTTTCCATGCATTAGGAGCACATTCTGATGGCAAGTTAACTCCGACAGATGCCTAGTGAAGGGTCAGCTTCTATTTTTGGTGTCTCCATGTACTTCTACTTCGACTGATGGCTTCCTCCTACTTTCTCTCTCATGCTTTCATTGTTTTTTGACATGTAAAGGGCTCATGCATCCAATTAATGAATAAAATATGGATGGAGTCGCTCTAAGCACCAGTTAGATTACCAGTTTGGATATATTTAGTTTGTTTTAATTTTTTAAGAGAATTTTATTGCATCAAGATATCTCTCACTCTCAACACAAATTGAGGAGATGATTTCTTATAAATACCCCATTGTAAAATGTAAAAAAGGCCACCATTATTATGCAATAAAATTATAATTTTGGTGCTAGCATTTGGAGTGTAGTTATTATTTTTTGAATGTGTCATTGTTTTGTGGATTTTATTCATGAGATTGTGATTGAGCCAAAGGTTTATTGCATTGTTTTTGGTTGTGTGATCTTTTAGTTCTGGTGTTTGCTATAGATATATGAATTTCATTGACATAACAAGCTTGAGAAGAGATCACCCAATTGTGTCTACATAGCTTTTTGTCTCGCATGAGCGCACTTTCTATGGCCTTACGATTTGATGAAGAGTGAAACATCATTCGATTTGTTAAAGATTCTCACCAACGATTGCATTAGTGGATTCTAGGAAGTGTTGCTCCTATTTTCATTAGTTTCCTACTGATTTCTTCAAAGGTTTAACTCGCAGTGTGTTGTGTTGTGTAGCTTATGTCCATTTAGGAATTTCAATTTCAAGTTATTTGATTTCATGTTATTTTCTTTTAATTTTGTTATTTGCTTTGCTAACCCCCCTATTAGAATAGGACCTCATAGTAGCTGCATTGTTAGAATTGCATTCATTGAAAAATAGAAAATGCAAAAAATATTGTTCTTTTGGTGTGATATTTTGAGATAGCAAACAAATTTTACTTGATTCCAAGGTAAAAGAGTTTTTGGAACCAGCAAAGGCCTCCTCATGAACATTCACATTTATCTTCTACTGAGCAGATTTTGGTACGTCGCAAGACAAACACTAAACCTTGGAGTGGATCCTTAAAAAGATTTTCTTTTCAAGAGAGGAATTATACTATGGATTCCTACCATTGACCTTGTGCAAAACGAACGCTCAACAGAAGTGGCACTAGAAGGAGGGCCCAAAACAAATAACCTACTCTTAGAAACAAGAAAGATTTGATAAAGTTTTGAAAGTTTTGCACTCTTGCAATAATTTTCACTTTGCATAAGTTCAGAAATTTTTTTGAGTTTTTCAAAAATTTAGGTGAGCAGGTATGCAGGTTTGCAGATCTGTAGTCCATAGCTCTACAGATCCGCAGGAGCATTGGTCCACAGATCCACAACTTTGCAGATTCAGAGGTCCGTAGGTCCGTAGATCCATAGCTCCACAAAATTTTGTGGTGCACTATTTTGAGAAAGTGTGTTTCTCCAAAGGTGCACTTTTCTAGAATAAACACAGGTTCCTACAACTCAGTCACTTTCATAAGCATCACAGTGATAAAGGGATTCCAAGAACTCCACCCATTCACATTACACATTTCATCATCATCATTCACTTTACATTTCACTTCACACATTTCCATCATTATGTACCATGTCTTTTTTCAATGCCCAAAGTTCACCTTTGAACCTAACTGGACCATTACATGACTTGCCCAAAAATCCTGAAAAGTTTTTCCCATGGTTTATCTATGGAGAATCAAGAATAGCAGAAGATCATATCAAAATCTTTAAGGAGATCTGTAATCAAAACTAGATTCAACATATGAACATGGTATGATGCCTTTTTCCTTCCACTTTGGGGGAAATGGCATTCAATTGGTACCTCAATCTTCCACTGGCATCAATAAGGGATTGGAACTCTTTTGAGAGAAATTTTTTGGAACAATTCAAGATCTATGTTGATCTAGCTCTCTTGTATCATCAGTTCATCTCAATTAAGAGGGATCCCAATGAGACTATTTCATAGTTTAATCATCACTTCTATAGGATGTATCGAAAAATGGAGTTTCCATACACTGTACCACAGGAGGCTGCCATCCAGATCTATTTTGGAACAATGGATTCATTAACTTATATTTTTCTAAGAAGGCTCCTACCTAGAGACATTGATGTCATTGAAAAGGTTTTCAAAGAGGCTATTACATTCACAAGTCAGGTTACTAATGCTCCAATGCCAACAATTACATATTCAATATATGGGTCTCAAAAGACCGCTTTGTTTGAGCAAAAGGCAGCTAGATCCATTGAAGCAGAAAATAACATGGCTAGAGAGCTTAAGGTCATGAAGGAGATGATGTATCTTTTATCCAATGAACTTGTGAGAATAAAGTTGAATTCTTCAAGAGAACAAGAAAATCATCCAAGACAACTTGCTACCCAGAAGAATTAATCTCAAAATCAGAGTGGAAATTTTGGCCTTTACAACAACATCAACAATGAGAATAATCGTATTACAGGAATGAGTCCAAGTAAAAATGGGTATGGGCACAATAATGTTTCATATTAGCCTCCCCAAATCATGGAGAAACAACCTTTGTAGTTTAGTGCAATGGTGTTTGAATCATATGATGAATCTATAGGAGGACTAAATGATGAAGATGGTCAAGAGGAGTTTGCATTCCCATTCCATGAATAAATTCTTCCAAGTGTTGATGTCACAATAAGCATGGATATTCCAAGAAGTTTTGAGGACACAATAAATTTTGAAGTTCCAAAACTCCATGAAGTTGCAAAAGGTGATGGAAATGCAGAAGATCCCGAGGTTGGTGAGATTTTTGAATCACAAAGTCATCAAGAAGAAGACACCAATTCTTCCTGCGGTGATATTGATTCCCCATTGCATAATGATAAGCTGCCTCCTTCAAAACAAGATTTGTCATTAGAAGAGATGGATAGAGTGTTCAATTTGGTCTCAAGCTTGACTAAGGAAATGTCTATTTGTGGGTATTGTACACATATATCAAACCATGCAATAATTGAGTCATGTAGAATCCATCCATTTGAGTTCCATTCAGAAGAAAGTTGTCCAGATTTCCTGTTAGCTTGGGAGATTTCAATGGAGGGAAAGTATGATTTTGAACAAGCTTCTTTGGGATACGAGGCAGAAAACATCTTGGTCGATGATAGTAATGAATCTTGTAATTCAAAAGGGAGGCTAGGAATTGAGTTTCCTAGTCTAAGGGAGCCTAGAAAGGAACCTAAAGTGTTTCCATGTGCACATGAAGTGGTGTACCATGAGATGAGACCACCAAAAGGAGAAATTACAATGTGTGATTGCACCTCTATGCTGGATCAGGTGATATCTTTCCATTATCCCTCTCAGTTTGATGATTTTTAATTTGAATATGATGCTAAAGGTAAGAGAACTTGTTTGTGGATTAATCATGGCCATAAAGAGTTACCACAACTTCTAATTTTGTGTGATTTGTGCCCTAAATTTGAACCAAGATTGTCCAAACTTTATTTTTCTGAGTACAAAGACAAGTTAACATTTTTGAGAACTATATGGGGTGGTTCATTACTATTGCACGTAATGAAAAATCTACTGACAACTACCCCACATTCTTATTATTCAAGGTTTTTGGTAGATAAGTTTTTTTTTTTGTTTTTTTTTTTCTTTGTCTTTTTTAGTCTTTCTAGTTAGGTGTTAGTTTTCTTTGAGTCGAGTCTTTTTGTTTAGGTTTTGGTTTCTATTTTGCTTTCAGTCGTGTGTTTTCTTTCAAAGTCATGTCAGTCCTAGGGGGTAAGGTGTACTTGGGATTTTTCTCAAGATTTTACTAACCACTCTTTGGTCCTAATTTTAGGAGGAGGTATTTCTTTGTCAAAACATTTGGACAATTGTGTGTTTTATACCAACCAAGCAACAGACATTCCTTGTGGAATTAGGGGACTTTCAGTTTGGAAATCAGAAGCCTAGACCAACAAGCTCTCAACACTTTGAAAATTTTAAGATTTGATTGTTTTTAAGTGCTGTTGAATTGAAGTAAAAAATGATGACAAGAGATGATCTAAACTTCGACTAGTTCAAATAGGAAGGACCTCCTCAAAAGGTTACTAAGATCATTGCTTGGCATGAGAGTTTCCTAAAAGTTCTAAAAGAGGAACGCAAAGGATGTTCATAAGAGATAGAATCCAAGAAATGACACTAATGTTCTAACTACATAGTCTAAGCATAGTCAGGATACAAAATTCAAAAAAAGAAAGAAAGAAAGAAGAAGAAGATGGTGTTAAGACTGAAGGATTCCAAGCTCTAAAATGGCAAAAGATATGTTCCCAAAACAAAGTATCTTTAATTAAAATTATTGCTTCATCAAAAGTAACATTCTGAATGACATGGAGCAACTATGCAAAAGGCCAAAAAATAAAAGAACGTGACATCCCGCCAAGAGCCCTTGAACTAATTCTCTCATCTGGTCAAGCAATTGATTGATAAAGAGCCTTTGTGGAGATTCCAAATGAATAAGCTAGGAGGAGTGGAAGATTTTTTTGTGTTGTCAGAAAACTCTGATTGATTGCAGCCTGACACATCAAAAAGAATCAATACACAACACACACACTGAGCTAGAAGGTTTCGAGTTTTGAGGTTTGGGATGTTCGAAGCTTGGTTGGTGTTTGACACATAGTGGAAGAATGTTTGGTGATGAAGAAATGACTTGGTCATTTCTTCCTTTTTTGGGAGCTATTTGTTGTGGTCTCCACAACACACACCCCATTCCTTACTAGGAATGGGGACCCCCTACTTTTTTTGACTCCCAAACTCACAATTCAAGTCAGGAGAAGAATTTTTGTTTAAAAGTTGAGTCCAAAAATCACAAAAAAAATCAAAAATTGAAAAAAAAACAAAAAATCAAAAATCAAAAATTTAAAAAAAAATTAAAATTAAAAAATAAAAATAAATAAATAAATTCAAACATTCCGCTAAGGGCGCGCGCACACCACCAAGGGCTATGCACCCCAAGCGCACACGCGCGTCACCAAGGGAAGCCAACGTGCCCCAAAGGTCAGACGCATGCCTCTAATGGCAATGTGTGCATGGCCCTAAAGGCTTCGTGCAAGCTGCCAAGGAGGGGGCATGCACTGCCAAGGGCTGCGCGCGTGCGCACTGCCAAGGAGGGCGTGCGCGCTGCCAAGGGCCGCGCATGTGCGCATGCCTCTATAGGTAGCACATGCCACCAAGGGGAGCGCACATGCACCCAAAGGGCCGCACATCTCAAATGTGTGTGCGCCGCTAGAGGGCCACATGCACACCGCCAAGGTAGAGCGCACACGCCACAAAATGGCAGTGCCGCACATGCCACCAAAGGCTCGTGCGCGTTTGGGCCGCTGTGCTCCCAAGGGCCTTGTGTGCTTGTCAAGCTATTTTTTCACCTTCAATTTTGTCCGAATAGCCATAAAAGGGGTTTGAAATATATCGTTTAACTATAAGTTGACGTATATTTAATTCCTTATACTTAAGATATATTTTAATATATGCAATGAATCTTTTGAGATAGGTTTCAAACCTCCCAGAGATAAGGTAAAGATTCTAGGAAATTTCAAGGCTTCAAAAATCCTAACTTAGCCAAATTTCTGGGCTTCAAAATTTTACACTTAGCCAGATTTCAAGATTCACCTCCAGTTTTGTTTGAATGGCTAGTGTGTCTTTACTATGCATTGTTAACTCTACAGAATAATGTTTGCTTCTTTTGTACGTAAAAATCACATTCTCAACTTGTCGAGATCATAACTTTTGACTCGGGCCTCAGAATTCAGAACTGCTTACACCATTGGAAAGAAGAACTGAAGATCTAATTTCAAATCCATAAAAAAATGAGCCTTTGACTGCCCAGTTTTAGGGACTGACAAAGGTTTCGACTTGAAATTTTAAGCAAAAGACCTCCAAAAAGGTTATTTAAAAATGCCTAGAAAATTTGTGAAAAAATATTAAAAAGTTGCAAACATTTGATTGTCTTGGATAATCTGGATCACTTGGTTTCTTGCTAGGAAGGATTGGATAGGTGGAGAGAAGACAAAGGTCAAAGATATAGAGGTTGGACACATAAAACAAATCAGGTTCCTCATCTTATGCAGCTATTGGGGACAAGACTCAACGCAGGTGCCTTGAGATTTTTGATTGAAGAAGTGGAGGGAGTGCAAGTTTATGAAAGTAATTGGCTATAAAAAGGGTGTAAATAATCAAAAAGGGGCATGGAGTGTATACAAAAAGTGATCTAAAACCTCATTTGAGAAAAACCCAGAAGCTATTTTCAAAATTGAGAACTTTGATTTTTTGACGAATTGAGATCTACAGCTCCACAGGTCCACAGCTCCGCACATCCGTAGCTCTGCAGATCCATAGCTCCACAGGTCTGCAGGTTCGTAGCTCTATAGGTACGTAGCTTCATAGGTCCATAGCTCTACATTTTCATGTAGCTTCGCAATTCAGAGGTGCGCTTACAGTTGACTGCCAGTTCCAAAAATATCACTTTCCATGCATTAGGAGCACATTCTAATGGCAAGTTAACTCTGACACACACCTAGTGAAGGGCCAGTTTCTATTTTTGGTCTCTCCATGCACTTCTACTTTGATTGATGGCTTCCTCCTACTTTTTCTCTCGTGCTTTCATTGTTTTTTGACATGTAAAGGGCTCATGCATCCAATTAATGAATAAAATATGGATGGAGTCCCTCTAAGCACCAGTTAGATTACCAATTTGTATATATTTAGTTTTTTTTAATGTTTTAAAAGAATTTTATTGCATCAAGATATCTCTCACTCTCAACACAAATTGAGGAGATGATTTCTTATAAATACCCCATTGTAAAATGTAAAAAAGGCCGTCGTTATTATGCAATAAAATTATGCTTTTGGTGCTAGCATTTGGAGTGTAGTTATTCTTTCCTGAATGTGTCATTGTTTTGTGAATTTTATTCATGAGAATGTGATTGAGCCAAAGGTTTATTGCATTGTTTCTAGTTGTGTGATCTTTTAGTTTTGATGTTTGCTACAGATATATGAATTTCATTGATGTAACGAGCTTGAGAAGAGATCACCCGATTGTGTCTACATAGCTTTTTATCTCGCATGAGCGCACTTTTTGTGGCCTTTTGATTTAATGAAGAGTGAAACATCATTCGATTTGTTAGAGATTCTCACTGACGATTGCATTAGTGGATTCTAGGAAGCACTGCTCCTGTTTTCATTGGTTTCCTATCGATTTCTTCAAAGGTTTAACTCGCAGTGTGTTGTGTTTTGTAGCTTATGTCCGTTTAAGAATTTCAATTTCAAGTTATTTGATTTCATGTTATTTTCTTTCAGTTTTGTTATTTTCTTTGCTAACCCCTCCCCCCCCTGTTAGAATAGGATGTCATAGTAGCTACATTGTTAGAATTGCATTCATTGAAAAATAGAAAATACAAAAAATATTGTTCTTTTGGTGTGATATTTTGAGACAACGAACATATTTTACTTGATTCCAAGGTAAAAGAGTTTTTGGAACCAACAAAAGCCTCATCGTGAACATTCACATTTATCTTCTACTGAGTGGATTTTGGTATGTCACAAGACAAACACTGAACCTTGGAGTGGATCCTTAAAAAGATATGCTTTTCAAGAGAGGAATTACACTATGGATTCCTGTCATTGACCTCATGCAAAATGAATGCCCAATATGAAGGGCATAGAGTATTTGAATGTACCTAGCACCAAGGACAGATTGGAGAATAGAAGGCTAGGCTAGAGTTGCACATGTTGATGAAGATGCTAGATCATCACATTTTTAAGATGCTGAAAGAGAATTCCTAGTTAATAGAAGAGCCCTAGTGAGTGGTGAGATCTACCTAATCAAAGAAGGAGCTTGTTTCACACAAGGTATAGATGTGAAGACAAGTTTTGTAATGTGATCATTAATGGTGGAAGTACTAACAATTTGGTGTTAGAAATGATGGTCACCAAGTTGAAGATGAAGAGATAGAAACACTCACATCCATATGGTGTTGGTTGGGTGCAAGATGACCACAAGGTCATGGTCAATGAGCAGTGCTCTGTGAAGTTCAAGATTAGAAGCTACAAAGATGAGGTACTGTGTGATATCATATCTATGGACATATGTCATATTTTATTGGGTAGGTTGTGGTAGTTTGATAGGAATGTTGTACATGATGGATGAGCATATACCTACACTCTAATCAAAGATGCAATGAAACGTAAGTTGAAGTCATTTAAGGAGATAGAATAAAAGGTATGTAGTGCTACTAGAATATGTTTTGTTGATGGAAAAGAGTTTCTCAAAGGTATGAAGTGTGAGCATATATGTTTTGCTATAATTCCAAAAGATAGTAAAGAATAAGTAAAGGAGGTGCCTACAAAAGTTGTAGATATGTTGGCATAGATTTATGATATTGTATCAAATGATTTACTTGATGGATTGTCCCCAATGAGGAAGAATAGTCACCAGATGGATTTGGTTCTAGGAGCTAGTTTTCCAAACAAGATAGTGCATGGAATGACACCAACAGAAAGTTGAATAGAAAAGTTCAAGAGTTATTGCAAAAGGGGTTGATTTGAGAGAGTCTAAGGCCATGTGTTGTACCAAAATTATTAAAACTAAAGAAGAATTGAGAATGGAGGATGTTCATAAATTCCCATGCTATCAACAAGACCACAATCAAGTATAGATTTCTATTGCCAAGGATGGATGATATTATTGACTATTTGAGTGGAGTTGAGTATTTCATAAAGATAGATCTAAAGAGTGGGTACCATTAGATTTGTATCAAAGAAGGAGATGAATGGAAGACTACTTTCAAGGCAAAAGAAGGACTGTACAAGTGGTTAGTCATGCCTTTTGGGCTAACCAATGTACCAAACACTTTCATGAGGCTCATGAATGAGGTACTGAAAGATTTTTTTGTAAGTTTGTCATTGTTTACTTGGATGATATTTTGATCTTTAGTAAGACATTGGAGGAGCATTTGATCCATATTTGCAAGGTGTTTGATAAGTTAAGGGAAAAAAATTTGTTGATAAAACTGAAGAAGTATAGTTTTGTAAAGGAGTTGGTGTACCTAGGAATTTTAGTCTTAGTGAAAGGTTTGAAAATAGACCCAAAGAAAGTGAAGGCTATCCTTGAATGATCCACTCCAAAGAGTGTGACAAAGTTAAGATCTTTTCATGGAATGGCTAATTTTTATAGAAAGTTCATAAGAGGTTCTAGTAGATTTTTGAAGCCTTGACTGGAATAATGAGAGGGGATAGGAAAGAGTTTAAGTGGACTGTAGGAGTAGATAAGAGTTTTAAATTGTTGAAACAAAAAGTTACTTAGTAGCTTGTTTTAGCACTTCCTAATTTTAACAAGGTGTTTCAAGTAGATTGTGATGCTAGTGGTACTGCAATAGGAGCTGTTATGAGACAAGAAGGTAGACCTATTGCTTATTTTAGTGAGAAGTTGAATGATGAAAAATGAAAATATTTTGTTTCTGATTAGGAATTTTATGCTATAGTTCAAGCATTGAAGAAGTGGAGACACTATCTTCTTCCTAAGGAGTTTCTTTTGTATACTAATCATTAGGCTCTACAATATTTGTATAGTCAAGGAAAATTGAACTAAAGGCATTTGTGGTGGGTTGAGTTTTTGCAGAGTTATACATTTGTTTTGAAACATGGGAGTGGGAAGTCTAATAGAGTTGCAGATGCTCTTAGTAGAAGAAAAATTTTGCTAACATAAATATAGATAGCGGTGGTTGGGTTCAAGGAACTCAATACTTTGTATCCAGATGATCCTGATTTTGGTGAAGTGTGGAAAGCTTGTATAGAACCTATTACACTTGATAGGACAAAGTGGTTGGATTTCATGGTCTAGGATAATATGTTTTTCAAATGATGCTAGTTGTGCATTCTAAGAAGTTTAATGAGAGAGAATCTCATCAAGGAGAAGCATAGTGGAGGATTGGCTAGATATTTTAGTAGAAATAAAATCATAGCTTTGGTTAATGAGAATTATTATTGGCCATAGTTGCAGCAAGATGTAAAGAAATTTGTACAAAGTTATAGTGTATGTTAGATGGCAAAAGAAGTAAAGAAACATATAAAGTTATATCAGCCATTACCTATACCAATGAAGCCATGGGAGGATGTTAGCATGGAGTTTTTTCTTGGATTACCAAAGGCACGGTGTGAGCATGATCTATTTTTGTAGTGGTTGACAGATTTTCAAAATTGGTACATATTATTCATTTCAAGGAGACTAGTGATGTTGTTCATGTGGCAGAGTTATTTTTCAAAGAAGTGATGAGACTACATGGTATGGATTGCCAACGTGTATAGTTTCTAATCGAGATACCAAATTTGGTGGGTATTTATGCTATACATTGTGGAAGAAGTTGATGATAGATTTGCAGTTTAGTTCATCACATCATCCATGGAATGATGGATAGACAGATGTGAATCCCAAATTTGGAATACTTGTCGAGATGTTTGGTTGGAGATAAACCAAAAGGATGGGATATGATTTTACCACAAGCAGAATTTGCATATAATAATTATTTCAATAGGAGTACTAGTAAATCACCATTCTAGATTGTATATGGGAGTAGTCTTAGAAAGGCTTCTAAATTAAGGTAGTTGGATAAAGGAGAGATAAGTAATGTTGAAACAGAAGATTTTGTTGAACATTTAAAGAACATCCATGAGGAGATGAGGAAGCACATCATAAAGATGAATACACAGTATAAGGCTAAGGCATATTTGAAAAAGAGGCATAAGAAATTTCAAATTGGAGATGTAGTCATGGTTCATTTGAGGAAGGAGCATTTTCCAGTGGGTACATATAATAAGCTAAAGATGAAGAAGTTTGGATCATGCAAGATAGTAAAAAGGCATGATTCCGGTAATGCTTATGAAGTGAAGTTTTCTATTGAATTGAATATTTCCCCAGTATTTAATATTTTAGATTTAATAGGGTATTATGAAGGAGGTGGTGGAGATGAAGTTGTAGAAGCACAATAGAGTATTTTAGCAGCTAGTTTGGCTACAAAGGAGATTAAGGAGATACTGAACAATCATGTTGGCAAAAGTACAAGGAAAAAAACTTATGAGGAATACCTGGTCACATGGAAAGGGAGGCCAGTAGATGATTCATCATGGCTAACAAAGGAGGAGATTAACCATCTTGGTTTTCCTTTGAACACCTGAGACATGATGGGATCACTTCTCAAATTACCCCAAGTGTCTGATGCAAGATCATCCTAGATGCAAGAGCAATCTTGCATCACCCAAAAATATTTTTATTTTAGTCTTTTCTATTTTAATAACGACTAGTAGACAAGGTGGTTACTATTTATGAGAACTTGCTATTTTTAGTAAGTTTGTCATATGAGCTTGGAATGTACTCATTTTCTAAAGGACAATTCATTTTAGAGTTGTATGCCTACCATAAAAATCTTATTGCTTAAGCATAAGTATTAGAGAAGTTATTGCGGGTTTTTGGTGGAAAAAATTGTAGAAAAATCTGTAGGCTCAGCATTGGAGGCCTTAGAGTTCCTAGATAAGGTTTGAAAACTAAATGAAAGGGCACTTGTGTGGTTTCGAGCCTGTAGATTAGGAGTTTTTGTTTCCAAAAAGTGGTTATAATAGCCAATTAGAGTACCAGTTGATGATTTATGGCCTTTCAAAGTTGGGCTACCAAAAATATCTAAAATAATTGTCTAAGATGTATTTAGATGACTCTATATGTATTGTTAGGGTCTAGTAGCCCTAGGTATTAAGTTTCAAGGTATAGAACCTTCTTGAGTGGCATAAAATTGCCTATTTAAGAAAGGCTTGAACATTGTCTAAGATAGCTCTAGGTGGTAGTTCACAATGTAGTCTTGTAGATTACTGTAATGAAGGTGCCCATTTGGGTTAGCATTTTGTACTTGTGAATTCTATAATTCCATATTTGTGGTGCAAATAAGTTCATATTTTGTTCTCACATTTGTTGTTGTTTCTTTTTTTTTGTTATGAGATTATGGAATTAAGGGGAGCACCCTTCATCACTAATGAACCCACCATACATCACATATCAACAATTTTTATCTACTTACTATACCAATATTCAATTTTGATACTATATTACTACTAATTTATCACTTTCCACCATTTATTCTAATACCAACATATTTATAGAACATTATATATATCATCTCACCAACTAATTTTAAACTACTAACCCTCCATTTCATCCCCTAACTAATAACTAAGAACATCTTTTTTTTGACAACCCACTACTAGAAAATAGATACCCTTATACTAACATTAACTAAACTAACTACTAACCAAAATTATTATCTAACTTAACTATTAAATATTTGATGTAGGAGCATCTGGGGTTGTACTATTATCCTACATGTTTTAATTTTCCTAGTTTTTGCCAAGTTGCATTATCCTGCATTGTCAAGTTCTTAGTGGGTGTCGAGTGTTTTAAGGATGTTGAGCCTTCTAGTTGATGTCAAGTTCATATGGTTGTTGAGTGTTTTTTGGTTACCAAGTTCATGTGGTTGCCAAGTTTTCCTTTGGATGTTGAGTGTCAGTATTTCATGGAGGCTTCATTTGCTAGGTTGTTTGTGTGCAGTTTCCTATTGAGGCTAACCTTTGCATTTAATTTAATATTAGATATTTGTTGCAAGCTAAATTTTATCTTAGCCTGACATTTAATATGAGAGTTTATCTAGTTGTATTTTGCAATAGGCTGACTTGTGGTTGTACATGTATTTAAGAAACCTTGGTTAGAATCTTAGGGAGAGGACTTTGAACAAGAGAAGCAGGAGAACGTGAAGTTGGATCATTGAAGATAGTAACTGAAGTTGATATATGACCATAACCTAGAAGACCTTACAGTTGGGCATGTAATAGATCTTTGAATGCATTTATGAATGAAAGCTCTTACTTCCACTATCTCCTAAGTTTTTTGTTTTGTTGTTATTTCCACTATGTTGAATTTGTGCAAGTGGTTTGGATAGTTGGGCATGCCTTTGACCCTAATTCTTCTTCCCTCCTTGTGTCAATCTTACCTGTTCTCCATGCACCCCTTAATCCCCTAATCTTCATGTGTTTTCTAACCATCTTATCCTCATGCACATGTCCCAAAAATTTCCCTAACTACCATCCCCCTTCACCACTTCCTACACACCTATCTCTCAACCTAATGTCAACTAGGCCTCCCCTTACCCTATCACGTAACATGAGTTCCTTTTTCTAAGCACAATCTTGAGCACCTTTTTCCAACTGCACTTTCCCTATATTCTCCTACCACATTATATCTTATCAAGATATCCTTGGGAGATGGGCCTATTTGCATGGAATATTGGATATTGGGTAGTGTTCTAGCTAAGACTTCAATGCCCATGTCACATGAGTGGAGTGGGGTCACATGTGGGCTATGTGGCACTCAAGTTTGGGAAGGAGTGAAGAGGGGGAATTCCTTCTAAACAAAGGTATATATTCCAACTTAAACTTTATTAATGCCACCTATCCCATGTCATTGTAGTGCCCAAGGTGGTGGTATCCCTAGAGGGTGTTAGGTGCAATAAACAAGGTGTGGGGTAGTGGTTCTCTAGGTGCTTATGTAGGTTTGGTTGTGAAGCGCACCGCATAAATTAATATTTACATTTTTTATTATTTTTCCTCCCAACATGTGAGTGTCTATTTGGAGGAGAGTAGTTAGGAATAAAGTAAGGTTTATGTTATTCTTGAATATACCTTTGAAAAGTGTTATGTCATTATCATGAGTTACTCACATGACATATTTTGTTTCTTGCACTCTAGATTCATTCTCTTAGAATTATTATTATATTTGTTCTTTCTTTTTCTTTTTTAATTTAAATATAAAATTCTGACACAAGGTTCACATGACTCATATGAGTCTCCTCTTACATAGATTTTTGAACTAGGTATTTGTATAGGTTCTAAGTCTCTTATCTATAATAAACTTTTATGAGACAAGATGTTAGGGAATATTCTGATTGAGTATTATAATGGACTGTATTAGACAGTGGATTATTTTTCACTTCTCATAAAAAATCCAAAGAGTAAAATGTACATCTATAGCAAGGTTTCACTAAGAGTTTTATTACATTTTCTCCTATACTCCATTTGATAGGATGTGAATGTGAGTTTAATAGTGACTTAATTTGGCTAGCCTATTATATCCAATTGTTAGTTCTATTGAAGCTACCTGAAATCATAATTAAATCAAATCAAATCTTAGGTAATTTTTTCATTCTAATTACTTGATATAATACATAAATTTTATAGCTCACATTTGGACAAGATCCATTATAACATCTACCAGTGCATTCCTTAAAAAGAAACTCTAAATGAAATTTCTTATCAACTAATTACAATATGAAACTTCTCTACATTAGCAACCACAATTGAATACATTTTCCATTTGTGATTCAAAAATAATTATGACTATTTATTTACATGAAACTCTCTCTTTTCTTTCTTTTCTCTCATTTATAGCTATAATATTGAAACAATAATTCTATTTCAATAAAAACTATATGCATAACATTGAATCTTACAATACAAGAACATATGATAATGTCAAAATTTCTTCACTTCCTTCGTGGATCTATTCTTCACAAAAATGTACATAAAATAAATATCTCTTTTTTACAATACAATATGCCAATGAAAAAATAGAAGGGTTCAACTCTTACAATGCAATACACAATAACATGGAGAAGTATTTCATCCCTTCAATTACATTACAAAGGTACACATCCCTTCCTTGATACTATGCAATCATTCATTACAAAAACATGAATAAGATGGAGAGATATTCTCAAATACATGTACAATGCATAATGACAAGTTTTCTCCTTGAAGCAACATCTACAAGATGATCTTTCCAAGATTTTTCCATTGTTCCCTTGAGCACAAATCTGAAAATACATCACAATAAAACAAAAATAACCATGGGTACTCTCCTCCCAACCATAGGCCTCCAAAGAGACCACCCCCAAGCTAGGGGAACAAGGCTCAAATTGGGTTTCATTCCATTCTTATAATGTATACGCATCACATTACAACACTTGAACAATTCTATCCCAAGTATATTTCACAAGGGTTCACTAATGAAACCATGAACATAGGGTGAAGGTGTTCTTTTCAAATAGGGTACTTGCCATATCAAACAATATTTGCAATAAAAAATTTCCATACCCTTTCGAGGCTTTCACAAAGCAGCAAATTATATGACCTTCCAAGGCTTTCACAATCATCCTCCAAACACACTACCATTAGCTATATCTTTCGTGGATCTCATACTCCATAAAATTCCTCTCCCCACCATACTTCCCTTATCACTCCCAAGAAATATATGAATGATTATAGTATACAATGGAGCCTATACTCCAAGATTCTCAACTACATTGTCAAGCCCAACTAACCCCTTTACCCTAGACTTCTCTTCCCTTCCCAAAGGGTGAGTGAAGCCCTCACACTCATATCAAAATAAATAAAACAAGGTAAAATCAAGGGAAAAAATACAACAATAAACACATCACAACATTTACAATACAACACACAATGCATAGTTTCATTTTTACATAAACATAGATTCAACAATATTATGCAACTTCAATGAAAATAATGGCATGGGCACCAACCTTCAATCCAAGAAAAAAGGAAAATGATAGTTATTGAAGAGATCCCTTCCTTGGCCTTCTCCCTTCAAAACCCTAATTGTCTCTAAACTTAGAGAGTGGGTGAACACCCACTAGTTTGTCCATGTTACCTAAAAATACTCTTCCACTATCTCTTGTAGCAAAAACATCAAGCCACTATCTCTCATAAATTTGTCCCTACCAATTTTGTTACCTTTGACTAAGTGGAAAGATAGAAATGAACTCATGGGAAAGTTCATTCTTTGAATCGGTGAAAGAATGCATTGGTTAAGGGGCCTCCTAGGCTAGCTAAGCACTAAAATGGTTAGATTTAAGCCCCTAACATATTATGCTAACATATGAGTGGCTTATTTTTACAAAAATGACACATTGGGACCACTTATTGACCCTTACAAATCCTTTTCAAGTTTGAATTCTAATTTCTCCTTAATTTTGAACCATCATATTCTTTCTCCAAGTGGACTTACTTAATCTTATGAAAGGTAACTAGTTTAAGGTTAAGTGTAACCATGCCCAAAACCCTAGGTGACATTAACACACCAAAAATTACAAGTGTCAAGTGACACATTTATAACACATTGCACATCACCATGACATGTCCCTGATGTATTTATGAGGTTAAATTTACCACATACATCACAATGAGGCTTTGAATCTTCCAAATATTTTCCTTTGCTATGTCATGTTCACATGGGTTTGAGCCTTGGTTCCTTATTAAACCCCATGATTTAATTCCTGTACACTAAATTCAAGCATCAGTAGCCCAAGAAAATCATCTAGGCAATATGTAAATATGTGCAATAAATCATTACAACATTCAATATTAAGCTTGCATATTTCATCATTTCCAATTAACTTTCCCTTTTCTAATCATTTTCATGTAAAATATTTAAAATATTAAAATATCAATCCTTGCATATCAATATTGATCTTTACTTAACATGATCTAAATAAAATTTTGAATAACCTTATAATCTATTTTCTATCATAGTAATGAAATATTAAATCCATGACTATTAAGTCACCAAGCATGTAAATTAGGTCCTATTGCATATCACAATTTATCCTTTAACACTAATTTCCATTTCAACATTACAATAGCACATACTTAAGAATGGTCGTACTAATACCATGTATGAAAATCAAGTAGTATTGGAAGGAATATTACAATGAGAATTTTTTTTAACTTGGTAGGAAAATGTGGGAAAATGCAAGGCTTTCTTGTGCTTCAATATCTCCATCGTATGGAGGATTTTTTTGTGGACGTGGGAGGATATATGAAACAAGGTAAAATCAAACTCAGAGAAGATGTGATAGAGGGAATATACAACTTCTTGGAAGCATTCATTTCTCTTTTCACTTGTGGAAATATAGGAAAAGCTCTTGTTCACCTAAAACCCGATTCACAAGTACACTTTCTTTTATTTTTATCATCTAGAGATGTGATCAAAACATTCTAAAAAGCCTCTATCATAATGAAAAATCCTAGGCTAAAAAATATTATTCTCTAGTAGATTCTATCTATGGAGAATGCAACTTCTTGTGTGTTGTAGAAGTTTATAGAATTATGTAATAATTTATGTATTTTTATAAATATAGATATTTAATATTACTTTATGTGAAAAAATTAAGGAAATGTACTTTTCTCTATTTTAGGGAGCTAAGAACCTGAGGAAGAACAATTTGTAGTTGAAGAACAATGAAAACATCAATGTGGACACATTATTTGTTATAAACCAAAATGACATGTATTGCCATGAATTGGTCAAGTGCACTAGAAACCAAGCTAGGATCAAATATAGGTTAATACATTTTTCCATACAGAATGTTAATTCTATCAACAAGAAACTATGATTCTCATTGTTAAGCATGAGTTTAGAAAATTTTATGAAACTACCAATAGAAATGAAACCATCTTCAAGTCGATGACAATTAATCAAATGATGATGATCCTGCATTTTTAACTAATGATTGTTTTATTTTTCTCTGCAATATGATATTCATAAACATGACTAGTATATTTTCGTCTATAATATTTATAATAAAAAGAGTTTCCTTATTAAGTGTTAGTTTGTTTTTGCTAATATAATGAGATGTCATTACTAATATTGAAATGGATGGGTCTTTTTTATTAGTACTAGGAACTAGACATTCAAAAAAATACCACATTCATTAAAATCACCAAGTTGTGATCTCCAAGTAACTTTCTTTAGATTGAAACCCATGGAGCTTTTGCACTAGATGCAAATATAGATCATAATTCTTGTTTACAGTTTACTTATTCTATCATTTTAAATTTATGAGGAAAGTTGTATAGCCATGTACATAAATAATACTTCCATGCTCATACATAAGGATTCAAAGGAGGAAGTAACAAAGTCAGTTGTTTATTATCAACTAAAAGCAACAACCTAGTGTAGAAGGGCAGTTGCACTATATGATAGGAAATAGAAGTTTGTAAATGTATATTACTAGCAATAGATTACTCTCAAATGACTACTTTGATGGCCATGTAGTGTCTATGTGAAGATTGGTTATATATACTTGTAAATACTATATATCTCTTGTGTGAGTGTACATTTAGAAAAATTATGGATCTCATGAAAATATGAACATGAGTGTTGTAGTCTACATACAATAGAAAATAGTAAAAGGGAACATTTCATGTCACTTTCCCACCACTACCATTGGGGGAAATCTTTCTAGTGGGGAAATCCAAGACAAAATAAAGAACTTGGGGGTTTCTTCAATTGGTAAGATAGACTTGATATCTTATTTTGTTTAAGACAGAAATGACAATCTGATACCTTACTAGAAACTCTAATCCATGTAAAATTCCAACTGGTGTCTAATCCAATGAATATTTTCTTTTGAAGAAGTTGGTAGTTGACAATGAGAAATTACCCTCTTGAACTCAGTTTGTATTCTATAAAAACTATACAACCATTATCAATAGAACTTGCACTATGTACAAAGCATCGATTAACCTATCTTGGGGTGCCACTAGAGAAAGAAAAAAGTAGCCCTTGAAGGTTAGATACCAGAGTGAAAAAGCATAAACCTCCCAGACTTGATGAATGGTATAAATTAATCCTACAATTAGACTACTTTATTGTAGTCGGAATTAGCCTTTCTAATAGTGAATCTAAGAATTTACCTATAGCATAGTTGAAAAAGTGTCTACTTTTCTCTTAGCTAATCATTATATGGTTGTGGAAGAGTTTAAAGAATTTACCTATAACACAGTTGACAAAACCCTGCCAAGAATATTTAGTATCATTCCTAGGCATGTTTTCCAATCATAAATAGTTTGGCATCAATACATGAAATGGAAATGATCCAACCTTGGTTCTATCGGCCATACCATATAAATTCAAATCATGTGTCATATTCAAATAAGAGAAGCCATGATATAAGAAAGTGCTAAATGGGAAAAAATGGCTTTGGAAAAACTAGCAGTGTGGAGTGATTTTGCATCAATGTTTCAGGCAAGTTATTTTAGATGAGACTATAAAATCCTTTGCTTTTATGAAAATATTTACTTACCATTCCAAAATCTTAAATAGTATCTTTGGGCTGGCAAAAATATACCATAGTGATAAAAAACTAAAATTTTGCATCTTGGTGATAAGAGTACAAGTACTCAGAATCATTGATGTAAATCTTATGGTGTTACAAAACCTCTTTGATGATGTATCCACAAGAACACATTTTACAAACACACTCCCACATACATTTTCTTAGGGTTAAAAGCTGTTATAGTTAAGAGTATTGTGATTTATTCATATACAACCAACTGGAGATCACTACCCCTAGACATCTTTCATTTATAAAACTCCATGAGAACATACATACCCACCTCAACCAAATTAAACATTAAAATCAGCACATCACTTTACATCCTATTGCAGATTTCTATAGTAGAAATTTTTTTAATTCTAGAGACATTCAATGGATCTTCCATGTTGACTAGGGTAGGTAATCAACCCTACTCCCTAGCATAGTTTCAATATTAGATAATTCTTGAAGCTAACCGATATAACTTGTAAATTGATATAGTTGGGTGCATATCCATTTTCTTGATTTACCAAATATATATGACCAAAAATTCGGGTATATTTTCTTAACAGGCAACATTGCAAGTCAACTAGGGTTAAAAATTAATTGCAAAAACTTAGTAACAAATAGTTACAAGCTTAGGTTTTCTTTAGAAAATAATAACTGCTAGGATCAAGCTATGAAAGAATAAAAGTAGGATGAATAAACAAAGGATGTATCTCTAATCTATATTGGATATTGTGTTTAAAGCTTTCAAGCTTAAATTAAATAAAATAAATAGTGGAGATCCCCACATTGGAAATGATGACTAAATATTTGAAACTAGTAATATTAAATAAAATTTACGATACCACAAAAATTGTCTAATAGTCTCAAAGAATGCCAAGAGACCCAAAATTTAAAAAATGGATCTTTGTTACAAAACCCTAAATTACTCATCCAAAACAGACAAAAAAATAGTGAAAATGCTACAACTAACAAAATTAGACCACTCCAAAAATAAGAACCCAAAACAATTGAGACTTTTCCCTCTATTACCTTATGTACTAGATTCAAAATTTAAATGAAAGGTGACACAAACAAATAATTAAATTTATATATACCCAAGAAAGCCATAAACACAAATAAATCCTCAAAAAACTAGAGAAGAGAATTGATAAGCTGCAATATGAAAAATCCAATTGAAATACTTGTGAAAAACTAAGATTTTTGGGTAAGAGGGATGATGAAATGTTTAATAGACTCACCTACAAATAGTTGTGCTTCTCTGATTCTTAAGTGAAATTATTCTAAGAGAAGGATGAAGGAAGAAATAGCTTTTCTTTTCTACCCTCTGCAAAATGGGATTTTTAAGGAGCAAGGAAATATTCAAATAATTTGGGTTTTTGCTAGGATAAATTCCTTCCAAATGTGGATCGAGCGATGCAAAATGCTAGCTCTTACCTCAAATGGCTTGCGTGCACGCAGACTACATCCAACCAGCTCCTTTGGCCAAAAAAGAAAATTTGATGCCGCTTTTACTCTATTTTAGATTATGAACTAGATTGGGTCAAAATTTTGACCAAATTGGGCATAAAAATAAAATAAAAAATCATAGGGCAATATGTCCTTTGGTCAAAAATTTAGGTCAAAATTTGTCCTAGAATGTACTAGTGTATGAAGTAATAAATGGATCATCTTCTTTAGGGCAATCTTTAAGAAACCCCCCTCCAAAAAAAGATATAATATATTGGTGAACCTTTCATTATTTTGGAAAAAAAAAATCTATTCAAAAATCTTTCAAATTTTTTATTTTAAATATTATTTATATTGGCGATTATTTTGGAATCATAATTTTTGTATAAAAAATATTGGTGAATCTCAATAATAATAGAAATTTAATTAATCACCATAGAATATTACAAATGAAAATTGAAATTTTTTTTAACTCAAGCATTATTATGAGGATCATTACATTATATTTTAAATCAATAGTGAAAACTAAATATTAGTGATATCTCCCTTAAGTAACTAATAATTATGATAATTATTGGTGAATTAATTTTAATTTCTCTAATAATATATAATATTTAGGTTAATCAAATATAATTGTATATCAAATATTATGGTAAATATTTGTGTTGACATTAAGGTCAATTTGTCTATTAGTGACTCACACTTAGTCAATTGGTTACATTGTTAGTGAGCTTCAAAACTTAAGTACAATTCATGCCAAGTGTAGCAGTGTCTACCAAGTTATTCAGTACAAGTGATAGAAAATATAGTGTTAACTAAGCTCCATAGTGTTAACCGAGTTATACATTGTTAACCAAGTTATTTAGTGTTAACCATGTTTTCTAGTGTCTACCAAGTTCACAGTGTTAGTGATGTGAATCTAGTGTTGACTAAGCTATGGAGTGTTAACTGAGTGATTTAGTATATGCTGATTTGTGTAGTATTCACTGAGTCACATAGTGTTGATTGAGTTCAAGCTACTTGGAAGTGATTAGTATGAACCAAGCCTCTTCATCAACTGAGTGCCAGATGATGTTGAGTCTTGACAATGGTTGTTGAGTATTAGAACATCATCGAGTTTGTCTTCAGAACTCGAGTTACAGTAGTTGGGTTGAGTTTGTGGATTTTGATGAAACTTGCACTATAGCCAACTTCAGTAAGTTATAATTTGGATTGGTATATATGTAAAGCATTGTATCATATCCAAAGGATTATTAAAAGATCATTGAATAAGAAAAAAATTGAATTAAGAAGGCTACAAGAAGTATAAGGGACAAAAAATATTTATCTATCACAACAAGGTGATCATTACAATTCAAGGAATCTCGATCAACAAATCAAAGTTGTAGATCAGAGATCAGCCACTAGTTCATCTTAATAGGTGTATTAGTTAAATCCTTTAACAATGTGGACTTAATTATCTTATGTAAAATCTCATTAGCAAGTGCATACTTCATTGTATATTTTATAAATCCTTTTACAAGGTGGACCTCACTGTCCTTATTGCTCCTAATAGGGCAGATCATCAGAAGTGATCAATTATAAGCCTTAACAAGCCAACTTTATACTATAGTAATAAAGCTTGTGGGTATCATCCCCACCCTAGTTTTACTTTCTATTTGAAAGGTTTCTGGGTTACCATTTCTTGTGTCAAGTGTTATGAATATTTTACTACTTTCATTCTTTTATGCATGCAATTAGATCAGAATATTATATGGATGATTAATTGGTGAACTAGGAAGAAGAAGTTTTATTGGTTCCTAATTCACCCCTCCCCTCTCAATAACCTTGCCTACCTTATATTCCCAACACTTTGAACATAATTTTTTTAATAAAATAAATTATTAAGCAATTTTAAATATTTTAAAGCTAAAATTTATAAAAATGTGGTGATTTAGGTTGCATTAAATCATAAATTATTAGCCAATTTACGAATATTAGGCACTAAAAAATACCTTGATCTACTTAATCCTATTATGGCTTAATGTTAATGCATCTGATCATTACCTAGATGATATTATGCATGAGATCATTACTCAATCACCAAGAGATAAAATAATTTCTAAGTATAGGTTTTTGCATACTTAGTTTGGTATGAATATTTTTGACTAAATGCAAGGATAATTACTTATATGAATTCAAGATGTGAATGATTAATTTAATTTAGCACAATACTATGCAATTGTGTATGTATACATGTAAAGCAGTTCACATAGTGAACTAATATACATACATACATGCACATATGCATACAATAATTTTATCAATTATCCTTGCAACTAACCAAAGCTATTACATATAAAGAAGAGATACATGTTTAGAAGGGAAAAAAAAGAAAAATAAAATTTACATAGGTGTCTCTTCTCTATGTGAAGAAAATCATAGACAAAGGGCACAAAGATCACAAGGGCATGACATGAAAACACAATGCAGTGATCACAAGGGAACGACAACAAAATCCTAGATCTCCACTAATGTTCAGAGCTCTCCACCCTCTTTTGCATACAAATATATGCAATAAATCAAAACAAATGAGGAATGATTAATGTCATATTTTCTTTTCTTTTTGGTTTATAATCCATAATCCATAATCCACAATATGTCTCTCTATATATACATAAATAGACACAAACACATATATGTATATGTGTGTGTGTGTGTGTGTGTGTGTCTACATACATACATATATGCATACATACATACATGTATACATACATACATATATATATATACACACACATACATGAAAATAACAATGCACTTTCATAGAGTTTACAATTGTTGAACAAAATTAATATTTTACAAGAAAATGCACCTAAAGAATTATTAGCTCAGAAGCAAGAACATGGTGTTGAAATAGTATAGGAAGTGCTTGACATGAGAGGTCCATAAGTGGGGGTATTTATCAATATTGAAAACTTGAATGCTTAAATGAAAGCTAACGATGATCGAACACCTATGCCAGAGTTACAACACAATGTGAAGTTGATTTTAGATATGGTAGAGGAAGATATTTAGAAGTTTAATAATCAATATTTAAGGCATGAAAGCAAGGGAGGAGCAAATTTAGAAAGAGAAGGAGAAGAAGCAGTTTTAGAAAGAGACTACACAATAGAAACAATAGCTAGACAACATAAAGGATATTATGGGAGCCACTGATAGAATCCAAGAAAGTGTTGTGGTAGGTATTATGAAATTGGAATCACTTGCAAGTGTCTTTGAGAATTTATAGTCCAAATATCAAGAGGACTACAAGTTGTGAAATTTTTCATGTATTTCATCTACATTGTCTTATAAGAGTGTTTCAAGTATTGGCATAGTCTCCTTGCAATGATCCCAAGTATCAAATTCTTATCAGAGTATTTCAAGGTTGGGAACCACTTCAACATACTTTTTATAGTTTAGAGGTAATTTCATTGTGGTAGAGGCTTCTACAAGGGAATGGCCTCATGATTATGGCATTTACATAGAAGCAAAACTTGCTTCTTCAACTCCTTACAATCAACTCTTCATTGCAGTTATTCTTCCAACAATGAGAATAGATGCTACAGATTCTTGGGAGCCAAGGGACCTTGAACCTATGCTACATTTTCTGAAAACATGGGATAAGTGCAGTGCCTACCCCTAGTTTACTTTTTAGTTATTATTTCCAAACTCTTTTAGGCCAACTGTATGTTGACGCTTGATGATTAGCAACATTTTCTTTCTAGATTATTGGGTATTATTTCATACTCAATTTATTATATGATGAGTTACTTTAGTACTAGTTATTTCATGTATGCATAATTATTCTTCGATGATGATGATAGTATATAGTATTTTTAGTTATCTCATGATGATAGTTAGATGGATCATTCATATGCATTTTTTTATAGATACTTACCCCATACTTGCATGTGTATGGTGTACTTGTATGTTTTTTCTTTATGTATGATGTTTTTGATATGGTTGAGGGAGGGAGCCATAGTCACTTGCTAGTCAAGATCTACATGATGTACCACTTTCCACAATTGTCTATTTAATTTAGATTATATGTGAATGCACATGCATGGATTTTATGTAGATTGCAAGTATTGGGTATCAAATTCTCATATTTGTCAGGATGAGTGTACCCTAATATAGTATCTCAATGGTAAAAAAGAAGACAAACTTTTGAGTCCAAATCCTAACCTTAAACCATTTGTCCTAGAAAGTAGGGCAAGTATTTGAGTTTTTTACCTTTCGAATTTGTCAAGTGATGTAAATTCGTGATTATAATCCTTGATTGTGATCTAGTTTTCTATACTTTATTATGGGTTTTCATATTTAGTCTTGTGGGTTTGTGATGATTTTTTGTTACAATTAAATCAAATTAAAAGTATTTAATGATTTAATTTAATGAGAATTTTTTTTTAAAATTCATATTTAATTATATTTAATTATATTTAATTAATTGAGAAATTAATTAAATTAAAGAATTAAATTTAAAGGTGTAGTTAAAGTTCTAATTTTGGCTTAATCATAATTATTTAATTTAATAATAAAATATTTAGGAGTCTCATTTTTTAAATAAACTCTAATTACTATTATTAGTTAAATTGATAAATATTGTATTAAAATGTCTTGAGAGTTAATTAAAGAGAAGAAAAAACTTAATTTAATTTTTGATTAAATTGCAAAAAGGTTGCACATGAAAATTAAAATATAATAAAATAATAAAAGATCAACGGTTTTTTGTGTGTTTGCACAATCAAAGTTCTAAATTGGGAAAAACTATTTATTAGAGATTTAGAATTCATTTCTTGATAACTGGGATTTGGAGGAGCAATTTTTGAGAAGAAGGGTTTCAGAAGAAAGGGGAATACTTGTGTGCTTTGTGCATTGTCATATTAGCATCAGATTCAAGTAAAATCTTGTAGATTATTTGCATAGTAGTTTTCCATTCTTCAAATTCCCGTCTTCTTCATGTCTAGATAGATCTGTTTTTAGAGTTCTTAAATTTGGTTGAAACCCTTGTGTTCAAATTTCTATTCTATGTTCTTGAATATGTCTATAAATGAATTAATTAAATTGAAACCCTTGCTATAAATTTTAATTACTCTTTGTTCTGAGATTATCTGTATATGAGAACTGAGAATTTAGATACCCTTGTTCTGTTAATTTAATAGAATGGTACTTTAATCAGGTAGGGTTTTGGGGAAGAAATCAATTTATAAAATGCAAAATTTGATTGTTTATCCAGGTCTTACCTATCAGATTTAAGTTCACATTTTTTATAAAAAAATATAAAAACAAAAACTTAAACTAAAGGGGGGGTGAGTTGTCTTGTTTTCATAAATAATTTTTTTTTTTAAATATTAATATGGTGGGCAGGGCCACCAACCCCCCACCCACCTTTTTCCTTGCTATAATAGTCAGTAGACTTGTAGGCCAACAAACCTTGATAAACATTTTCTTTATTATGCCAATTTTTTTTAGTTTTATTAAATTTTAATATATGTTAGTAAATATTAATTAATATAGTTTTTGTTAATTTAATTTAATTTAGTTTTATGATTATGATCATTAATTATTTTTAATTAATATTAAATTTATCAAAATGTTTAGATTAAGTTATTATTATATTATTATTTGAAGTTAGTGGTAATTGTGCAATAAAATTTAAAAAAGAAAAAGAAAAAGGGTTTACTATATACAAGAAAATTGTAAACTTTATCAAATCAAACTTACAATGAAATGTAAACTTGAACCTTACTATTAAACCAAAACTATATGTTTTCAAAACCAAACAAAACTATGAAACTACACAGCCAATTGTATGCTTTCTTGTTTGTTGGGTTTGGGGTTGACTTAGAGTGTTGACTAGTTTTGTGATGTCTACCTAAGGCTGGGAGTTATTATTTTTGGTGATGTCATGTTTTGTGTATGTATACTTAATTTTGAATCAGTCCTATTAGGATGATTGTTTTGGTAAAATTTGTGATTTTGATCATGTTCTCAATACTTTCCAATTGCTTGTTCAAGATGATATGTGATTTATGGTCGCATAGGACCTTTTTCTTTTACTGAGCTTAGGGTAGGTTATTAGTATGTTATGTTGGGAATAGGCTTGCAATGGAGGCTGGAGTCTAAAGAGGTTGCCTGGGTAACCCACTCTAGGTTATGTTAATAAGCGATAACATTTCATTATATGAGAATAAAATGAATTGATAAGAATCACTTTTTTCCTTTCCCATGCCTCAAGTGCTAGTATAGGTTAGGATGGGAGTAGAGAGGATGCTTGGTTGTGACTTTGCTTTGTTAGTATGCCTTGTTAGTACAAAAGGATACTAGTGTTGCATAAAGTCAATAGGGAGCCAGAGTCTAGTGAGGTGGTCAGGGTAACCTTAGAGCTAACTCATGAAATGACCATTTCCCTCTCACATAGTAGATTTCCTATGTGCCATTGTTTCCTTTGGGTTTAGATGCCATTTGTTTCTTAGTACCTTGAGTTAGATTGCTTTCATAATTTCCTTGACATAGATGTTGGATTTGATTTTTGAGTTTGTTATCATGTTTGGGACTTGAGACTATCTCCTTAGTATGGTGGGAGTGGACCCTTTTGGGTTACCACGAGGTCGGGTGGTAGTGCTTTTTACTTTTACCATTGAGATCTGACAGTTTGATGTCTTGGTTGGAGTTCCTTATTATGTATTTTCTTTCATAATGTTCTTGTGTACTATGATGGATGATTATACCTATTGTATTATATTTTACTTCATGGATCTTAAGAGATGATGTAATCTATTTTATGGTGTATATTCTTTTAGCCTTTCATACCCTATGACTATACAGTGGATGATTGTGCATTCTGATTATTGCCAAGTGACATTTCGAATACTTGTATATTATTTAAATGGATCCATACTTGTAGTTATTCTTTAATTAATGTGGATTTTTTATGTATTGGGTTTAGTATTAATTGAACTTAAGTGTGATTTGACACCATGGAACCCTTAAGAAATGTAATATGTTTTTTTGTATGTGTTTATGTGTATGTTATTGCTTCCACTATATTATTTCTATTGTTGTTAAGTTATTATCTTTCAAAAAAAAAAAAAATTGGAAAACTCAGTGAAACTTTAGGTTAATTTCTTTTGGGTTTCTTGGTGGGTGTTACAATAAGTTACTATTAGCTTCAGTACTTCATAACATTGTGGATCATATAGTGATGCCCAAATTAATAGCAATAATAGATACTTGGGATCTTCACAGGGAGAGTGTGACAATACATGCATGGTTACATCCTTGACTTCCATTTTTGGGCCAATTTATGGAGCCTTTATATCTAACCATTTATTGTTATTTGGGGAATCTGCTTCATGCCTAGCATGCAAATGATGCATCTACATATGCAATTTTATCACCTTATAAAATTGTATTTGATCCAGCTAGCAAGGAACAACTAATTTTTCATTTTATTATACCTAATCCGATGACAATTATACAAGAATTTTTAATCAACCTAGCTAATCAGTAAGTAGATGCATTTAATTGGGTTATGGCTAGTTTATTTCAAAAATTATCTGCTATGATCTGTTTTTGTAAAATTTCTTGCAAACTCTACCCAATTTTTTTGGTTTATATTATTTTTGTATAGGATCTTGCGATAAGTCACTTGGCACGAGTTGAGAGAGTTTTATTTTATTATTATTTGGATTTTGGAATATGTATGCAGTTGAATCAATTTTTCTATTGTGCTTAAGATGTAATAAGAACCTTTAAAAAGATCTCTAAGATATACATATTTAAAAGGAAATATAAAGAGATACATGTTTAGAAGGAAAAGAAATGAACATTTACATAGCCCTTGAGGAAAATTATAGAGCAAGGGCATGGAAAAAAAATCATAGAGCTAGGGCACAACAATGAAATCACAAAGCAAGGACGCGATGACAAAATGTAGAGATCACAAGGGTACAACAACAAAATTGCAAAGAAAAGGCATGACCATGAAATGTAGAGATCACAAAAAAAATCATAGAGCAAGGGCATAACAACAAAATGCAGAGATCACAACAATGAAATACACTGATCACAAGGGCACAATAATGTTTAGAGCTCTCCACCCTCTTTTGTGCACAACTCTCAACACAATCAAAACCAAATGGGGAATGATTATGTTGTAATTTTATTTTGTTTACACTCACAAGGGCATCACAATTAAAATTCCAACGTTATTATTGCAACAACATAGGGGACAACTGAAAAAAAAAAACATGAAAATCACCATAAGTT
The DNA here is from genome assembly GCA_028749045.1 of Cupressus sempervirens. Lineage (NCBI taxonomy): Eukaryota > Viridiplantae > Streptophyta > Pinopsida > Cupressales > Cupressaceae > Cupressus > Cupressus sempervirens. The sequence continues at coordinate 249,495,920 of CM053785.1, read as the reverse complement.
ACACTATTGTCACAAACTTTCATCACAATTTGACCCCAAATGTTGTAGTTCCTTAACGAAAGGATGAAAACTACAATAGGGATAATGTAACCACTAGCCATTTACTACAAATAATTTTTTTCCTAATTAAGAGCTACAACTTGTTCCTTTAAGAATACGTTATGTTGGGAATGTTTGTAACCTGCTAGGATTACATATCAACCTACTAAGATTACCTTAATAGAGGATTTATATTAATTGATTTAAGCATATGATTACAAGATAAGAATAATCTTGATTATAATGGTTAATGAGCAATCAAATGTGATCTATAACAAGTAGAACTTATAAGCTTGGTACATCTCTAGTGAATACCTTTTAGATATCTTGATCTCCCTTCACTTGATCATCAAACTTTGTGATCTCATTTTTTATAACTCTTCCTTTCACTATTTTCTTTATCCTTTTTATATACTTTACTACCTCTAGTTATAATTTTTTCTTTTCTTTTCAACTTTCTACTTAATGAATCTCGTCTATCATTCAATCTTCAATAGTCTACCCCTTATTTTTATTTTTTTATCTATACACACACACACATAATGAAATCACCTCCTTATAATATATATAGAAACCCTTAGAGAATATCCCACTCAAATTAATGAATTCAAATTTTGAACTCAAACTATTGAGTAGAGCATGAGTGACCTATGACATGTATGTTGTAGGGTCTAGACTAGTAGCATTGTTAGTCTAGCATGGGTCTTTTCTTGATTCACCTTCCCAATTGTATTCTACCATTCTTGTTAGAATATAAATTGAATTTGGATTCTCTCCATACTTTTTATTCCATGTTAATATTATGACTCCTCATGCCGAGTGGATAAACTTGGCTTAGTGATGTTCTTTCCTATGAACCAGTGAAGATATCTATCAACAATCAAGAGATATATACTCATTGACCATTTTTTCATCAATGAAAACACACTTATGTCAACATTTATTATGTTAATATGAATAGTTGGTCAAAAATCTCCCCCTTTTGCATTGATAGAAAAACATATACTTTGGTTGCGTTGGATATTGGTAGAATCTTTACTAGTGGTTGTTGTTACCAAAATTTCACACATGCTGAATTTTACTTTAAGTAAAGTCACTAAAAATATTGCAAAAGAAAGTATTCATTTTCTATTCATTTTCATCATTTTGAAATCAATTATGAAACCATGCACAAAAGAGATACAAATGTTAATTGTATAGATCATCACTAATATGTACAATTTTCATTTTTACAAATAAATGAAACGAATTAATGTGCTGAATGGAGAAAGTCTCACACAAGCCGTAAGGATAATTGATTAATTTTTCTTTCATCAAGAAATACACTAACAGATAAATATATACATGAAAGAAATAGGAATAGAGATAACCAGTCATTGCCTGTTGCTTTGACTAGTTATGGTTTCTTTTCCTGCCACACTTGTCTAGCTTTGAGCTCCATGGTCCCCAACAGCTGCAAAAAAATAAGACAACTGATGTTAGATCCTGAGGGATCTAAGAAATGACTACCTACCTCTATGACTACATATTCTATCTGTTAATGCATTCCGTCATGAAAGAAAACAAGCAGTGATATTGGCATTTAGTGCTGAAAGAAATAAAATCATTTGTGGGTGTCACAAGCCCATGCTTGAACCTCATAAGATATGTTACAAGATAGAGAAGATGAACAGACTAACAAATCTGTATTATGAAGTTATTTATGAACATGTGCAACAAGCAAACAGGGATACCGAGGAATGCTGTTTGCATCTTATTTTCAGCAAAAATGACAAGTACCTCAAATATAAATTGTATTTATAGCAAGTCATTTATGTTTGTATTGAGCATTGAAAACATCTATTCAAAATTTTCCATCCACAATGGAAACATGAAAATTGGCAATCAACAAGAAATACCTTATGCAACACGACAACAGGATAATAGAAATCAGATAAAGTATTTCTCAAAGCAATATTAATAACAACCCTTTCAGAGGTGGGCTACCCAATTTGCTATTCTGAGTATAATATTTACAGTCACAGTATATACAATTATTATGTTTTGGTGCTGCTCATTATGTGAATCAAACAAGTGACAAATTTCTTTAGAACAAATAATACAGTAGAGTCGGGTAAGGGGCTGCTCATGTTTGTGTCATATCATTTTTTGAGTCTTATTGTTATTATCATTTTCTGCTTCTACTTAGCAAGGACTAGTCTATGGTTTGAGGTATCATCACTCATGATGAAGTGTGCTAGATCTGGGTTGAATCAGCCGCAAATCTTGGCTCAGTGAGGAGGATCCAAAAATACTGAAAGCAAGTGGGGTTATGCATGCTGTAACCCATTTTAAAATAGCAAATTCAATTTTGATAAAAGCTTACAACCAAAAATGTGAGGAAGGCACGACCCAGAAATAGAAAAAAAGCATGTTTTTCTTAAAAGGGAACTAGGCTGAAACAAAATTTTGCCATCAGGTTTCATGTTCAGCCACCAAGGGTTTGGGATCCAAATCCACAAAATTAATCAATGAGATTTGTGGATTTTTTTTAAAGCGACTCTTCCATCTGAACTTAGTCCTGCGACAAGATAACCAAGAAGCCTTGCTACCTATAAGCCTGAGGTTGAAGACCATTCAAATGCAATTGTTACAACAAATACAAGCAAAAGAGATAGAGAAAATCTCATCACAAAAACAACCCCCAGTATCAAATTCATTCATGGTGACTTTCAAACTCTAGATTGTTGCTATTGTACATGGAAATATGAGGCATACAGACTCCAAAAACATCAAGCAAATATCAAGCAACAGCCAAAACATTTTGAGTAAAAAATTGCTCCAAATACCTTACATGGCAGCTACGACTGAACATAGCCTTCACAAATCTCTATATAAGTGTTGTAAAAGAAATACGTATAGCAGATGAAATGAAGGTTTCAGCAATATTTTCAAACATAAAAGCAACAAAAAAACTATTGAAGACCTTGAAAATCTTACAGGAAGATATGCTGAAATAAAATTTTGTTGAGAAATTATGGGGTTTATCTCATAGCAATTTTTTAAATATGTATCGAGCTACTGTCTTACCATGCCTCAACAGATGTATTACGTGAAAGTCGGTCCCTCAAGTATATTATGACAATATCTTTCATGGTGGTAGCAAAGCAATGCGTCAAATACTTTCCAACAAGATCTCCTTCACAATAACGCAGCATAGGAAACCAATGGGTTTCTCACATAACACTGGCAATGAAAGAAGAAATGAACCAATAAATAATGCAACAATGGTGGCCATGAAACTTCTCCAAAACCCTCATTCTTCCCCATGGCGGCGTGAGCTCTTCTTTCTCAAATTTGCAATGTAGAAAATGAAATGCTGTTGATTTGTTTTAGGGTATTCATATGCCTTCTAGAACTTCATATTTCCCATCGATTTTTGTGGGATATGTTTTTCCTTTTCCAAGTCTTTATTTCATGCCGTGAGCCTTCTCCATCTTGCTTGTTTTCAATTATAATTTTGCAAAAGATTATCTTTCTCCAATGTTATTTTAAAGGTAAGATGAATATTTTAAAATATGCATTGTAGTATTAGGAGTGTGTTTTGATATATCAATGTTAACGATATTATTGAGTGATTTAGATTTAAATCGTTTAAATGAAATTATTGACATTGTTGACCCAATTGATACATCAAAACAATACTCACGACACTATAATAAATATTTTTTAAATTTTTTTTTATTAATAATATTTATTATAAACCTTATATTTTACATTTTAATTAGTATCAACTAGATTAATAATGTTAAGTGATTTAACGTATCATTTAATAACATTATTAATACAATTAATACTAATCAAAATATAAAATATAAGTATTATAATAAATATTATTAAATAAAATATTAAAGACTTTATGATTTATTTATCTAATTGATATTAATCAATATTCGCTAGATAATTAAATCATAAAATATTTAATATTAATGAAAAAAATAAGATATTTATTTAACTTTTAAAATAATTCGAAGGATCTTTAGGTATTTTTTTGCAAAGTTATAGCATCAGTCATGTATGATAAGACTTGAGGGCAAGAAATTATTTCTTTTGGAGGACTTTTGGAGTCTGGCAAGAGTTTTGGGGCTATATTTATGAGGGGTAGTTGGTGATATTATCAGACCATGCCTTTTGGGCTATTTTGTACACCTTTTTGAAGTCTTGTCAAAGACTCAAGTTAGCCTTTGGGGTTGAATCCGACCTAGCATTTATGACTTTCTAAATGCAGTTGGGTATTTTGTTGCATAAGAATGAGTTGAAGGCTCATTTTTAGGGGTTCTAATTTGTGTGGATGAAGGTTTTGTGGCTTTTCTTTGAGTCCTAGACTTCATTCTACAAAGTTTGTAATTCATTTTTGGAGATATAAAACAGGTTGCAACAATGTGATTATGCTTGGGAAAGTCATCAGTGAGCCCTTTTCTTTTCTACAATTTTTGTGTGCTTTTTAAATGATTAGATAGGTTAACTTGTGAATGTTTCATTATTCCTTGTTTTTCTATCTCATTTTAGCACCTTTGTGTAGAACAGTAAGTTTGTTTGCATGTTATAACATGTGTTTTTGGATGAAATTAGTCAAAGGGAGGTATTAGTTTGTCTTTCTTTTTGTAGTTTCAGTGGAAAACCTTATTATAAATCATTTGTGCAAGCCTTTATATGAAGTTGTGCTTCATCTGTGTTTCATAAAGCTATATTATCTTCTCTATCACATGTGGGTTACATTTCCATATCCCTCTTTGGTGTATCACTTCCTTAGTTTAGACTTAAGGTTTAGGTTTTGGTTTTTAGCAACTTCTTCCCCTTTTCCCTCAAGTTTTCTTTAAGTTTTAAGAGGTTATCACTGAGAGATTCAATAGGAGCCAGCCTAGAATCTGAAGGTTTCATCTCACTGTCCAGTCCCATATAGTGAAGTGAATCCCATGTTAAGTAAGGGTTACTGAACATTTTCCAATTCAGTAAAGGGTGCAAATCCTGAAACTTAACAGTTGTATTTAACAAAATTCTATGTGTCTTCTTGTCACTGGTATATCTATGAGTTCATGTTTCTTTTATATTGAGTATTCATTTGTCTCATACATTGTTCCTTTTATTTTTCATAGCCATTCATTTCCCAATCTTATACTAAGAATCTCCTTTTTCTTGTGTGTCATCTGCTCCTTTCATCTCTCCTTTTGACTATTCATTCATTATTCATTGGACATCTCCTCCTTTTGCATCATAACTCCCCCTTCCATTCACTCCCCATTTGATCATCTCCCACTTTTTGTCATCAATAACAAGGACATATGTCTTTTGTAGTGTTCAACTATGTCTTATAGGTGTCTCAAAGTTTAGGGAGTGCATGGGTCAAGTTGATAATCTCTGGTAAGGTACTAGTCCATTTCTTTAATTCTTACTTTGGTACCTAGTAATATTAATCCATATTCCTCCTTGATATGTTCCTAAATAATAATTATCATGGGAAACTTGAAACATTATACTTCAAATAGAGTGGAGTTCCTTTGGTGCTCAACTATGGTAACTTGAATGGGTAGATGATTATTTTCTCGAATGTGGTAGATGTTCTTTCTTTTAGAGTAAGTCAATATACCTCGAATGATGTTTGAGTGACTTGTAGTTTTTGATGAGTTTTTCTTATTGAGTCATTCATATATATCAATAAATTAATGTGATTCTAAGATCTTTTGGAGTATTGGAGTGATGTCTTTTAATAGTTCAATTGCAGTATTCTTTGTTTTAGCAAGTTGTTGTAAGTGATGCTCAATTAGTTGCTTGAGCTTATCTTGCACCTTTTTGATGAGAGATCATGTTTAATCACTAATTTTTTCATGATTTAGAGTGTGCCTAAGTTGATCAATAAGATTTATATTAGTTTCTCTTTTCATATCACCAAGCACATCTATGATAAGGTTTCTCTACTTTGACTAGAGTATGTACCCTTTCCTTTTATAGGCTTTCTTTCTTGATCTTAGTAAGATTTTTCAACAAAGTATTGTGTCAATTTAATTCTTGATCATTAATTCTTGAATTCTTATGGTATACATGTACAATACACTTTGAATTATCTCAAGATTGTCCACTTCCTAAGTATGACACTCAAAAAATTATCCTTCATCTTCAGAGCTTGAAGAGGAAGATGATGAGGATGGTGTCCTCTTCTTAATCCTTTTTCTTTTTTATTGTTCTAATTCTATGCTTCCTTTTTGTAGCATGCTTTTTGTGATTTGAGGCCTTATGAAGCTTTTGAAAATATCTTATGCTTGATATTTGACTTGTTGGTAAACACTTTTCTTTGTAGCTTTCTCTTCTGTAGCTATGTCTCCTTTTGGAATAGCTTGGATTTTGTCTCCTCCTTCTATGATCTTAGGAGATGAGATTTTATCCTTGTGTGCTTTTATTGATATTCTCTTTTGAGTCACTTTCTTCTTGCCTTTCCTCATGTTGAGTTATGAGATTTTTCTTTGCATCTACCATCGGTTGTATCTCAACCATCTTGGTAGCACCAATAACCACAAGTGTGATGGTTGTGCTATGCACTCTAGCATATTGTGACTTCCTTGGTGAGGTTAGAGGATTGAAGTTAATAGTTTCTTCATCTAATTCTTCAATATGTCCCTCAACTTCGATTGCTCTACTTGGTCCAACTGATGCAATACTCTTCTTCTTTCCCTTTTCCTTTAGATTTGGTCCTGTTAATTCTTTTGTTTGACTAGCTAACATCCTTACACATTACCCCTTCTTTTTATGCTATCTTTTTCTAGTTTTTTATTTCCTTTTCAAACATTTCTCATTTCCCTCCTATTGTGACTAATGAAATAATTTCTTGAGTTATAACATCATTTATGTATGCATCAGTGTAGGTTTGTATATCTATTGGAGTGAACTCTTGGTTGACTTTAGTTAGTGCATAATTTATAATCTTTCCTAGTTATACAACACCAATTTTCAACTTACTAATTATAATTTCTACTAGTTCTTTTGGTAGAACTTTATTCACCACTTTAGGTGTTCTATTGTGTGTCCTAATGTTGACTAGTATAACACTTATGCCAATATTTTGATCACTATCATTCATAAGTGCATATCTATACATTATTGTGTTGTAGTTTTCATTGTGAATTATATCATTCAATATTTCTATAATGGATAGTGGAGTAGTTGGATTACCCCTTCTTACTTTTTTAAGGATTCTTGGATCAAATCTTTGTTGTGTAGGTGAAGGCTTCTTCTTGACAACTCCTTCCTTCTTCTTCTTCTTCTTGTCATCATCATTTGATGGGTATGTGTAGGATCATGGTGTTCCAAAAAGTGGTGATGTAAAAAAAGTAGAGTTTGAAAATGTCTAAAAGCATTTCAAAATTCTCTATTTTTTTTTCACCCATCTTGATACCAAGGCAAAAAGGTTGGTCCAAATCTTATCAGGTATCCAATCCATCATTGGGTATTTGATATCATATCAGGTATCTCATAGAAGATCAGATACTTGAAACCTAGGACTTGGATTTTTTTTTTAAAAAGAGCAAATAATGACATTTGCATTTGGATTTGTTTTGGGCTGACTCCATTTTGGGTATACAATATAGCAAAGGGTATACAATATAGATAAGGATTTTATTGTATTTATTTATGATTTTGAATGAATTTTTATTTAAATTAGGTTTTTAAAATAGAAATCATAGAAAAATAAGTTTTTTTTAATAGAAATAATTTAAAATTAGGTTTTTTTAATAGAAATAATTGAAAATTAAATCTTTTAATAGAAATATTGTTTTGCAATTTAATAGCTATGGCTAACCTAAATAATGACACTTAGGTAGGAAACAATGTTCCTTGTAACCCTCCACCAAAGGATCTAGTACCCCTCAAAACTATCCACCAAATGATCCCCCACCCACTCAAATCCCTCCTCGAATTGAAGATTTGATATATGAAAATTTCTCTAAACTAAGGGTTTTGCAAACCACATATAAAAATATACTTGTATTGGATCCCATGTTGTCCATGTTAAACACCATAGTGGATAATATTGAAACACTTACCAATGAACAAATTGTTTGTCTTCACTAATGTGAGAAAATGCATGGCATGTTTCATGATGCGTTGGACTATGATGAGGTTGTAGCCCTAAATATAACTAAAGATGATATAGTTAGCCTTTTGGTAGACCCAAAAACCAATAAATAAATAGAATACACAAAGTCTAAATTATCAATTAAATGGTGCACAAATAAGGCTATCTATATAAACTTTTGGGATTGTTGGTGGATGGTTTTTGAAAAACCTCCACACAATAATGTAGAGGTGCCATTCTATTTCATTAAAAAATTGTATGTTAAATTTGTGTTGCACCTCAAGGTGAACTACTAGAGCATGAGGCCCAACATGGGTGTAGGAGGAGGACCTCCTTAAGATAGAACCTTGGCCCAGTGGAAGAAAGCTGATACTTTTGTCCCCCCTACAAATGTATCCCCCCCTCCTCTAATGCAACATCCTGATATCATTACAGAGGCTAGCTCTTAGACTATTAGAGTCATCCATAGATTGAGTAGCCTATTGATATCCTGGCCTAGGTCAGTGTTGCTTACCTATGTTGATGATGTTGGTGTGAGTTCATCATCAGAAAGCTCATCACATGTTTGTGTGTACCATACTTGCATAATGTGAAAGAATATTTGTCTGGGTCTCATAGGTGATCTTTCTAAGTATCAGTTTGTATTTGAGGAGGAGGATACACCAGATGCATGTACAGAGAATCTACACCCTTACATGAGGGTGGGGGGGGGGGGGGGGGGGGAGGGGGGGGCATGTAGAGGCATGGCATCCTACTGTGTCAGTATGTGTATACATTATTTTGTTATAAAATATGTGATTTAAAGTTAATCTTTATAAGAGAGTAATTTTAACCCATATCAACTTATACATGTATGTGATCTTCATTCATGTTTAGTTGATGACTGAGGAGGAGCTTAGATAGGTTGATGTTGTGATGCTCTTGGCTATTTCATTTTTCCTTGAGACATCTACGGTAAATTATGTTGTGTTCTCATTATTTTTCTATTTGATATTAGAGCATATATGGTTTCTAATCTTTCTTTTCTCGTGTGGGTATCACCTATTAGTGGGGGGCAGAGTGTGGGGGATGAGGGCACAACCCATTGAAAATGGAAAGGTAATTAGGTTCTTGTAAACTGATTAAATATCAATGCATTCTTTTAAAATTTTTATGGTAATGAAATTTAATTACATTCTTTATTATACAGGGTGTGGCTATTAATGATGAGTCTAGGCAGATTCAGTGTCGCAGACCCTACAACATTTCCATTTGTAGTGAGAGCCCCATTGTATGTATAAGTATCATTTATTTGTTATTTTTCTTGTTTTCATAAACAAATTCAAAACTAATTTTCATGATATTAACAGCTAGTATTTTGTATCTCATAGGAAACACCTAGTGCATAGGAGGCTAGATGTCAGAGTTTTGTATCTTTTCTCATGCAGCCATTATATCCAAAGGATTCAATAGAGGTAAGTTGTACTTTGAATTATTAATTATATGTTATAAATTTACTATGCTATGAATTATAATTTTATAGTTTAATTTGTAGATTCATCTGACAAACATACTGGAACATATATAGGTGATAATTAACGAGGTTCAAACATTGTCAAGGACATATGAGAGGACTCTTGGTTGATGCAAGAGGTCAATGAGAGAGGTATTTATGATGAAAGTTTAATACTATAAATCTTAATTGAAAAAAGGATCATTATGAATTTGAGTAAGTAAATGTTAGATACATAGAATCATATAAATTTAGTAGTCTTTAGGTTTTCCTTTTTTGTTTATGTAGGAGGCATCTAATCCACCTAATGCAGTGAAGAGGCTACATTTTGATCATCCACTAGTGGCATAGAATAGTATATTTTTCATAGGATGTATCATGGGACATTTTGAGATTGATATGCCATATTGTATACAAAAACATTGATATTATACACATTTTGATGGCATCATCAGCCATATTTTGTATATGGATCTATGTATTTTGATATATATTTGCATAATTTGTCTATGGATACATGAACTTTGATATATATTTATGTAATTTTTCTATGGATATATTTATTTTGATATATATTTTTATCATTTATGTGCACAATGATATACATATTAATTTAGTATAGTATTGTTCAATTTATCATGGATCATGTGTATTGTTCATGTTTATGGAATATCATTCATTTTGATAATATTTTTTATATTCAATTCAAATGCAATAATTTGTGAAGAAATTTTTATCAACCATTATTATCAAATTTTGATGCAAAATTTAATTTGAAATGATATCATATATGTTTAATTTGAAATGGTCTTTGCAATCCCTTAAGATGTCACTATAATTCACCTGCCCAAACACACTTAGAGCACCTTGGAGACTCTTCGGTATAGGGTGATCACAAATGATGGGACCTCTCCATGGCTAGAACAAGGGTATCAATAGGGTTCACCCACCCAACATGAGATAATGGTATTGACAATTCGATGCCAAGATCAACGATTTCAAAGTTATGCAGTGATGTAGCAATGAACTGAGGCACACTACAAGTTTTTGCATCAAGCAAGATCATTGTTCCAAATCCAAATAGAATGTGATCTCTCAAAAATGAGATAGGCTATTACTGTATGCACCCTAAAATGGCCGCCTAGACTATGGGCCCCCATTATTCAATTTATCAATTTATCAATTTCCTGAATCAATGGTTTGCAATATTTTATTAAATCAATTTCCTTGATCAAATTTGGTTATTTCATTGCTAAGGTTGTTCATCTTATACTAAGTCTTATTTAATTAAAAGAAAATATCCCTTTTAATTAAATAAGATAAGTCCCCATTTAATTAAAATAAAACCTCTCTTTTAATTAAATTAATCCACATTTAATTAATTAAGAGAAAAAACCCCTCTTTTAATTTAATTAAATATTTTCTATTTAATTAAAAGAACTTGCTCCCTTTTAATTAAATAAATCCCATGTGAAAAAATAAATTGAATAAATAAAAATTAAACCCATTTGAAAAAGGAAATAAAATAAAATAAAAAATTGAATAAACCTTTTATTAATTTTCTCTACACTTAAATGCACATATCTCTAAGTGGGAGTCCTCTTTTTTTCCCTCTTTCCACTTTCTTCTCAGAATTTTGTCTCACATGGATCAAACTCTATTATTCCATATTGGTTGTGAAAAGCCTCTCACCTCCATATTTTCTTTTATAAGGGAGAACCCTCTCCTCATTTTGGACATCCATGATTATACATCCATAATTATTCTATTGTTGTGCTACAAGTTTGAACACACACACTCTAGGCTATAGTTATGTTGCAGTTTTGGAAAGCAATTTTTAGAGGACTTTGAGTATTAAAACTTTTGTGAAGAACTTATATCTTCCTGTCTTATTCTCTCTTGCATCCATGGCTTCCATCATGAGGTTTCTTTTTTGCATTTTCATATTAGCTTAGATCTTGCATTGTTTTGCATTATTATCATATAGATTAGTTTTCATCTCTATTTTCATGCATATTAGATCTTTGAATCTCTTTTCTTATGATGTACTTTCATGGGCACAAACTAGGTCAAACTGAGGGCCTCCATTCCAAACCCTTGCACTCCCTAAATAGAGAGCTATGAGCTACTATTCAAGACCTCATTCTTGAGCAGTCTTGGATATAATGACTCATAGAAGTGTGCTCACATTTTAGGAATACATTTTTGGCACCCATCATGGGGTTTACCCACCTTTACTTGCTGGTTTTGGACAGTTTTAGATCTAACCCCCTTGTATGGATTTGTTTGGAGACAAAAAGATCCTAGATTTGAAAGATTTGATCATATCTCCTAAATAGGTACGTATTTTGATCTAAATGTTTTTTTCCAAGGTGGAGACATAACAGGCAAGCTTTAATCCAATTTTTGGATTTTTCTAAGGTATTTTAAATGTTTTATAATTTTTCCCTTTATTTTTAATGAAATTTTTTTTTAAGGAGAAAATTAGTGAATTTTTTGAAAAAAATTGCATTTTTGGAAACCTCTCTAAATTCTAAATAGATTTGGTTCTTTGTATTTTGATTTTAGAGATCATATTAGGGCTCAATAATTTGATTTGTAAAAATTGATATTTTTTGACAAAATGGCTCCTTAGTACACAAATTAAAAGATATTTTCAAAATTATAACATTTTTGAAAAGCTCTCTAATTTTTGATAGGGGTCACTTTTCTTCATTTAGAGTTTTAGATCCAAATTCATATCAAATAGGTTCAATCTTGTTGACTAGGTTAAAAATCATGATTAAATTGCACTTTATTTGTACAAATTTCAATGGATGATATGAGTTGTCAATTTTCATGGAATCAAATAGTTCAATATATTTTCTTGTGAATTTTCTTATTTCTTCATGATTTCATGCACTTGATTGAAGTTTGTGAAGGTAACTTGGAGGTCTAAAGAGCAAAAAATGGAAATAATTGGAAAGCATGAGAATGACCAAAATGGTCCTAGACATACTTTTGAGAGAACTTTTACTCCTTTGGGATTTTCATATGACATGGTGCTTGCAACCTTAGTTGCAAAAAAGATCATTAATTTACCATACAAATTTTCTACACCTTATGTACCTGAGGTAAAACCTTATTGGTGGAGAGATGACCATTATTGTAGCTACCATACATGCAAAGGTCATAAAATTAAAGATTGTATTACATTTAAATGTATAATTCAAGATCTTATTGATGATAGAATCATTGATTTGAAATTCCTAAAGATCTATGTAATGATGATGCTTCTCTTGAGCAAGATCATGTTGATGAACCTATGTCTAGTGATGCTTTCCTTGATACCTCCATTTCTTCCAATACTTATACATCTCCCAAAAATTCAAAACTATCCAATATTCTTCCATCAAAAAAAGGTCCTAATTCTTATCATGCAATTCCCTATAGTTATCCTCAAGGGCTACCTCTTAACGAAACTCAAGCTAATCTACACTTGGCTAAAAACCCTTTTCATGTTTCTATGACTAAACATCCTCAACCTTCATGCGACACTATGTCTACTATGCCCACTTCAGCTAGTCCTTCATTACACCTTCAAGATTCTATCATGTAAACCTCATATACTCCCTTGTCCTTAGAAGTGCATCCATGTAAAGAGGACTCTCAAAAAGAAAAAGAAAAATGTTAAGAAAGATCAAGATCAAACACCCCATCATCTCCTTCAAGATGTCCCCCCTCCATATCCTATGTCTTATCAACCTCATAAGAATGATGAAGACACTACTTCCACTATTTCCCTTGAGCATACTAAAAATTGTGAACAAAATTGTATGCCTATTTTATCCAAAGAAACTTGTCAAGATCAAAGAATCCCTTGTTCTACTTCTCCATATTCACTTCAAAACTATGCTCAACCTTCAAAAAATGTTATCAAAGGTGTTGCTCCTATTAAAGATACTCATGAGTCTATTTATGGCCTTGGTCACATTGCACACTCTAAAGATGCTAATATTCCTATTCACTATCCCTTTGCATCTCCTAAATCTATCCTTGGTCCTTATCCGTCAAAGATAAAGCCTTCAAACCTTCCATCTATATTGGGACCTTATGTTCCTGCACATCCTACTTTCACTCCTATCTCATCTCCTAGCTCTCCTATCATACCTTGAGATCAACAAAGACACTCATCCTTGATGAATTCTCATTCATCTATCCATATGAACTAGTCATATAATCCTTATTCATTCTTAAATCCCAAGCCTTTTAGAAGAAATTTGGATGATCAATTTAAGAACAAACACAAGAATCCATTGACATGTGAATGAAAATAAAGAACATTTATTCAAGAGACCACAAAGGTCTACTACCAAAGAGCTAAATCAGAGCAAATATGGGTTCCTAAATCCATCATTAAAGAAATGCATTCTAAAGCACCCAAATAAAAAGAAAAATCTAAAGCTATATGGATTCCCAAGTCTCTTTTGAAAAACTTGAATATTGAAAATACTTCAAAGTTGGCATTCAAGCTTCCAAAGGCTTCCACTCCATATTCTTTAAAAAATCTTCCTAAGAAGCTTCCAAAGACTTCCACTCCATCTCCTTCCAAAATTTTCTTACTTCCTCATACATCTAAACCTCAAACTAGTTCCTCCATGATTACTCCATCATTTTGTAACCCTTCAAGTTGTGTTTCAATGTTGATCTTTCCTACTTTCTCACCTACCCTTATGCAGTATTTTCAAGCCTACACTTACTTTCTATCTATATTCCTTCTATCTTTCCAAAGCATAAAACCTTATCTCCATATAAATTATCTACCATCTCCTTCCCATCACCCTATTAACATCTTTGAGTATACTTAAATATGGTGTTGGCTTATCATGACTCATCTTTCCTATAGGAGCACTATTTAAATTGAAATAAGTTGAGCTCTTTCTAACAATTCAAAAAAGAAAAAAAAACTGAAAAAAAAATGAAAATTTTGAAAATATGCCTTGGTGAAAACCTGGTAATTAGGTACCTTGGTAGCAAAAGTAAAGAGAAATAAATTTATCCTATGGTGAAAACCACTCCCTTGTGATGCCTTGAATAAGTACCATGATGAAAACCTAACAATCAGGCATCATGTGTAGTTCTTCTACATCTTTCATCCATTCTATCTTCTCTCTTTGATCTTGACAATGTTGACCTATACACAAACATTTGGCTATCTTGTGAGCTATCTTATGATGATCTTATTTTCATTTGTTTCATGTTTAGCCTTCATATCTATTTTCCTCCATTCATTCTAGTCTTTCTCTATCCTTTTCCCATTTACCCCTTTGGTCTTGTTCTATTAAAAAAAAGAATAAAATATGATGCTATGAATCCTCTTGACATGTCTACTCCTTTGGATTGCATCTTTCCCACTTTTACATTATGCTTTCATGAATTATCCTATGCTGGCCTTTCATTTCTTGTCCAAATGTGCTTTATATGACAATTTTTCTCTAGCTTGGGTACTCTTAAGGAGTTAGTCCTTGAAGATCACTTTCCCTTTCTTCATAGACTCCTTGTTTATCCATCATATCCACCAACTTGTTGCTCCATCATGTCCTCTACCTTGTTAGACATTGGGACTACATGATGTGATCTTGCTTGAGATTTTGATGCCCATTTTGTCTAGGGGCATTCTTTGTATATATTTAATGATATTGAAAAAATTTTAAAAATTGATATATTTTAAAAATTCAAAAAAATGATATATTGTAAAAATTCTAAAAATTGAAAAATGTCTTGAAAAAATGATCATCTTAGTAATAAATGCTTTGATGTATCTCAAAAAAAATTATATATCCCAAAATTTTAAAATTTTAAAATAAAAAAAAATCCAAGTGGTGAAAACCTGGAAACAGGTGCTACTTGAGGCTTTTGCACTCTTGTTTCTTAGCGCATGTCCTTGACACTTGGCCTTTCTCCATCATGCCTTGTCCTTGTTGCCTTGGTTTGGAATTGCTCTTTATCCAGGGGGCATAACTATGTTAGCTTTGGTCTCTTAGATGCATTAGTCTTTAGGACACCTCACAACTAGTGTTTTTCAACACCATCCCAATTGTATTTTTTTTAATACAACCCCTGACATTGAGTGTTTTTCAACACTTATTGGTTTGGTCTTACCCAATTTTGTCATGTAATCTTCCTTGCTTGCAAGAATTCAATCCTTATTCTCAGAGCTCAGTATCAACTAACGTACTTAAATTTTTAAACACAAACACTTTATGCTTGACTTATTTTATGGCCTTTTCTTTGTGTGCTAACTGTTATTGATTTTTGTTGAGTGTCCTTGTCTGATAAGTCTCTCTAGGATGCATAACTAGAGGACTTGGGGCATGGGGCATGGTTTTCTTTTTCTTTTTCTTTTGTGTGTGGTCTTGAAACTCTAGAGTGTCTCTTGTTGTCCTCTTGAAACACTTAGGAGATTTGAGGCATTATCCTTAACTATTTTTGCACAACCGTTCTTCCGATCATCCTGGCATCTATGCCTTGATGCACGCATAATTTTTCTACATTAAATTGGGTAAGCTAACATCAAAGTCATCTTGACCTTTATGTCTTTGATGCTTATGTTAGAATCTTTCTACATTCCAATATAATATAAATTGCATTCATATCTTCATAGTTGCACTTGTTACTAGTAATGGTTGTGTGGTTTTTCGATGTCTATTAATAATGGTCCAATGATGAAAATAAGTTCCTTTACATTCTCTAATGAATGATGAACACAAAATCCTATGTTATAGTTGCTCTTTTGCAAGTACACCATTGCATTTTCATGTAGCTTGCATTATTAGACTTCATGTTAGTTTGCATGTTTAGGTTACATTATGAGTTTGAGAGGGTTCTCCCTTCATTTTTCTTGTGGACTTTTACTCAACTATGGTCACATTTTGATCTTCATTTCCTTATCTTCTTTTGTTATCTCAATCAACATTTCTATCTTAAACAATTGATTGATTTTGAAGAATTCTATTTCTTATGAAAAAATTATTTTCTTCTTTTTGTTTCTTTTCATCTCTTCCAAATTTCTATCTTCCATTTGCTTTTACTTCACTTTTTTGTTATAATTAAACTTTAGGGTATCATATTTCATGCTTGATGATCTACCTTGGTTCTGTGATTCTTATATCTTTCATCTTACATCAAGAACTTTATCTTTTGTTCAATTTGATCAAATTTATCAATTTGTTGTTTCTCCTCTATCTCATTTCAATTTCAATCACGAGGGGGCAGTACCTATTAAATTTTAATCCTTGATTCAATTTTTATCAATTTTATCCTTGAATTTTTTTAAGTTAAAATTTATTTTTATTCTTTGTCCTAATGTGTTCTCGAATTGACCACACATCTGGTTTGTTTTGTGGTGTCAAATCAATCTCACACATCAATTTCTTTCTTTGACTACATGTGCTCCCAAATTGATCACACATTAGTCAAAGAGGGGCAAATGTATGACCCCTAAAATGGTCACATAGACTATGGGTCCCCATTATTTAATTTATCAATTTATCAATTTCTTGAATCAATGGTTTGTAATATTTTATTAAATCAATTTAAATCAATTTCCTTGATCAAATTCAATTATTTTATTGCTAAAGTTGTTCATTTGATCCTAAGTCTTATTTAATTAAAAGAAAATCTCCCTTTTAATTAAATAAAATAAGTCCCCATTTAATTAAAAGAAAACTTATCTTTTAATTAAATTGATCCACATTTAATTAATTAAGAGAAAAATTCCTCTTTTAATTTACTTAAATATTTTCTATTTAATTAAAACAACTTACTTTTAATTAGATAAATCCCACGTGAAAAAGAAAAGTGAATAAATAAAAATTAAACCCACTTGAAAAAGGAAATAAAATTAAATAAATCTTTTTTAATTTTCTCTACACTTAAATGCACATATCTCCAAGTGGGAGTCCTCTCTTTTTTCCTCTTTCCACTTTCTTCTCAAACACTCCTCTTTTCTCATTGGTGAAATTTTGTCTCACATGGATCAAACTCTATTATTCCATATTGGTTGTGAGAAGCCTCTCACCTCCATATTTTCCTTTATAAGGGAGAGCCCTCTCTTCATTTTGGACATCCACGATTATACATCCACAATTATTCTATTGTTATGTTGCAAGTTTGAACACACACACTCTAGGCTATATTTATGCTACAGTTTTCGAGAGCAATTTTTGGAGGACTTTGAGCATTAAAGCTTTTGTGGAGAACTTCTATCTTCTTGTCTTATTCTCTCTTGTATCCATGGCTTCCATGATGAGCTTTCATCTTTGCATTTTCATATTAGCTTAGATCTTGCATTGATAGATTAGTTCTTGCATTGTTTTGCATTATTATCATATAGATTAGTTTTCATCTCTATTTTCATGTATATTGGATCTTTGAATCTCTTGTTTTATGGTGTACTGAAATGGGCACAAACTAGGTCAAACTAAGGGCCTCCATTACAAACCCTTGCACTCTATAAATAGAGAGCTATGAGCCACCATTCAAGACCTCATTCTTGAGTAATCTTGGATATAATGACTCATAGAAGTGTGCTCACATTTTAAGCATATAATTATAGGCATTGCAATGGATGTCCTATAGCATTTGAAATTTCATAGATATCCCCCATGAGCTCTAAGTTACAACTCTCAGAAGATTGATCTCCAAATACACTTAGAGCACCTTGGAGACCTTTCGGTATAAGGTGGCCACAAATGATTAAGGCTCTCCAGGATTAGAAAAAGGGTGTCACAAGGGTTCATCTTCCATCCAAATCTAATAGTGTTGATGAATTGATGCCAAGATCAGTGGTTCCAAAGTTACACAGTGATGCACCAATGAACTGAGGCACACTGCAAGTTTTGGCATCAAGCGAGATCATTGTGTTGAATCCAAACACAATGTGATCTCTCAAAAATGAGATATTTATTGTTGGCGTTAGAATGATCATCTTGTAACATTTTATGTTTCACTAATAGCCCCTACAAGCTCTGAGTTATGACCTTCAGAAGATCAACCTCCAAAAGCACTTAGAGCACCTTGGAGACTCTTCGATACAAGGTGGCCAAAAACGATGGAGGATCTCTATGGCTAGAACAAGGGTGTCACTAAGGTTCACCCACCCATCCAAAGCTAATGGCACTAATTATTCAATGCTAATATCATTGGTTTCAAAGCTACATAGTGCTACACCAATGAACTAAGACACATTACAAGTTTTGGCATTGAGCAAGATCATTATGCCAAATGCAAATGGAATGTGATCTCTCAAAAATGAGATAGATTATTGTAGGCCTTGGCATTGACATCTTGTAGCATTTAACATTTCACTAATAGCCCCCATGAGCTCTAAGTTATGACTCTCGGAAGATCGAGCTCCAAACACACTTAGAGTACCTTGGAGACTCTTTAGTACGAGGTGGCCACAAATGATGGAGGTTGTCCATGGTTGGATGTCAAAGTTTTGTATCTTTTCTCATGCAGCCATTATATCTAGAGGAGGAGTCAATAGAGGTAAGTTGTAGTTTGAATTATTAATTATATATTATAAATTTAGTATGCTATGAATTATAATGTTATAGTTTAATTTGTAAATTCATCTGACAAACATACTTGAACAAATATAGGCCACAATTAATGAGGTTCAAGCATTGTCAAGGATACATGAGAGGACTTCTAGATGATGCAGGAGGTTGATGAGAGAGGTATTTATGATGAAAGTTTAATACTATAAATCTTCATTGAAAAAGGATCATTATGAATTTGAATAAGTAAATGTTAGATAAATAGAATCATATAAATTTAGTAATCTTTGGGCTTTCCTTTTTTGTTTATGTAGGAGGCATCTAATCCACCTAATGTAGTTAAGAGACTACACTTTGATCATCCACCAATAGCATAGAATAATATAGTTGTCATAGGATGCATCATGGTACATTTTGAGATGGATATGCCACATTGTATACAAAAACATTGATATTATACACATTTTGATGGCATGATCAGTCATATGTTGTACATGGATCTATGTATTTTGATATATATTTGTATAATTGGTCTATGGATACATGAACTTTTATATATATATTTATGTAATTTGTCTATGGATACATGTATTTTGATATTTATTTTTATCATTTATGTTCTCAATGATATACATATTAATTTAGTATAGTATTGTTTAATTTATCATGGATCATGTGTATTGTTCATGTTTATGGAATATCATTCATTTTGATCATGTTTTTTATATTCGATTCAAATGAAATAACTTGTGAAGAAAATTTTAACAACCTTTATTATCAAATTTTGATGCAATATTTAATTTGAAATGATATCATATATATTTAATTTGAAATGATCTCTAAAATCCCTTAAGGTGTCACTATAATTCACTCGCCCAAACATACTTAGAGCACCTTGGAGACTCTTTGGTATAGGGTGATCACAAACAATGGAGGCTCTCCACAACTAGAACAAGGGTGTCACTAGGGTTCACCCATCCATCAAGAGCTAATGGTATTGACAATTCAATGCCAAGATCAACAATTTCAAAATTATGCAGTGATGCACCAATAAACTAAGTCACACTACAAGTTTTTACATCGAGTAAGATCGTTGTTCCAAATCCAAATAGAATGTGATCTCTCAGAAATGAGGTATGCTATTATAGATATTGGCATGGATGTCTTATAGTATTTGACATTTCACTGATATCCCCCATTAGCTCTGAGTTACAACCCTAAGAAGATCAACCTCCAAATGTACTTAGAGCATCTTGGAGACCATTTGGTATGGGGTGGTCACAAATGATGAAGGATCTTCATGATTAGAAAAAGGGTGTCACTAGGGTTCACTTTCCCATACAAAGCTAATAGTGCTGATCATTTGATTCTAAGATCAATTGTTTCAAAGTTACACAATGATGCACCAATGGAATAAGGCACACTGCAAGTTTTGGCATTGAGTGAGATCGTTGTGTCAAATCCAAACACAATGTGATATCTCAAAAATGAGATAGATTATTGTTGGCCTTAGAATGATCATCTTGTAACATTTTATGTTTCACCAATAGCCCCCACAAGCTCCAAGTTATGACCCTTAGAAGATCGACCTCCAAACACAGTTAGAGCACCTTGGAGACTCTAGTACGAGGTGGCAACAAATGATGGAAGATATTTGCAGCTAGAACAAGGGTGTCATTAAGGTTCACCCACCCATCCAAAGCTGATGGTACTAACGCTTCAATGCTAATATCATTGGTTTCAAAGTTACACAATGATGCACCAATGAACTAAGGCACACTACAAGTTTTAGCATCAAGCAAGATCATTGTGCCAAATCCTAATAGAATGTGATCTCTTAAAAATAAGATAATTTATTGTAGGCCTTGACATTGACATCCTACAACATTTGACATTTCACTGATAGCCCCCATGAGCTCTAAGTTATGACCCTTGGAAGATTGATCTCCAAATGCACTTAAAGAACCTTGGAGTCTCTTTAATACAAGGTGGCCATAAATGATGGAGGTTCTCCATGGTTGGAACAAAGGTGTCACTAAGGTTCACCAACCCATCTGAAGCTAATAGCACTAATTATTTGATGCCAACATCATCAGTTTCAAACTTATGTAATGATGCACCAATGAACTAAGGTACGCTACAAGTTTTGGCATCGAGCAAGATCGTTGTTCCAAATCCAAATAGAATGTGATCTCTAAAAAATGAGATAGATTATTGTAGGCCTTGGCATGAACATCCTATAGCATTTGATGTTTCATCGATAGCCCCCACAAGCTCTGAGTTACAACCCTTGGAAGATTGACCTCCAAATGCACTTAGAGCACCTTGGAGACTCTTCAGTATGAGGCAGTCATGAATGATGGAGGATATCAGTGGATAGAACAAGGGTGTCACTAGGGTTCACCCACCCATCTAAAGCTAATAGCACTAATTATTCAATGTCAAGATTAGTGGTTTCAGAGTTACAGGGTGATGCACTAATGAACTAAAGTACACTACAAGTTTTGGCATCGAATTAGATCATTGTGCCAAATATAAATAAAATTTGATTTATTGTAGGCCTTGGCATGACCATCCTACAACATTCAACATTTCACCGATAGCCCCCACGAGCTTTGAGTTATGACCCTTGGAAGATTGACCTCCAAATACATTTAGAGCACCTTGGAGACTCTTTGGTATGGGGTGGTCACAAACTACAAAGGCTCTCTACAAACCAAAAAATGGTGTCATTAGGGTTCATCCATGAATCAAAAACTAATGTCACTAATGATTCAATACCAAGATCAATGGTTTCAAAGTTACACAGTGATACACCAATGAATAGAGGCACACTACAAATTTTGGGATCAAGCAATATCATTGTACCGAAATCAAACAAAATGTGATGTTTTAGAAATGAGATAGGTTATTATAGGTCTCAACATGATCATCTTATAGTATTAAAATTTTCACCGATAGTCCCCACAAGTTCTGAGTTACAACCCTTGGAAGATCAACCTTCAAATGCACTTCGAGCACCTTGGAGACTCTTTAGTATGGGGTGGTCATGAATGATGGAAGCTCTCTACAGTTAAAAAAATGGTGTCACTAGGGTTTACTCACCCATCCAAAGCTAATGGTAATGATGATTCATTGTCAAGATTAGCAGTTTCAAATTTTAGTGTTAGTATTAATTAAAACATCATTTTTTACCTCCACATAAATTACATTAAGTAAAACCATCTTTTTTTCTTACATTAAATCAAAAATTTTAAATTTACAAAATCTCAAGTGTTTCATTATTATTACATCAATACACAACTACCAAAAATCATAGTGTCAAGAATCGTAGTGTCAAAAATCGTAGTGTCAAAAATAGAATAGATTTTTCTTCATTCTGCTCCTTATTTAGTTTTTATCTTCATGCATGACTAATCTTCATGATGTACCTACATTCCAATATTATAAAAAAAATTATTAAATAATCATATTAATTAAGATAATCATTAGTTCATTGAATAATTATGAACAAAGAACATAAGAAGTAAATATACCTAGTCGAGTGTTATTGTAGGCTCCTCTCTCTATTTAAGGGTCTCCAATAGGGCTTCATGATCAGCATTAGTAATAGTGAAAAATTCTTTTACTTTTGGTCTTCCTTGATCTTCAACAACTTAACATTTTTTATTATAATAAGATGTGAATATATGAGAATTATTTTATGCTTCTAATAGTCTTCAACTGCAAGAATTCCATTCCTTCTAAGCATGTATGTCCGCAACCATGTTCCAACAACAACAACTAAACCAGTAGGATATGTGAATCCATCATCATTTGTGATTGTTTGTGCAAGATTTTGTTTACCTCTTACACAATGTGTTAACTAATAATCTGATTTCTCATCATTCCCCTATGGTGCAACCAATGCAAAGGCATGTCTTGGTTGAAGAAGATCCCATAGATGGTTATGCTCATGTGAACTTTCCATGTCATCATTTCTGATAGAGGGTATAATAGACAATATAATAAGATAATGTGGATCCCATGTGTCCACCCACTCACTTGACTCATAGTGATCCCAATCACACTAAAAATAACTAGGACAAAAACAAGCTAGTTGTCATGTCCAAATGGTCCATGTACTAGAATTAGAGATTTGGAATGAATGCATTTTTTATGATTCTCTAATAGTAGCACAATTAGATCTATCACCTATGGACCCTTCCTCAACCAAACAAAAGAACCTTCATATTGTTGAATCAAGAGTCCCCCCTTGTGATAATGTTGACACCAATCAGCAATGCTATGAGAATCAAGAAGCTTTGCTCCTGAAATCTTCAATTCATCCTTAACTAGAGCTCTCTTCACACATACCCCTACTCCATCATGTTCCTCTTTCCAATGGTCAAACTTCAAACCTCCAAATATGAGTAACCCCCCTCTCTATGTGCATCATACAAAACTAATAAAACATTTGAGCATTCTTGAATTGACTTGTACAATTATCTAACCAAATGATATGTCTATCCATAGCAATATCATGCTCTTATAAGAAATCAAAATAATTCTCAAAACAATTTTGAACAAACTCATAAGAGTGAGATATATCATCACTCATGTAAAAATTGTACTCTCTAATAATCTTCTGATTGCCTTTTGCACTATTAGGGGCATGTCTATATGTTATGTGGACAAAAATAAAAATCTAAATGGAGTTGTAATACTAAAATTATGTCTCATTTTGGGGCTGCATTGTGTAGTTCTTTGCAAAATAAACAACTGATATAATAGTGCCAATGGAAAAATTCTCCTTACACATTCTAAATTGTTGATCCCACCACCGAGACCTGTAACTATGCCTTGCATACTTGTAGAAAAGATTTGTCTTAAAATTTGAAATAAAACTAGCCACACTGATTTCTTTTGCAACCAATTCATGTCTAGAGGCCTCACCTCCACTCTTCAATATGTATTTCATCATTTCATATACTATTTTTTTACTTTTGTCCTCCCAAGATCTTTTTCACACCCCTCATGGAAACATGTGTCAAACTTAGATAAGCCATCACATTCTGAAAACTTCTCATTTAAGTAAGCATTTTTATAAAAAGATACAACCATCAACTCTATTGGAATTCTTACTGGTAAGGAACATATCAGGTGGCTTTAAACCTAATATCAGGAAGCATAAGATAAGAACAAGCCTAAGGATCAGCTAAATCCTATATTCAGCAAGTCTAAATCTTAGTTCTAGGCCAACATTAATAGAGTCATCAGGACTCACTTCACTTTAGGTTTTGTAGGGACAAGGCAGGAAAACCTTAGATATTTAATCTTACTAACTTGATACTTTTCTCTTCAAGACTATCCCCTATAGCAGATATGGTCAATGTTCTTTTGTGGTTTGCTTATAAACTTCCTAAACACAATAGCTAACTATAATCAAAGGGAAAGGAAAAGCAAATAAGTAATGACCAACACTTCTAGTTCATCATTACATAAAATGGTAAATTGAGTTTTTTTTTGTTATATATATATATAATGCAATTAGGTAAATCATCAACTTGTTCTTGAACTTAATTGACTAGTGTCTTATCCATTGATATATAGAGTCAAAACTAGCAAACTTGGACCTATTTAATCAACTTGTAATTAAATTTGTCAATAGTGAGCTTTGAATTTCATTCTTACCATATCCTTCTTATAAGCCCTAAACCCTGTCAATTACAGAGATCAATTATCTAATCTTTTGAATTAGTAGCAATCAGTAATAGATATACAATTTATATAAATTGCATTAAACTAAATGAAGCTTGTTCATTTCAATCTCAACAATATAGCTATATAAGAAAGGAGACAAAACCCAAAGAAAGAGATATATAGATAATTTTCTTCTTGTATTGATTTCCTTTGAAAATGCTTAAAATATTGATAGAGACTCAAGAATAACTCAGAACTTAACCACTAATACTTAGTGTTTATTGTATATATTCAAGTATATAAAAAATGATTACATTCATATAGTTACAAAAAAATGGATGGACTGTAAAAAAGACGTAAGAAAATAGGAAAATTCTACAAATAGTCAACCTCTACTCCACATTTTGGAAATCCTTAAATAGGATTGCAACAAGCTACAAATGGGAGGACACATGTCAAAATTCAGATGGATACAAAAAGTGACAAGAAAAACAAAAATATATGCAAGATACATTCCTCAGTGTTCGATCCAAAAGGTGGAAGTAGCTGAAAAAGTCAGTGAAAATTTATGTCATGCTCCTTTGACTCTAATCCCCTTTGTTTTTTATTTTCTTTAGCAAAATATCTCAGGTACCTCCTACCAGCAGGGCTTTGATTTCTCCCACTGCTTCCCAAAAGTAGATCTCTGTTTTGGTGGGCAACCTCTTATAGGTCTTGTGTGGCTTTAGTCCACCTGGCATTTGTAATGGATTTAGACTCAACAAAAAATTTGTTCAATTTTATTTCTACTCTCAAGATACATTCCTTAGTGTTCGATCCAAAAAGAGGAAGTAGCTAAAAAATTCAGTAGGTGAAATTTATGTCATGCTCTTTTGACTCCAATCCCCTTTGTCATTTTTTTTCTTTAGAAAAATATCTTAGCTACTTGACACCAATAGGGCTTTGATTTCTCCCACTATTTCCTAAACATAGATCTCCCTTTTGGTGGGCCACACTATAGCTTTAACCTCTTCTAGGTCTTGTGTTTCTTTAATCCACCTGGCTTTTGTGATGGCTTTAGACTCAACAAAGAATTTGTTCAAGTCTATTTCTACTCTAAATAGGGAGTCAATTAACTTATTATAAGGGGTATCAAAATTGACATACTGACCTCCTGAGTCAAAATAGCACCAAAGGAATCAGGCTATTCCTACTAATCCCTCACTATACTAGTGGCATCCGAAATTGGTGGTATATAGGGTTGAATTCCCTGAGATAAAACTTTCAACTTCCCTTTTATAATTTTCAATTAACTAGTAAAGAAGCCAATTAGTTATTTGACTACCTCTAAGCCCTCCTTCACTATGATTATCTTCTCTAGTAGATATGGCTTTTTATCCATCAATATAACAAGCCTATCTAAGAACTGTGTATATGGCCCCTACAGATTGGATGTGGGTGATAGCCATGAAAATGCATCATTGTAGAATTTCTCAACACTTTGTAAAGCAACATAAAAATTATGAGTTTGTTGTGATATACTCTTTAGAGTTTCAACCCTGTGGCTCATCAACCTCTTAAGGATACTTGTCCTTACCTCATCTCCTTACTAAGTAGGTGGAGCGTCAGTGCTCATTCTCTTGGGTTCTATTGTATCCTCTACCTCCAACCCATCTATTTGTGTTGGGGCCTCAATTGTGTCCTTAGCTAGTTATTCCTGATCATTTTGTTCTTGTCTTTTCTCTACAGTAACCACTTCCTTTTTACTTACAAGTTTCTCTCTAAGAGATACAACCTTAGTCTCTAGTGCTTGGACCTTAGCCTCAAACTCCTCAATTTTATCCTTGTATACATAGCTTTTTCTAAGCTCATCCTCAAAGAGTTTTCTCAAATCAATTTAATCATGTAGAGACTTGACAAACCTAGTCTCTATCTCCTCTACCTTGGCCTTATTCATGAATTAGAAATGCTTCATGGCCTTTGAGATTTATGTACATGAAATGCCTAGTAAAGTCCATATAATCATGTTGCCATGTTATGTGCTCTATACATCCATAAACTTTGGCTTTTTTGATAATTGAGCCACACTCCAAACTACCATAGATTTGGTGTCTATGTTGAATTACATTCCTCTCTACAATCCACCAACACCAAATGCCTCATACGAGATGGCATTCTCCTATCTTCTTATTTGATCAAGCATAAATGCTTGTTCCAAATACCATTCGAGTACCAAAAACATACCACTCCTTTGCACAAGGTCTCTTGCCTCCTCTAGAGTCACGATTTCACTCGTAGGATCATAAGTTTATAGCTTCTCAACCAGTTCTAACTTTTTCTTCTCTAATTCTCCTAGTTTCATTTTTAGCACCAATTCGCTTTGTTTTACCATATACAAAAAGCTCTTGAACTTAGTTGATTTGATGAATTCATTACCCTCTATGAATTTTTGGGCCTGAATGATCCTATCATCTAGCCTTCCTCCTGCTAGTTCCAAATCTGTGAGTGTGCTCTCAACTACTTTAATTCTATCTTGGAGATAGCTTTGCCTCAAGTCAGCAAAATCTTGACTATTGCCTAGTAAAATTTTCAAAGTCCTTTATTTTACCACTACAGGGATATGGACAACCTTTTGTCTCTTATTCCCTTTTTTGATCAATGATGCCTCAGGATGCTTATCTTTCTATTCTTCATCATCTAGAGTCACATCAGGCTCAGGGTTGTCAAGGCATGCCCTCTCTTCTTCTCCCATTGGTCCCTCTAGCATTTTGGCCATTAGTTCAGCATGGTCAGAGACCATCTTCCTAATCCTATGAGGATAGGGGATATCCATATACAATCCCATGAAATTGGGATCTATTCTCTTCATTTCCCTTGCTACCCTTAACACATCACCAAGTTTGGCTACTTTATTTTTTGCCTCCCCCTCTACAACAATATTAGGAATAAAATCTTCATGGGGTAGCTCCTTAGTGTTAGCCAACACATAATTCCTTATCTCCTTGAGGGTGTTCTTCATCCAATTATCAAGATGATACATCCTGTAGGGACCATTTGGTAGGTTGAAGTGGTAGAGGAAATAATGTATTTGATCTAGGGCCTCTTTTCCAATTGAAAAATCCCCAACCCTGAAACATCTACACAAAAATGTGCCTGTATGAGAACACTTAACCAATTCTTGAGTTGATGCCAAGTATAATATAGATGTCAAGCTATAGTATTTGTTGAGCTAGAGATTCAACAGGTGTTGAGTAAACTTTAGGTGTTGAGCAAGTATCAAGTGTTGAGTGATAAGTGATGTCAAGTCACTATAGGTGTCAAACAAAGTATAGATGCTGAGTGAAACATAATTACTATAGGAGCCAAGTGAGACAAAATTCCTATATGTGTTGAGCATTAGCAACTAGTAAGTGCCGAGTAACATAGAATCAACATATGAATTTTTATCTTCACATACTCAGATGTAAATCATTTGTAAGCCAACTTAGGATAAATCTCAAAGGATCTTAAACATAAGATCAAATCTTTTGCATTACCTATGTAATCAGCATGTAGCCAATAAGAAAAATTGAGAAAGCATGCAACCAATAGGAAAAGTGAAAGAATTGAGTAGGAAAAAAAGAATGAATATTGATCATAGATTCATACCTAACCCTAAGTATTTGAAGCCTTTAAAAGGAGGATGAAACCCCATTGTGTGTGCACATGAGTGAGAGTTTATGGGAGAATGCTAGCAAAGTGTAGAGAGGTGTAAAGACTTAAAAAGAGAAGAACAACGTTACAAAATTTAGTTGATCAAGAAAAGAGTATCAAAATTTCAAGGAAAGATAAATTAGATCAATAAAGGATTAGAATAGGCATAATAGAACAAGGATCTAGAATCAACAATTGAAGTTTGCAAGTCATCAGGTCAAGAATTTCTAATACTCTCTAGCCATTGTATTAGGAATGAAAAACCTATGATGATAGGTTAGTTTAATAGCCATGTTGTAAGCCTTTAAACAAGGTGCTAAATACTTTAACAGGGTAACATTTCAAGTGAGTGTTTGTACATCCTATAATTAGGTTGCTTTTAATAGGGTGTAATGTCTTTAACAGGATAGGCCTTTCACAGGGTAGACCATTAAAAGTGGTCAAACTTTGTAACATTAAATAGTTACATATTACTATAATGATACTTTGTGGGTGTCATCCTCACCCCAGTTTTACCATCTCATTTTGGAGGGTTTCTTGGTTACCAAAATCTTGTGTTATCTATTTTCATGCATGTCTTTACTTTCATGTTTATTAGATGAATTAGATGCATGTGAATGATTTTAGCTAAAAGGTTTTAGAGGTTAAATATTGTTACTTTTGATTCATACACCCCCCCCCCAAAAGTAAATCTTCCCACTTGTAAATTCCAACAATTGGTATCTGAGTTGAGTTTTCATAAGGAAGAGCCTTACAATTTGGAGAAAAGATCTAAAAATGAAAGTCTACAAACTTGGGAAGATCATATAGAATCAGGCAATTGATGTACAACTTTCTCTACACACCTTGAAAGAAGCAAGGGAAGAACTAAGAAAGTCTTGAAAGAGAAGAAGAGAGATTGTCATAGCTAAGAATGATACACAATACAAAGAGATTGACACCTCAAAATTGTTTTCAAATGAAGACTCCAAAGAGTTTGATGCAGCAATAGCATACTTGATGGAAAAGAATAGAGCTCAAGTAGAAGAGATCATAACCCTCAAGCTTGAACACGAATCACAAGCCATGATGCTTTATGAAGTAACTGAGTAGAAGAAAAGAGCCATTAAAGATAAGACTATGCTAAAAGATGAAAAGAGAGAAATCTTGCCAATAAACTAGAAGAAAAGTCAATTGAGCTTGCAAGAATTTCAAACATGCAGCTAGACACCTTAAGCAAGATGTTGAATGCACATAATGAACTGAATGTCAAAGATATTGAGATCTCCACATTGAAGATTCAAAATGAACAACTGTAAAATAACCTAAAAAGAGAAAAGGAGATTTCAAAGAGCTTCAACAAACCAAATTAGGCCATCAAATACTTTGAGTAGCTACTAAAATCACCAAGAGCTAGCAATGATACTTCAAGACTAGGTTACACCAGCACTGAACAAGGAGAGTCATCCAAGACTATAGAAGAAAGAAGTAACAAAGGTAAGAACACTAAACCTATTTGTCATTTTTGTGCTAAGACATATCTCTAATGTATGTAGGAGCAAGAATGCCCATCAGCATGACAAACCTAAGAATATGGGTCACTGTCACAAGTGCAACAAGCAAGGACATCAAGCACATAACTGTAGGACTAGGATTATCAGAACACCAAGATTTGAAGGTCATTGCTACAATTACAAGAAGTATGGACATAGAGCTTTTGAGTGCAGATCAAAGCCTATGTGGACACCTAATTAGCCATCAAGGGGAAATAATCATGGGCACCATTATAATTAAGACTACAACACCAAGTATAGCTACCATTACTATTAGAAATATGGACAAATCCCTAAAAATTGCATAAGAACACATTTTAGTGGAAACTATAGCAAATGGCTCAGCCAAACTACATGCTTCAATTGTTTGAAGACTGGTCATATCAGCAAGAATTTCCCAACAAGGTCAAAGGAACCCAACTTAGAAATCAACAAAGGAAAAGAGAAGGTGGATGTTGAACACATCAGAGGAGAAATGAATAAGACATGGAAGAAGAAAGATGAGAGCAACACATCAAATGAAGGGATCACTTCACCTAAAAGGTCAAGTGGTCACACTTCATCAAACTAAGAATAAGAAGGCATGTGGAACTGATATAAAAAACTTTGTCATACATTAGTTCCTAAAAAAACAAGTACTAAAAAGAAAATTATTAGCATGAATAGAGATGCAAAGTCAAAACTTCAAGTTTTCATCAGTGTTGCCGAGTTAGAAAGAGTTGCCTTCAAGTAATGAGTAAAATTCTAGTACAAGCCAAGATGATTGCCAAAATCAGTAGAAGTTGAATGATTAGTTATAGCCAAATTGGTAATGAAAGCCAAGTAAAGAAGAAAATTTAGTTGAAGCTAAGTGAGGGATACTTTTGTGGATGTCGAGTGGTGGAAAGACAATGGAAGTTGAGTAATGTTGAAATGCTTAAAAAGTCGATTGGACAACTGTGAATGCACTAAGCATTAAATGCTATGAAAATAGGGTATATTATTGCATTTTGAATCATTTTTCTTCATCGTGAACAAAGAGAAAAGATGAAGAAGATTTCATAATGACTTAAAAGTAGAGAATCTAGCATTTGAGCCAATTTCAACAATGATTCAACATAGTTTCATTGAATTCAAGGTATTTACATTTGTATTGAGCTACACAATTTTAAATTTCTTTGTGTTAAAACCCTAGCTAGCACAAATGGCCTCTAGTTCTAGGAAATCATAGGAGAAAGAGTTGTTTGAGGTTCAACTAGTGTTAAACAAAGTGAAACAACTTGATTTCTAGCCAATCTCTAAAGTGGCATATAAAATCAACCTATCCAGAGCACTATCAGTTATACCCCCTAAACTAGTTATGGTCCAAGATGTTAGAAGATGTTACAACCAAAAAATTAGAGCCATAGGAGATATGGAGATGAGGGAAACCTATCACAAGTTGTGTGAAATTAGAGTTTTGAAAGAAGAGTACCAAATCATTGAGAAGAAGGGTTTGACACATGCCCTAGAATTTTTCACAGTTTTCAAAACTAAATGGATTAGGATAGTGCTAATAAAAATTCATGATGGAATTTTATGGTTGGAGGATGGTCCAGTAAAAAATAACAAAAAGGATTGTACACAGAGTAACCGAGTATCCAACCCTAGATTGGCCAAAGACCCTTAGAAGTGATTCTAAGGAAGTTATTGAGAAGAACATTGGTGCCAAATGGAACAAGAGAGGAACAACAATAGACACTATTCAAGACCCTCTTTTTGACTTTGATGTTAGAGTTATTACACACAAATTTTACCAATCCAACAAACTTAATAATGTACCATGCATTATAGTGGATGAGGATTACAAACTATTGAAAAAGGATCATACTTATGATCTTGCAGAATTGCAATTGCAACAAATCAATGAGAACTTAGCAACAATAAGAAGAACCAAGGGAGCACAATGCAAGTTTGGTGGAATTTAGATTTACATATTTTTCTATGTACATAATGAATTTTCAACTTTTGGTAAAGTTTTTTGGAAAGAAAATAGGTCTATAATAGCTCAAGTAAATGAATATATAGAACAAATGGGAACTAATTTTGAGACATTAATGACTAGTTATTTTTGAAGATTCCAAGAAGACCATCAAGTAGAGGCTGAGAATACCAGTTTCATTGGTAGAAAAGCATGTAAATGATGTATGTTTTCTTGTAGATATTGACCGTACTTACATATAGGCAAAAATACCAAGGGTTAGATGGCTAAGACCTCTTGGCTATGAAATAAATATAGATGAGACATCTATAGCTATAATTGCATTATTGGTTGAGGAAGTAGACAAGAGTGCACCACATTTTGGTACTTATGATGTGGTGAGATGAAAGGTGGACATGGAGTTGAAGACTACCTCCACACTAAAGAAAAAGGATAAACTTGTAAATAAACACAAAACCAGATTTGGTGAGAGCATTGTAGAAGAAGAAGAAGCTAAAGATGATGAAAAAGAACAAGGATAGAGATACTTGCATTGACCCAAAGTATGGGTAAGGATGTAGAGGAAGAAGAAGCTTCCAAGTAGGAAGCACCAAAGCCATAGCCTAAGAAGAGAAAGACATAGAAATAGCCAGCTACACAGCCCAAAGGAAAGAAGAAAGTAGCTAAGCTGAGCCCAGCCAAGCCAACTAAAAGGGCAGACACAAGGGAAACAACACAAGTGTAAAAGGAATAGGGGAAGCAAAAAGATAGAGCAAGGAGGGCCTACAAAACAAAAGAAAAGAAGAAAATATGTTGCACCCCCAGAGTCAAATGAAGAAAAGACAGAATCTGATAATGATCAATTCAGACTCACACTACGAAATCTAATCTTAAAAATGTTTGTGATAACATTAGAGATAATACAAATATAATTAGTTTAAAGACTATTGATTTTAATAAATTTTCAAGAGAAGAATAGAACAAAGTGGAAGAGTCTATCTACACTATGATGACCAAGTTCAAGACTGCCCCACTTGAACTTGACAATTCTATGCCTAAGGAGCTAAGCTCCATTGTCAAAAATAAATGGCATTATTGCCTAAATATGGAGAAAGAAATAAGAGAGTTAACATTGGCTCATGTAATGCTAGAACTTACAAAAAGTCAAATAAGCAAGGCTAACAAGAAACATGGGAGAAAATTTGCACCCAAGTACAGAGCCTTTAGAATTTTATAGAATAAAATAAAGGATGTTGTAAAGAAATCTACACAGATGTGGAAATTGATTTATGGGTTGAAAATAGTAAAAGAAGGGCAAGAAGATCCCTTGGAGGTAAGAAATGATGAGGAAGAAGAGGAGAATGAAAATGATGAGGAAGGAGAGAAAGAGAAAGAAGAGGTAACAGTGGAGAAGACATAGCAAGGTGATGAGGCAATAGCTAAGGAGAAGCAGCCAGAATAGAGTATCCAAGACACCTAATTGCCACCACCAAGTCCTCCACACACACCACCTACATCTACAAAAACTATAACTGTAAAGAATGTTCTTGACACCTTAGGTCAAAACATCAATCCACTAACTACAGAGGATCTCAAAAAGATCCTTCACCAAACAACATTGCAATCACAATTGTGCACAAATCCTATTTTGGTGAGTGTAGAAGAGTTGCAAAAAGCTATAGTAGAAATTACCAAGTAGAAAGTGAACACAAAAGAACCACCTTCACAACCTCCCAAAGATATAGATGATCAACCAAAAGAGAAAGTAGCACAAGACACAACTACTAAGGTTAATCCCACAGTAATAGCAACGACAACTACCGAGGAGTTAGCAAAAGAGCAGACAAGACAAAATGTTCCTACAACATAAAGTCAAGGTGCACCTCCTCAAATCATTGTCATTGATCAAGGAAGAAGTGGAGAAGATAATGAGGAGGAGAAAACCCTCAAGGAAAGAGAGCAAGAGGCAATACAAACACTAGTAAATTTTCCTACCTTAGGGACTCCTACCAAGCAGTTGAGCACTGATGCAGTACCACTACAAATCTCAGCACTAAGCTCGAGCTCCACCAAGGTAGAAAGGGTACTTCACTATGGAGACCCTACACTTGATGAGGAAATAGTCATACCAAGTTATGACTACAAGACAATAAACCTAGCACAAATAAATGAAGTGCAAGGGGCACTTGAGAGAAAGAAGAAGTAGGAGATATTAAAAAATGAGTATAGATAAAAGAAAGCATTAGTAGAAATCAAAGACATATTCCTTGATGCATTCAACTTACATGTACCTAATGAAACAAAGCTCATCATGGAGAAATTATCCAACATAATGGACCAGGTACAAATGAAGACCTTGATACTAATGTCAAATTATTTGAATGGTCTGAAAAGAAATTTCAAATGAAATTTAAGAGAAGATATCTAGCGAGATAGCACTATAACAGGTTGAAATGGCTAAAAAGGTTGAGAAAGTTAAAACATTACTTGAGAACATATTCTCATTATACTCTAAATTGTGTGATTCACTATATTTCACACAAGAAACTAGCCAGAGAATACTGAGCTTGGAAAGGAATCTTAAGATATCTAGCACACAACTACCTAAAGATCCAACTCAAAGTGAGAAGCATTTTGCAACAACTCTTCACACTTAGAAGGAGTAAGCTATATTAACAATAGAAGAAAACAATGCTAAGGCCAAATTAATATAGATATAGTATGCTTTTATCCCACATCTAGAAGTATTACATAAAGAAATGGCCTATGCAGAAAATGTTTTAAAGAAAGACCCTAATCTTTCTACCTTAGAAGGCCTTGTAAATCTTGTAGAAGAGACAACCATCCAGCTCAAAGCACTAGAAATAGAATTAGACAACTAGGATGATTATCTAAAGATGATAATGGAGGTAAATCTTAAAAAATTGGCTAAATATTCTATGCATTCTTAGGACCCTTTGACATAAGTCTCAAAAAGGGGGAGATATTTATGTAAAGAAGAGATATAATAAAGGTAGGAGATAATAAGAATGGATGTCTAAATAAAAGGAGTAATACTCAAAGGGGGAGAGATTCAAATTTTGAATTTTGAGCAGAGATAAGGAAATAAAGGGGGAGCAGAAGCAAAGGAGGATTACAAACAGACTAGAAACAAGGTACATAGAATCAAAGATAAAGGAATGATAAGGCAGATAATGGAACTAGCATGAGACAAATTCAGCTTAAGAAAATTTTGGTTACAGAAATGGCACATCAGATCAAAGGGAGTTACAAGTTTTTGAGGTATATAGTCTTCTACAAAATTTTGAACAAGTTTCTAAAGATTTGTATATATGCCAAATAGAATGTGTATTATACTCATAGAGACTAGACTCATAATGCTTAGTTAAGTATTTTTGCTACTCATATTAAAGGGGGAGATTATTGGTCTCAGATTGGTTTTGACAATTGAGTGTCAACACACTTAACCAATTCTTAAGTTGATGCCAAGTATAATACAAATATTGAGCTATAGTACATGTCGAGCTAGAGATTCAATAGGTGTTGAGTGAACTTTAGGTGCCAAGCAAGTATCAAGTGTTGAGTGATAAGTGATGCTGAGTCACTATAGGTGCCAAGAAAACTATAAATGTTAAGCAAAGCATAATTACTATAGGAGCCGAGTGAGACAAAATTTCTATATGTGTTGAGCATCGGCAACTAGTAAGTGCCAAGTAACATAGAATCAACATATGAGTTTGTATCTTCAAAAACTTAGATGTAAACTATTTGTGAGTCAACTCAAGATGAATCTTAAAGGATCTTGAAGACAAGATCGAATATTTTGTATTACATATGTAAGTAGCATGAAACCAATAAGAAAAATAGAAAAAGCATGCAACCAATAGGAAAAGTGAAATAATTGAGCAGGAAAAGAAGAATGAATATTGATTGTAGATTCATACCTAACCCTAAGTCTTTGAAGCCTTTAAAAGGAGGATGAAACCCCATTGTGCGTGCACATGAGTGAGAGTTTATGGGAGAATGCTAGCAAAGTGTAGAGAGGTGTAAAGACTTAGAAAGAGAAAAACAAAATTACAGAATTCAGTTGATCAAGAATAGAGTATCAAAATTTTGAGGAGAGAGAAATCAAATTAAGCAAGGATCAGAATAGACAGAGCAGAACAAGGATCTCGAATCAACAATTGAAGATTGCAAGTCATCAGGTCAAGACTTTCTAATACTCTCTAGCCATTGTATTAAGAATAAAAATCCTATGATGATAGGTTGGTTTAATAGCCATGTTGTAAGCCTTTAAACAAGGTGCTAAATCCTTTAATAGGGTAACATTCCAAGTGAGTGTTTGTAAATCCTTTAACCTAGTCACTTTTAACAGGGTGTAAAGTCTTTAACATGACAAGCCTTTCATAGGGTAGACCATTGGAAGAGGTCAAACTTTGTAATGTTAAATAGTTAAATATTGTTGCAGTGATACTTTGTGGGTTTCATCCCCACCCCAGTTTTACCTTCTCATTTTGGAGGATTTTTGGGTTACCAAAATCTTGTGTTATCTATTTTCATTCATGTCTTTACTTTCATGCTTATTAGATGAATTAGATGCATGTAAATGATTTCAGCTAGAAGATTTTAGAGGTTAAATATTGTTAATTCTGATTCATACCCCCCCCCCCCCCCTAAAATAAATCTTCCCACTTGTAAATTCCAACAATTTTTTCACCTCAGGGGAGCATCATCATTATAAACCAACAATGCACTTTTTGTACCATACTCAAGTGTCATTGGTCGAGAACCCTTTGTCATTTCCAGCTCAAAAAATGGACAACATGTTTTCAATGTCAACTTAGGGTTTATGATCTCATGATTGACCCAAGAGTCAAAACCCTCATAATATCTTAGGTGAGGAATAAATTTCCTTCAATCTTATGATCTCATGAAATCAAAACACTCATCAAATTATCGCAAAGCTTGGAATAATCTTTATGATCTCACGATTGGTGGTCACCGCAAAATTGGAGCTTTCCTTTAAAATTTTTACTATCTCACAGCATGTGGTCTATATTGCACAATGTATCATCTTACCTCATTTTTATTTAGGCTACAATTGTGACTTAGCTGACCACTTTGTGAGATCTGTAGTCATCTTCTTTACCCATACGATGCTATGAGAAGCCATTAACTCCCTTCATCGTAACATTACCAAGACCAACTTTTACTTCTATGATCCCTCGATGCATTTCCTATTGTAGCATCATAGCATCCTCATAGTACCCTTAAGATCTTATGAGACACTATCTTTCATAGCATCGAAGAACCTAAAATACTCCCTTGTGTTTCACACTTATATAGTCCTACACCAAATTGCTTGTCACATGGTCATAACCCTTCCAAACTATCTTTATGATCATACAATACAAAATGAATCATGAGATCAGGCACTTTATCTTTTTCATTGGTGATACTATGACACATACATATCTTAAGATTAGAGAACTAAAAAGACTACTCTACAATCCTCTATAACACTTATGTCATAACATCATTAGAGATGAATTGAAAGACAAACAAACTCTCACTTAGATATAAAACCTAGGGTAAGGGCCAGACTTTTATTTTTATGAAATTTCTCATGAAATAGGATAAAAACACAACTCAGGGGCATCATTTTTCACACTAAGGCAAGGGAAACTTAAAACTAGATTAGGGAAAAATTATTATTTAAGGTCCACCCTCTGAAAATAAAAAAAAATAAAACATGAACCCTAACATCAGAACGCTCTTTTATGAAACATTTTCACCAAAACATTTGCAAACTTATTCTAGTGAAAATAAGGGCTATTAAACTATAAGGCATAAAAATTGATCTAGCAAGTCTCTTGATGATTTTGGAAGCCCACTAGCACTACAATTTTCCAACATTTATTTATTATGCAAAGTAGAATAGATGTAGTGTAGTAGTTCACAATGTATAGAAAACTCTACATGATATTTGCAACAACATGTATTTCAAATTTTAAGTGACACGCTATAAAATGGCTTCAAGGATTCAAAAACCCTTTGAGATATATGCAATCTTGGATGAATCTCTCTAAATTATTTAAACAAAATTGTTTGACTTACCTCTAAATAATGTTTAGAATGTGGCATACAATCTCTAATGCTAATTCTTAACTTCATTACATCTTTAGCATTGGGTGATACTCTTGAGCTAGAGTGCCAAAACTATGTAATTTTTTGCTTCACACCATCGGATGGCTTTTTATCAAAATTTGGAAGTCTTTCACCAAAAGCCCATGTTTCATTTTGAAAAGGATTGTCAATTCTCTCTTGTCTACTAAGTTATCTTCTCAAATTAGTACAATTTAGGTTCAAGTCAATATAATTTTGTCTCATATATCTACCCTTTCTCAAATGACGACTTACCGAAGAGGTTGTAATTAACCCTTCGAGCAACTCTCTTATCCTTCTCCATGCTATTAAGAGCACTAAAAAGATTCTTCACAATAATAGAAGTTCTTTCCATTTTTATTGACATGAATCTTCAATTTGGAAAGCATAGGTCTGATCTTTTGCATCTTTAATAAGTGCATAAAAATTTGACATTGCTCCACCACTATCTTGTTGTCAAAAAATATCTCATATAGTCTTCTAGCCCATAACTGAATATTTCTTTGTGATTTTTTTTCCTTCTAAATTGGTAATAATGGTTTCATCAATTTCAATTATCCATTTTGGTGTTATAGGATCTTCATGTCCATTATAATTACAAGATATGTAATGTTCCTATAAATTTTCATTTTTGACATGGTCAATCATGGCATTTATATTATGGATAGGTAAATTTTCATTCTTTAAATTTTCAATCTCGGCATTATCATTATCAAATGGTACAATTTCATTCCCCAACTAAACATATTCATTATCTAACTCTATGATTTTACCTTTGATCAATACATCATCAACTTGATTTACATTTAATATACATTGTCTCTTCCATCGGTGATTTATCTTGTCCATTTCCCTATATGTTGTAATGTCTTCATTTAATAACTTCATTTTTCATTTAGCTTTTTGATGACCCCAAGGGACATATGTTGTTATGACATGTGTTGAAAGGGGTCATAGGGGACCCCTTTTGACTCATTCCAACAAACCAAATAGGTCCCTAGGGGTCCTATGAACCCTAAGGACATATGTTGTCATGAAATACATCAAAAGGGGTTATATATTATCCTATGACAACTTTAGACCCATTCCAACAAACAAAATAGGTTAGGACCCCTAGGGACATATGTTGTTATAAAATGTGTCAAAAGTGGTCATAAGTTCAAAAGGTGTCATAGGTCATTCGAACAAACCAAATAGGTCCCTAGGGGTCAACATATGTTGTCATGAAATGTGTCGAAATGGGTCATAAGATAACCTATAACCCCTTTTGACCCATTCGAGAAAACCAAATAGGTCCATAGGGACCTAGGACCCCTAATCATTGAAAGGGGTCATAGGTTATCATATGACCCCTTTCGACCCATTCTAACAAACCAAATAGGTCCCTAGGGGTCCTATGACCCCTAGGGACATATGTTGTCATGAAATGCATAGAAAGGGTCATTGATGTAGGAGCATCCAAAGGTATAAGGGCAATCTTGTGTCACAAAAAAATGTACTTAGACTTAGTTTCTGTTTCATGTGTTTTCATTTTTGGATACCCATTTGGGTCAAATAAAGGTTCCAACTCTCATAGTTCCACTATTAGTGTTCTAGGATAGAGTACTTGAACACCTTGGGATACATGTAAATGTCAAAAAATAGGAGTATGTAATTGAGCCATCATTTTGGTGCATTAGAAGGTGTAAATTGGCTGGATGAAAGTAATTGTAATTTAGAGTATTCCAGAAAAAGAATCAGGTCAAAAGGCCCCTCGGTTTGAAAGTTATTACAGTTTTTTAATTTTTGAAGACCTCCTAAGAATGCTTCAAAGTTAGGTTAGGGGAGGGCCAAAAAATGGGAGATGAGCATAGCTCGTCCATAGGGCTATAGAGTGCTTCAAGATCTTTTCAAAAATGTAAACGGTTCATCAATCGGAGCTATGGCTCAAAAGTTATGCCTCCCGAAAGTTCGGTTACCATTTTTGGATTCTTCTAGATTTGCACCAACTTCTAATGTGGCTTCTGGAGCCTTCTACTTGGTCAGTGGATGCTTACTAGCACTTTCTAGAATGTATTCCTAGTCCTTAACCCTCCAGGGTCTATTTAAGGACATTTTTGGCATTGTAAAAGACAGTTCGGAGTGGAGTTTGAGAGGAGGTACTGAAAGGAGAAATTGTCTCTAGATTTATGCTATTGTAAGCCCATGGGGCATGTTTTGAAGTCTATTTTATCTATACTAAATGTACTAGCTTATTTTCACAGTTAATAAAATTTCTCCTTTTTTGTTGTGTCCATTCTATGCTTGGGTTGTGTCCTCATCAAGTGGTATCAGAGCTGGTTTTTCTAAGTTTGTAGACAGAGCACCGACTGTGAGGCAGTTTGCACTAGGATTGTGTGGTTGTGAGTTTGAGTTAAGAAGATGCCTCCATGAAGAGAGCGTGGTGGAAGGGCCAAAGCTATTAATCCTGAGGAGGTTAGAGCCCTCCAAAGGCAGGTACAAGCATTGCAAGAGGAGCTTCGTAGAGGAACAAATGTTGCCGCAGGTGATGACAGTGAGGATGACAATGAAGAAGAAGAAATTGGACTAGAAGGAGAATTTGACGAGGAAGTTCTGAATCAGGAAGAGGAAAGACTTTTTAGGGAGTTAGTTTATTTGGGGTTTGTTATATCACCTGAAGGTCTCAAAATGGATCTAGAGAAGGTAAAAGCCATCTTGGAATGGCCTACTTCAAGGTCTACTATTCAGGTAAGATCATTTCATGGTCTAGTTAGTTTTTATAGAAAGTTTATTAAGAATTTCAGTGGCATATGTGCACCCCTAACTGACAAAATAAGAGGGTATAGAAAAGAGTTCAAATGGACTGCAGCAGCTGCGAGAAGTTTTGAAATGCTAAAGAAGAAGGTGACAGAACAACTTGTGTTAGCACTTCCAGATTTTAGAAAGGTGTTCTAGGTGGATTGTGATGCTAGTGGTAGCGCTATTGGGGCTGTATTAAGCCAAGAAGGTAAGCCTATTGCATATTTTAATGAAAAATTGAATGATGCAAAGAAGAAGTATTATGTTTATGATCAAGAGTTCTATGCAATAGTTCAGGCCTTAAAGAAATGGAGGCATTATTTATTGCCAAAGGAATTTGTTTTGTATACTCATCATCAGGCATTACAGTACCTAAATAGCCAAGGTAAATTGAATCAGAGGCATATGAAGTGGGTAGAGTTTTTGCAGAGCTATACATTTGTGTTGGAACATAGAAGTGGAAAATCTAACAAGGTTGCAGATGCACTAAGTAGGAGACAGTTGTTGCTTACAGTAATGCAGGTTGAAGTAGTTGGGTTTGATGAGCTCAAGAATCTGTACCCTGAAGATCCTAATTTTGCTGAAGCATGGAAAGCTTGTAAAGAGCCTGTTGTTGTAGACAAAACTAAGTGGTTAGACTATCTGATTCAGGATGGTATGTTATTCAAGGGTGGCTAATTGTGCATTCCAAGGAGTTCCATGAGGAAAAATTTGATTAAGGAGAAACACAATGGAGGGCTGGAAGGACATTTTGGTTGAGATAAGACCATTTCCATTCTTAGAGAACATTATTTTTGGCCTCAGATTTTACAAGATGTGAAGAAGTTTGTATAGAGTTGCCAAGTTTGTCAAGTTGCCAAGGGATTTAGCCACAATACTGGACTACATCAGCCATTTCCTATTCCATCAAAGCCATGGGAGGACATAACTATGAATTTTGTTCTTGGATTGCCGAGGACACAAAGGGGTAATGACTCAGTATTTGTGGTGGTTGATAGGTTCTCCAAAATGGCACATTTCATTCCATGCTACAAAACTCATGATGTTGTCCATATTGCAAACTTGTTTTTTAAAGAGGTGGTAAGACTACATGGTCTTCCAAGGAGTATAATTTCTGATAGAGATACTAAATTTGTAGGGTATTTCTGGAGAACATTGTAGAAAAAGTTGAGAACAGAATTGAAATTTAGTTTCACACATCACCCACAGACTAATGGCCAAACAGAAGTGGTAAACAGAAGTTTGGGCAATTTGCTGAGATGTTTAGTTGAGGATAAGCCCAAGGGGTGGGATTTGATTCTACCACAAGCCGAGTTTGCTTACAATAACTCTGTAAATAGGAGTACTGGTAGATCACCATTCCAAATTGTATATGGAAGTAGCCCAAGGACTGCACCAGAATTGAGGAAGATAGAGCAAGGGGAGAGGACAAGTGCTGAAGCTGAAGAATTTTCTAAACATATCAAGCGTCTATATGAGGAGGTTCAAGAACACATTACCAAGATGAATCAAGAGTATAAAACTAGGGCTGATCAAAGGAGAAGACATAAGGAATTCTAAGTAGGGGATCTAGTCATGGTACACTTACAAAAAGAAATATTTTTAGGCGGTACTTACAACAAGCTAAAAATCAAGAAATTTGGTCCCTGCAAAATTCTGAAGAAACATGACTCAAGAAATGCATATGAGGTGGAAATGCCAGATGGTATTCACATTTCTTCTATTTTCAACATTGCAGACTTAATAGAGTATCATGATGATGGTGGAGATGAGGAACTAATGTTAGAGTCATGTCCAATTCCTACTTCTAAGAAGGAGGAGATAGAAGACATTCTAGATCATCGCGTGTGTAGGAGTACCAGAAATAGGCAGTATGAAGAGTATTTGGTCAAGTGGAAAGGACGACCAATAGAGGACTCAACTTGGATTTCGGCAGCTAAGGTTTCCCATTTGGGATTTCCTCTACCATTCATAAAGTGATAGGGTCACTTTTCAATCTACCCTGGGTGTCTGATGCAGGAGCATCCAGAGGTATAAGGGCAATCTTGTGTCACCCAAAAAAATGTACTTAGACTTAGTTTCTATTTCATGTGTTTTCATTTTTGGATACCCATTTGCGTCAAATAAAGGTTCCAACTCTCATAGTTCCACTATTAGTGTTCTAGGATAGAGTATTTGAACACCTTGGGATACGTGTAAATGTCAAAAAAATAGGAGTTTGTAATTGAGCCATCATTTTGGTGAACTAGAAGGTTTAAATTGGCTAGGTGAATGTAATTGTAATTTAGAGCATTCCAGAAAAAGAATCAGGTCAAAAGGCCCCACGGTTTGAAAGTTATTGCAATTTTTCAGTTTTTGGGAACCTCCTAAGAATGCTTCAAAGTCAGGTTAGGGGCATTAAATGACCTCAAAAAGGGTCAAAAAATGGAAGATGAGAAAAGCCTATCCATAGGGCTATAGAGTGCTTTGAGAGCTTTCTAGAAATGTAAACGATTCATCAATCGAAGCTACAGTTCAAAAGTTATGCCTCCCGAAAGTTTGGTTACCGTTTTTGGATTCTTCTAGATTTGCACCAACTTCTAACGTAGCTTCTGGAGCCTTCTACTTGGTTGGTGGATGCCTACTAGCACTTTCTAGAATGTATTCCTAGTCATTAACCCTTCGAGGTCTATTTAAGGACAATTCTAGCATTGTAAAAGACAGTTCGAAGTGGAGTTTGAGATGAGGTATTGAAAGGAGAAATTATCTCCAGATTTATGCTATTGCAAGCCCATAGGGCATGTTTTGAAGTCTATTTTCTCTATACTAAATGTACTAGCTTATTTTCAAAGTTAATA
Organism: Cupressus sempervirens; assembly: GCA_028749045.1. Taxonomy (NCBI): domain Eukaryota; kingdom Viridiplantae; phylum Streptophyta; class Pinopsida; order Cupressales; family Cupressaceae; genus Cupressus; species Cupressus sempervirens. Next base: position 249,452,135 of record CM053785.1, on the reverse strand, counting down.
CAATTTTTCTTTTCATGTTGTGTTCATTCTGTGCTTGGGTTGTGTCCCCATCAGTCATAGTATAACCTATGACCATTTTTAACCCATTCGAACAAACCAAATAAGTTCTTAGGAACCTAGGACCCATAGGGACATATGTTTTCATTAAATGTGTTGAACCTATGACCCCTTTTGACCCATTCTAATAAACCAAATAGATCTCAAGGGGTCCTAGGACACCTAGGGACATATGTTGCCACAAAATGTGTCAAAAAGGATCATAGGATAACCTATGACCCCTTTTGACCTATTTGAATAAACCAAATAGGTGCCTATGGGTCCTAGGATTCTTAGGGACATATGTTGTCATGAAATGCATTTAAAGGAGCCATATGATAAGCTATGACCCCTTTTGAAACATTCAAACAAACCAAATAGGTTCCTAGGGGTCCTAGGACCCTAGGGACATATGTTGTCATGAAATGCATTGAAAGGGGTCATAAGATAACCTATGACCCCTTTCAACCCTTTTTGACCCATTCGAACAAACTAAATATATGTTGTCATGAAATGTGTCAAAAGAGGTCATAAGATAACCTATGACCCCTTTTGACCATTCGAACAAACCAAATAAGTCCTTAAGGGTCCTAGAACTCTTAGGGACATATGTTGTCATGAAATGCATCAAAAGGGGTCATAGACACCCATTTGAACAAACCAAATAGGTCCCTAGGGGTCCAAGGACCCCTAGGGACATATGTTTTTATAAAATTCATTGAAAAGGGTCATAGGATAACCTATGACCCCATCCAAACAAACCAAATAGGTCCTTAGGGGTCTTAGGACCCCTAGGGACATATGTTGTTGTGAAATGCATCGAAAAGGGTCATAGGTTATCTTATGACCCCTTTCAACCCATTCGAATGAACCAAATAGGTCCTTAGAGGTCTTAGGACCCCTATAGACATATATTATCATGAAATGTGTTGACCCATTCCAACAAACCAAATAGCTCCCTAGGGACCCCTAGGGGCATATGTTATCATGAAATACGTTGAAAGTGGTCATAGGTTATCCTATGACCCCTTTTGATCAATTCCAACAAATTTAATTGGTCCCTAGGGACCCCTAGGGACATATGTTATCATGAAATGCATCAAAAGGGGTCATTGGTTATCTTATGACCCCTTTTGATCCATTCAAACAGACCAAATAGGTCCCTAGAGATCTTAGGACCCCTAGAAACATATGTTGTCATGAAATGAGTCAAAAGGGGTCATAGGATAACCTATGATCCCATTCAAATAAACCAAATAGATCTCTAGGGGTCCCAAGACCCCTAGAGACATATGTTGTCATGAAATGCATCGAAAGGGGTCATAAGTTATCCGATGACCCCTTTCAATCCATTCAAACAAACCAAATAAATCTCTAGGGGTACTAGGACCCCTAGGGACATGTGTTGTCATGAAATGTATCGAAAGAGGTTATAAGATAACTTATGACCCCTTTCAACCCATTCAAACAAACCAAATAGGTTCCTAAGGGTCCTAGAGTCTCTACGGTATGTTTTCATTAAATAAATCAAAAGGGGTCATAAGATAACCTATAACCCCTTTCAACCCATTTGAACAAACTAAATACGTCCCTATGAGTCCTAGGACCCCTAGGGACATATGTTGTCATGAATTGCATCAAAAGGGATCATAGGTTATCCTATGAGCCCTTTCAACCCATTCCAATAGACATATGTTGTCATGAAATGTGTCAAAAGGGGTCATAGATTATCTTATGACCCCTTTTGACCCATTTGAACAAATTAAATAGGTCCCTAAGGGTCATAGGACCCCTAGGGACATATGTTGTCATGAAATGTGTTGTAAGGGGCTGTGGGCCCTAGTGGACCCATTGCATCATGACATGTGTCCCTAGGTGTCATAGGGTAATCGATGCTATGGTTCAAATGGGGTCGTTAGCTAGCCCACAACCCCATTTGACCCATTGCATTGATTACCCTAACCTATGACCCGATTATATAATAATAACAATACATTATTATATAATATTAATATGACTATATATTAAATATAATAATAATATATTACTAGATTATATACTAATAATAATAATCAAATATATTATACTATATTATAATATATACTAATAATATATAATATTATTAATTTAATTGTTGAACACTTGCTAAATGGATTTGCCTCCAAAATTTGGGTACTCAATTGTTGGGAAAAAATTGCTGCCAAATTTTGGGTACTTGATTAGACTTGGTATTTATCAAACCTCCTTGGTCAACTCAAAAAATGTGTTTGAGACATGTTTCATTGACATTCAAATTTGAGTAGCCATCTAGCAATATTTTTTTCATCAAAACTTAATAAAAAAAAGGGTTGTTTGATAACACTCTTAAGATTCCATCAAATTATTTTTTGTCAAATTCTAAGTTCAATAATTATTTATTAGTTAATTTTTAATGAAGATGTATGTAAACTGCTAGTTGACATACAAATGGAAAAATAGCTATAACTTTCAAAAGATATAACATTTTTAAAATCCAAAAGTTGAGTCACATTCTATGCTTCGCCTAGTACAAGAAAGAAAAAGAAAAAAAATTGTAAAATTTTCAATTAGTTAAGGTCGTTAAATACAAGAGTTTTTTATTACAGAAAAAGTTATAGTAGAAAATCCATTTTTAATTATTTATTTGGAATAAAAATATCCAAAAAAAAAGTGTCACATTCGGGCATGAGTCTAATTTTTATACCTATAATTATATTAAAAGATGTTATCATTTGATTTTAATTAAGGTGGTTAGACATACCACTACTTTTTATTTTTGCCCTTTAATTTTTGTAGTACTGCATTAAAATCTAAAATTTTGACAAATTAAATAATTTTTTCTCCAGATAAGGCCTAGTATTTTAGAAACTACATTCAATTTCATACAAATTATTTTCTTACAACTTTTTGACATAGAGCTCATAACTACTTTAAAATTATAAGTCAAGTTAACATAACCTTGATCAACTAATTTTTCACTGCCACTTAAGGCCATAGTTGGGTTGACTATGATCCTACACATACCCTTATTTTGGTTTAGGTGAGGTGGATTCTCTTCCATATTTATTATTCCCTTCCCCATATTTCTTCTTCTTAAGTTTTGTGGTCTTGGTTGTTGGAAATATGAGAGGAATAACTGAGAAGGGAGCGATGAATCAATTACCACAAAAATAAATCTCAGGTCCCTTCATGTTAGTACAAAACATAAACTCTGCAAAAATTGTTTTTTCTCAATTAATACATATGTACTTGATTAACACTAACAATATGTTGTAACTTGACAAGCATTGTAATATCAACTTTAACTTAGCAAATACTAAACATGCAAAGCTTAAGATGTTAAGTGTGATTAACCTTAATTAACTTAATTGCATACACATAAAAGAAATAGCATGAACACAAGTGACACCAAAATTTAATGTGAAAACCCAATTTGAGAAAAACCACTAATTGCAACTAGTTACTAATTTTCACTCTTATGAAGTGAGCCTTATTAGGAGCCAACCCTGTTAAAAGTTACAAAAGACATTGTTAGGTGTGACTCTATTAGAAGATTCTATCACCCTATTTGGAGTGGCCTCGTTAGAGGTCTTTAGACACTTCAATTTAAAAATTCCACCTGATAAGAGAATTTACAAATAGTTTTTAAGATAACTCTATTAAGAGATTTGATACACTGCTACAATGGTTAGAGAGTAGAAATGATACAACTTGATTGTTAATGCAAATGTATTGCTAATTTCAGATCTCAATTTTGGCTCAAATATTTGATCCTTCTTGATCAAATTAATTTTTTCCACCCATCAGAGATATTTTACTTATTCTTCTAATTCCCTTCCTCTAAGCATTTTCTTATCTTCAACACATTCTCACACACCTTCAACCCTCAACTTGACCTTATACATATATCATAAATATTGTCAAGTCAGCTTGTATACAACTTACAACTCACAACAATAATTCTTCATCTCTTCAGTCGACTAGAAACAACAAATAAATTTATTAAACTAAATATGTCAAAACAAGAAAATTCTTTGTTAGCTGACCTACATCGGTAGACACTAACTCTAAAATTATTTTCCTATGTTAACCAAGTGAACTTGATTAACACTATAACTTTGTGAACTTCCTTTGGTAATTGAGTGAGCTCAATTAACACTAGTTCCATCCAACTTTCCTTTCTTAACCGAGTAAGCTTGGTTAACACTTCACTTTTGTGATCTTTGCTTAGGTGCCTGAATGAACTCGGTAAACATTATCTTCTGAACTTGGAAAATATTGAAATGCTCAACAAACACAGGAAACTATCTTCATTGCTTGAGTGAGCTCAGCATACACTAAATGGTAAAGATATGAAACTTTGTGTATCATCAAAGACAATATACAAATGATCAATTATTTTTAATAATCACCTTCTTTGGCATTGATGGCAACACAATATGTCATAATACAATAAAATTTTAGAGAAAAATAAAAGTAAGGATAATATCCTTAGTTTCATTGTGATTCTCATCCATGAGAACTCCCTCTAACTTCAATTTCTCCCTCTATTAGTAAACTCTCCAAGTTTATTCTTCATCAAACTCTTCCTCTTTGACATCTTCAAACATTTAGAAAGATTTCTCTAATATAGAAACCTCTTTCTTTACAAAATTTGTGTGATGTGACAGAAAGCTTCTCCCTCTTTAGAAAATTTATGTGATATGACAAAAAACTCTCCATCTTTGACATCTTATTCCAAAGATAATATTCAATGAATTTCAATGTACCTAATGTACTAATTCATATACAATCTTCTCTTTCATTATTACATCAATTTGATTAATCTTCAAGAATATTCAGTTGATTCATTACTAAATACTATTTAGTGAGCTTCAGATAGGGGAATAACCCCTAGCTTACCTCTTAGATACAAAAATGCAACCATAGGTAATGACTTTGTCAATATGTCTGCAATTTGTTCTTTAGTATTCACATATTCCAATCTCACCTCTTTGTCTTGTACTAATTCTCTTAGAAAATGATATTTTACTGCAATATGTTTGGTCTTGGTATGCATCATAGGATTCTTTGATATATTAATTGCATTAGTGTTATCACATAAGATAACCACTAAATTCTTGATTTCTACCTTCATACCTACCAATAATTGTTTGCACCAAACAATATTGGAATAATTGAATGTTGCTACAACATACTCTACCTCTATTATAGACTAAGAGATGAAATTCTACTTCTTACTTGTCCAAGACACTAGTTGTTGGAAATATAGATGGAGTAACTAGGAGGGGGGTGAATCAGTTACCACGGATCCCTTAGATGTCTAATAAAACTATTTATTGTTGTCACTCAGTAAACATACTTAAAATGTTGTAACTGGATAAATGTAGTGTATGTTAACTTTAACAAATCTTAAACATTCATAGTGATTAACATGCAAGCATAAAATAAATAACATGAGCACATAAGACACCAGATTTAACGTGAAAACCCAATATGGGAAAAACCACCAAGTAACTAGCCACTAATCTTCACTCTTCTAAAGTGAGCTCTGTTAGGAGCCAACCTGGTTAAAGGTTACAAAACACACTGTTAGGTGTGACCTTGTTAGAGGATTTAATCACCCTATTAAGAGTGGCCTTGTAAGAGGTCTTTAGAAAAAATCAATGGAACTGTCACCTTGTTAGAGGATTTACAACTGGCTATTAAACCAACTCTACTAAGAGATCTTGGAATCACTGCTACAATAATAAGAAAGTAACAATGAAATGACTTGAATGAGATGCAACTGAATTTGCTGATTACAGATCTTTGTTCTACTTCACACTAGATCCTTCCTGATCAAATATAACTTTTTTGCTCCTCAAAGATATCTAACCATCCTTCAAATTTGCTCACACTTTCCTCTTCAAAAAATCAATACACTTTCATACTCGCTCATACTTTTTAGAATCTCAACTTGACCTTTCATATATACCATTTAGATTATCAAGTTAGCTCATTTACAACTTACAATTACCAATAATCATTACCTCAATCTACTAGAATCAATACTTGAAATAATTAAACTTCACTTCTCAAGTTAACGAAATCTTTCATTGTCTGACCTTGCTCAATAAACATTGTTCCTAAAAAGATTTCCTATGTTGACCAACAGAAGCTTGATTAACACTACAATCCTACAAAAAGCCTTTGGCAACTAAGTGATCTTAGTAAATACTAACTTCTGACCAACTTTCCTTTGTTAACCATGAGAACTCGGTTAACACTTCTTTTTACCACATTTTTCTTCAACACTTGAGTGAGCTCAGTAGACACTGTCTTCATAGACTAATCTCCAGGAATGTTCAATAGACACAAAAAATTGCCTTGCTGACCGATTGAGTTGGGTAGGCACTGTCTGCCAACTAATATAACATTTGTGTAACATCAAAGATAATACAAAATTATACAATTGTATCAAACAATCTCCCTCTTTGGCATTGATGGAAACACAATATGTCATAGCACAATGAAATTTGAAAACAAATCTTTCTTTGATAGGAAATTTTCTCCCTCTTAGATTTTATGCCACAAGCTTCTCCAATATAGTAATCTCCCTTTATGAAAGAATTACATAGCTTCTTTTCCAAACAAAAAACTCTCCCTCAAACAAATTTAAGAAAGATATGACAGTAAACTCTCCATCTTTGACAACATATGCAAAAGACAACACATACCAAATGAGTATCAATGTACCTTCAGTATTGATTCATATGCAATGTTCCCTTGACTATGCTACATCAACTGATAGATCTTCAACTTGGTTCCTATTGATGCATCACTAAAAATTTATTTTAGTGAGCTTCAGATAGGAGAATGACCTCTAACTTACCTCTTAGATACAAGAATGCATCCTTAGGTAATGGCTTGGTGAATATGTCTGCAATCTATTCTTTTGTATGGACATATTTCAATCTAATTTCCTTGTCCTACACCAATTCTCTGACAAAGTGGTATTTAATAGCAATGTTCTTGGTTTTGGAATGCATCACTGGATTCTTTGATATGTTAATTGTAATTGCATTATCACAAAACATAACAATTGGTTCTTGGATCTCAACCTTCATTCCTTCCAACAACTATTTAAACCAAACAATATTAGAACAGTTCACTACTACTGCAACATGCTCTACTTTTGTTGTAGATTGGGATGTGCAATTTTTTCTTTTTGCCTGTCGAAGATACCAATATTTTTTCAAGAAAGAATGTTCCACCACTTGTACTCTTTATGTCATCAATGTTTCTTGCCCAATCAGCATTATTAAACACTTTTAAATCTAGATTTCCTCCAAGTTTATACCATAATCCATAATCTTCAGTGTCTTTCAAGTATCTTAAGATTCTTTTGATTGCCATCATGTGATTTTCTTTGGGTTTTGTCAAGAATCTTACCACTATACCAACTGTAAGAGCAATATTAGGCCTTGTATGAACTACATACTGTAATTTTCCAATCATTAATCTATATAAGTTCTGATCTACCTTTTTTGAATCATCATCTTTGGTAAGCTTTAGTCTAGTACACATGGGAGTTCTAATTGATTTTGAATCTTTCATACCAAACTTCTTGAGTATCTCCTTGATATACTTAAACTAAGTGATGTATATGTCATTCTTGCTTTGTTGAATCTGAAGACCAACAAAGAGCTTAATCTCACCAAATATAGACATTTCAATTTTTTTGTTTGTTTGCTCTGAAAATTATTTGCATAGATCATCATTCCATGCAAACAAATTATCATCCACAAATATTTCTACCAAAACAATCTTATTAATCTAGTCCTTCCTTGATGTACAAGCTATTGTTATCATTATTTCTCTAGAAACCAATCTGAATAAGATAGTTATGCAATCTTTCATACCATACTCTAGGAGCTTGTTTCAAACCATACAATGCTTTGTGTAATTTGCAGACCATGTCTCTTTTGTCTAGATCAACAAAACCTTCAGGTTGTTCAATGTAGACTTTTTCATCAAGAATACCATTGAAAAATATTTATTTGATATCCATCTGATATACCTTAAATTCTTTATGTGCTACATATGCAAGTAAGGTCCTGACACCATCCAATCTTGCAACAGGAGAAAAAGTCTGACAATAATCAACTCCTTCTTCTTGAGAGTAGCCTTTACACACCAATCTAGCTTTGTTTCTTGATATCTTACCATCTTCATTCAACTTATTCCTGAATATCCATTTTGTTCCAATCACATTTTTATCTTTAGGCCTAGGTACAAGAGTCTAGGTTTTTTTCTTTTCTATTTGCTCTATCTCTTTATTCATAGTCTCAATCTAAATTTCATTTTTCAATGCATCTTTAACATTTCTAAGTTCAAAATCAGCAAGTAAACAAGTACCTTTTAGCTTACTTCTTGTCATAGTACCTTCTAATTTATCTCCAATAATCTAATCTAGTGTATGATGCCTTCTGACATACTTGGCCAATACAGGTTCCTTGCCTCTTGAATGAATTGCATTATCATCCTCTTGAGCTTCAACTTCAAGTTCTAGCTGCTCAAACTCAGTTTGAACTTCTTGCAACCAGTGACTGAGAAAGACTTGGGAGTAGAAGTCTCCTGATTGACAGATGTATTTGGTAATGTATTAGGTTAAATGTAAACAAATCTCCTATAATCTTCTGGTTCCTTTGTACTTTCTTCTTCAGTCCTTTGGCAAACTTGTCAACTTTCACCTATGCACTTTCTATGATTATGTAAGTAGATGAATTCAAACATCTATATGCCTTCCTCTTGTAAGAATATCCTAAAAATATACCTTCATCACCCTTCACATAAAATTTTCCTTTTCTAGATTCTTTCAAGATGTAACATTTACTTCCAAATACTTTTAGATAACTTACATTGGGTTTATAGCCATACTATAACTGATAGGGGGTTTTGAATGAGTCCTTCTTCAATTGTACTTGGTTTAAGGTATGAACTATAGTGTTGATAGCTTCCTTCCAGTATTTAATAGCAATGTTCTTTTTAATCATTAGAGTCCTTGCACAATCCATGATAGATCTGTTCCTCTTTTCAACTTTTCCATTATGTTCGAGAGTTCTAGGGGCTGATACCTATCTTTTGATGCCTCTTTCAATGAAAAAGTTATTGAATTCATTAGAGATGAATTCACCAACTCTATCTGATCTTAAGAATTTCAATCTTTTTCCTGTTTCTTTCTCTACTCTAGCCAAATACCATTTGAATTTTTCAAATGCTTCTGACTTCTCTCTTAGATACATAACAGTCATCATTCGAGAGTAGTCATCAACAAAAAATAAATAAAGAATCTTTCTCCACTATAGCTCTCAATTCCACTAGGTCCACACAAATCAATATGCACAATTTCCAAAATATCTTCATACTAATAGTTTTTACTTTTAAAACTAGTCATTCCCATCTTGCCAATTTGACAATTCTTGCATAAACCAATATCAAGTTTCTTTCAACTAGGAATACCTCATACTTTCTTGAATTTTCTTATTTTCACTATGTTATCAAAATTTACATGACTTAACCTTTTTTGCCATAGACAACCTTCTTCAACTTGAGCAATAAAACATAAGCACTCACCAAGATCAAGATAAAACAAGTTACTTTTTATTTTCTTGCCTAATCCAATCATTTTTCCTTTTTCATCCAATAGTCTTGCCTTGCCATGCATGAATTCCACCTTGAATCCAATATTGATTAGTTGTGCCACACTTAACAGATTATGTTTTAGCCCTTCAACCCAATAGGCATTATCACATACAAGTTCTTTGGTTAATAAGATTCAACCTCTTCCTTTTATGTAATAAGATTCATTGTCCAAACCTTACACTACCACCATCATAGTCTTCAAAGTGTTCAAACTTTGTTTCGTCACCAATCATATGATGTGAACATCCACTGTTTATGATCCATGTATCATTTTTGCTCACATGAGAGATAAGTGTCATCCTATCTTCTTGATCATCATCAGATTCATCTTTCACAGCAATGTAAACTATTTCATCATCTCTATTATCAAAATTCTTAGCCGTAAAATATGTTTTCTTACCTTTGTCCTTGAATGATTTGAAATCTTTATTTCCATTACACTTGTGACCTTTCTTGTCATCCTTGCTAGATTTGTTTGGGTACCTGACTGCAATATGACCAATTTCTTCACATGAAAAATAGATTAGGAAAACTTTACCTTTGTATTTTCCTCTACCTTTAGAATATTTCCTTGCAAGTAGAGCTTCAACAACTTCAAGATCACTGTTAGAACTTTCCTCTAATTCTTCTTCACTTTCTAACTAAGTGTCCTTTATTTTCTTGCCTTTTTCTTTAAGTGAAATCTTGGCCTCAAATGCTGATTCAATATTCTTGGAATTTGGAACATAATTGTCATAGTTATCTAGCTCAAAGGCTGTCAATCTTCCTACTAAGGTATCCAAAGTTATCTTATAATTTGTTTCACACCTTTCTTAAATTGTAGATACTCTAATTGCATAAATGGGAGGTAATGTTCTAAGAACTTTACTTACAAATGGTTCTCCCTTGGTCCCTCTTTTAGAAGCTTTGATTGCACTGACACTTGCTTTGATCCTTTCAACATATTTGGCAATGTTTTCATCCTCTCTCATTCTCATCTGATCAAATTGTCCTCTAAGACTTTCTACTTTGGCTCTCCTCACATTGTCATCACCACCATAGATATCTTTTAGCTTGTTCCACATAGAAAATGTAGTTTTATAGGTCTTGATATCATCAAATTCTTCATAGCTTAGAGTAGATGCAATGTCTATCATCATGGTGTTATGAGTCTTTTTCTTAGCAATGTCATTAATAGATAATGTACCAAAAGGAGTTGTATATTCTTCATCAAGGTATTTCAATTCTAAATCACCAATGGAAGCTAGATGAAGCCTCATGAGACCCTGTCATTTTGAAAAGTTATCTCTATTAAGCCTTAAAATTTCTCTCTTGTTAGATATCCTAATCTTTAGCTTAGGTCTTGAAACCTTTCCTACAAGAACCAAAAGCTCTGATATCGATTGTTAGAAATATAGATGGAGTAACTGGGGGGGTGAATCAGTTACCACAAAAACAAATCCATAGATCCCTTAGATGTCTGATAAAACTATTTACTATTGTCACTCGATAAACATAATTAAAATGTTGTAACTCAGTAAATGCAATGTATGTTAACTTTAATAGATCTTAAACATTCATAGTGATTAGCATACAAGAATTAAAGAAATAACATGAACATATAAGACACTAGATTTAACGTGGAAACCCAATATGGGAAAAACCACCAAGTAACTAGCTATTGATTTTCACTCTTCTGAAGTGAGCCCTATTAGGAGCCAACCTGGTTAAAGGTTACAAAACACACTGTTAGGTGTGACCTTGTTAGAGGATTTAATCACCTTGTTAAGAGTGGCCTTGCAAGAGGTCTTTAGAATAATTCAATGAAACTGTCACCTTGTTAGAGGATTTCCAACCAGTTATTAAACTAACTCTGCTAAGAGATTTTTGAATCACTACTACAATGGTAAGAAAGTAACAATGAAATGACCCGACTGAGATGCAATTGAATTTGTTGATTACAGATCTCTATTCTACTTCACACTAGATCTTTCCTGATCAAATATAACTTTTCTACTCCTCAAGGATATCTGACCATCCTTCAAATTCGCTCACACTTTCCTCTTCAAACAATCAATACACTTGCTTACTCACTCATACATTTTAGAATCTCAACTTGACCTTTCATATATACAATTCATATTATTAAGTTGGCTCATTTACAACTTAAAATTACCAATAATCATTACCTTAGTCAGCTAGAATTAATACTTGAAATAATTAAACTTCATTTCTCGAGTTAACAAAATCCTTCATTGGCCAACACTACTCGGTAAACACTGTTCCTGAAAAGATTTCTTTTGTTGACCAACATAAGCTTGGTTAACATTGTGATCCTACAAAAATCCTTTGGCAACCAAGTGAACTTGGTAAATACTAACTTCTAACCAACTTTTCTTCATTAACCATGAGAATTTGGTTAACACTTCTTTCTACCATATTTTCCTTCAACGCCTGAGTGAGCTTGGTAGACATTGTCTTTACAGAGTAATCTCCAAGAATGCTCAATAGACACAAAAAATTGCCTTGTTGACCAACTGAGCTCGATAAGCATTGTCTACCAACTGATATGACATTTGTGTAACATCAAAGACAACCCACAATTAGACAATTGTATCCAACACTAGTCTCTTACCAAGAAAGAATGCTCCACTGCTAGTGCTCTTATTGTCATCAACACTTCCTATCAAATTTGCATCAGTGAAGGTTTTCAAATCTAAGTTGTCATGTTTCTTGTACCATAATCCATAATCTTCAATACCCTTTAGATACCTTGTGATTCTCTTTATTTCCATCATATAATTTTCTTTGGGATTGGCTAAAAATCTTGCCATCATACCATATGCTAATATTGTATCAGGCTTAGTATATACTACATATTAAAGTTTTCCAATCATAGATCTATATGTTGTTTGATCTACCTCCTTGGAATCATCATTTTTGGAAATCTTATGTCCAGTAGACATAGGTATTCTAACTGGTCTTGAATCCTCCATTCTAAACTTTTTTAATATCTCCTTGATATACTTAGATTGAGTAATGTAGATACCATCTTTCTTCTATTGAAATTTGTATGCCAGCAAAGAAAACATCGACATTTCAAATTCCTTACTCATTTTCTTTGAAAAATATTTATACAAATCATCATTTATAGTAAACAATGTATCATCCACAAAAATTTATGCCAACACAATCTTCTTATCTGGTCCTTCTTAGTTGTATAGGCTGTTGTTAACATTTTTCCTTTGAAAATCAATCTTCATCAAATAATTATGAATTCTTTCATACCAAGCTCTGGGAGCTTTTTTGAGACCATATAATGCTTTGTGCACTTTACAAACCATATCCCTTTTTCTAGGATCTAAAAATCCTTTAGGTTTCTCTATGTGGACTTCTTCTAGAATTCCATTCAAAAATACAAATTTCACATCCATATGATATATTTTAAATTCTATATATGCAACATAAGCAAGTAGAGTCCTAACACCTTCTAATCTTGCAACAGGAGAAGAAGTTTCACCATAATAAGTAATTTCTTCTTGAGAGTAACCTTTGCATACCAACCTTGCTTTTTTTCTTGAAACTTTCCCATCTTCATTCAACTTACTTTTGAACACCCACTTTGTGCAAATTACGTTTTTATCATTGGGTCTAGGAACAAGCATCAATGTCTTATTCCTTTCTGTTTGTTCTATCTCTTCATTCATTGCTTCAATCCAACTTTCATTATCTAAAGCATCTTTAACTATTCTAGGTTCAAATTCAGTAAACAAACATGTACCTTTCAATTATTTTCTTGTCATTATACCTTCTAACTTGTCTCTAATGATTTTCTCAAGTGCATGGTGTATTCTAGCATATCTTGCAAGTACAAGTACTTTGGATTTAGAGCTTGTTCCACTTGCCTCACCATGATCTTTTACATCATGCCCGAGTCCCACTATTTGTGACTTAGGTCCTTCAGACTTAGGTTTGTGTTGTATTAGTTGTAACTTGATAGCTTCTAACTACGACTTAGGTCCTTCAAGTTGTGATTTGAGTTGTATTGTCTACAACTCGGGTGCTTGTGGAGATTTTGGGAACTCGGGAGGTGATGTCTGTTGACTTCTAATTGGATTAGGCAATGTATCAAGTTCAAAGTAGATAGACTTTTTGTAGTCTCTATGTTCTTTGTTGCTCTCTTCTTCACTCTTTTTTGCAAACTTATCAATCTTCACATGTGCAATTTCTATGATCTTATCAGTGTTTAGATTCAAAAAAATTTAGGTTTTACTTCTACTAGAGTATCCTAGGAATATGCCTTCATCACTTTTGACATTAAATTTTCCTTTCCTAGTCTCCTTCAAGATATAACATTTTTTACCAAATACTTTCAAGTAACAAAAATTAGGTTTGTATCCATACAATAGTTCATAAGGAGTCTGATTTGAGTCTTTCTTCAAATGTACTCTATTTAAGGTATGAACTATTGTATTGATTTCTTCCTTCTATTTTTTGATCACAACATTCTTTTCTATCATCAAGATTCTTGCATAGTCCATGATTTATTTGTTCCTTCTTTCTACTATACATTTTGTTGAGGTGTGTTGGAAGCATGAATGTTGATGATATTCTTATAAGGGAGTATTGTAGAAATATGATTAGATCATTATCATGATGGTATGTTATATTCATGACTATATTTGTCATTGATGTCAACATAGCAGTTTTTTGTGGTATCTAACAAAAGAATAGCAGTAAAGATCAAGTTGGTATGGATAGATTGTTGAGCATTTTCACTAGCAAGGTTAATGGGAGATATTATTAAGTGTCTATTATATGCAACTAACCTCAAGAGAAAAAGATATTAATCTTGGAAGAAGTTATGCAAATTTTGGTGAAGATTGTTCTAAGATAGAGTTTATAGAAGTATGTTCTAGTAAACTTGTTATATCTCTAAGCATAGTTGTTATTCTGAGAAGCAAGGTTAAAGGTATATAGAAGAAATGTTAGAGATGATGTGGCTAAGCTTTCTCATCATAATATTACATGTACAAAAAGTTATTCAACTTACAAGGCGACTAATTGATGTTATCACTAAGTATAATGTGTTCTTAATGTGGTCCTATAATAATTAATTGAAAAAGTGTAATAAATGACTCACGGAATTGTTTAAAGGAATGACATTTTTCCTTGTTCTGTATGAATGATTTCAAGAAGCACAAATAGTGGAATAGAAGAGAAATAAGTTGCTATGCAAGGATAAGCAGAGCAAAGTGAAGTTGGAGAAAACTTTGTTGCCGATGTTTTATTTCGAGATCCAAGGTTCGTGACCTAGTTTACATTTGATAGTGATTGGTCTGGTTGATAGGATAGAGGAAAGAGGTTAAAGAATAGTATGAAAAATAATTCTATAAGGAATAGTTAAGAGATTTGTTGAACAGTGAAGCTTAGTGGTCTTGCCCTAGAAGTTGTTTGGACAGTGGGTAGTTCTTGCCTTCTACAACTCCTAACAGGGACTCTAATGTACTGAATGTGATTATAGACTCTTAACAAGGTCCATCCTCTAACAAAGAATATATATATATATATATATATATATATATATATATATATATATATATATATATATATATATATATATATATATATATATATATATATATATATATCTTTGTGGGCATCATTTCCACTAGGGTTTTCCCTCTAATCAAGGGGTTCCCTAGTTCACAAATCTGTTATAATTATGTATGTCCATCTCATTATAGTTGTTGTTTACTTTGATTGGATGATTAAGATTAATTCAAGTTGATAAATATTTTAATTAGATAACTAATTCACCCCCCACCCCCTCCTAGTTATCTTAATGGACTATTATTTCTAACAATTAGTATCAAAGCATTAGGTCCCTAAAGGATTAGCTTAACAACTTTGGGAGATTAGTGGCAAGTTATTTCAGAAAAGATAGTCATGAGTCTGATGGAGGAAATTTTGACACCCAAAAGATGGAGCTTCTTGGTGAGAGATTAGAATTGTGTACAAAATTGAGCACTGATTTTCTAGATAGAGGCACAAGTAAAGATAGATCAAGATCTGAAGAAGACATGAAGATCAAGGAAGGTATTGATCTACTTATGAAAAGAGAGAAATAAGGTATGGAAATTTTTGCTTGTTAACATGTAAAGAGTTTGGTCATTTTTCATCTGCATGCCCTAAAAGAGTAAAGGAAAGCAAGAAAGATTTCACTTTCTGATGAAGATGAAGAATTTAAAGCAAGTATGGAAAGACTCTTTAATGATTGTGATAATGAGCTTGAATTTGTTAAGGAAAAGGAAGTAGTAGAAGAGATAGCTTGGTAACTATTATTGATGATTATGCAGAAGAGGGTAATTTGGGAATTGTTAGACAAAATGATGAAGTGTTCTTTGAGACTAACAATGATTTGCGAAATGAAGGTGAGAAAAGATAGGAACAAAGTTCAAAACTTAGAACTAAGCTAAGAGTTGAGATAACAACTCCTACTTCTAGTAAGAATATGACAAAGAATCATGCACTAGAGTAGATCATCGGTAGTAGAGATAAAGGTGTGATGACAAGAAGCAGAGTCAATTAAGAACTATGTCTAATATCTCAAGTAGAACCAAATAATGTAGATGAGGCATGTAAAGATAACTATTGGAAGCAAGCTATAAAAGAAGAATTAGATCAGGTAGTGAAAAATGAAACATGAGATTTTCTCCCTAGACTAGCAAACAAGAATGTGATGGGAACAAAATGAGTATTCAGGAACAAGATGAATGAAAAAGGTGAAGTTGTAAGAAACAAAACAAGATTGGTATGTAAAGGTTACTCATAGCAAGAAAGAATAGGCTATGATGAAACCTATATCTTGTGGCAAGAATTGAAGCAGTAAGGTTATTCATAGCCTATGTAGCAAATAAGAAATTCAAAGTGTATTAGATAGATGTCAAGTCAGCATTTCTAAATGGAGAACTTGTAGAAGAGGACATGGTATGTAGATTAAATAAAGCATTGTATGGCTTAAAACAAGCACCTAGAATCTGGTATGCAAGGTTGGACAAGCATTTGATAAAACTTGGATTTAGCAAAGGTATGACAGAAAATAATCTATACTAGAAAGAAATAGGTGATGGATTGATGATATCATATTTGGAGGAGATGATGATGAAAGTGACAAGTTTGCAAAAGAAATAAAGAAGGAATTTGAAATGAGTATGATAGGGGAAATGAAATACTTCTTAGGATTACAAATTGTGTAGGATAAAGAAAAAATATTTATTTCTCAGACTAAGTATTTGAAAGACTATTGAAAAGGTTTGGTTTGGAAACATGTAAACTAGTTGGAACACCTATGGTAACTAGACACAAGTTATCTAAAAGGATAAGACACCTACTATTGAGTATAAGAAGTACATATCTATGATTAGAGGATTGCAATATCTAACTCACACAAGGATAGATATAGCAAATGTAGTTGGAATTGTTGCAAAATTTCAAGTTGATCCCAATGAAGCACATTATGTAGCAGTTAAAATGATATGTGGATATCTGAAGGGAACACTTGAGTTCAAATTGTGGTATGATAGATCTAATGATTTCACTTTATATGCTTATATTGATGTTGATTAGGTAGGCAGTATGGATGACAAAAAGAGCACAAGTGGTGTAGCATTCTTTCTTAGAGGAAGATTGGTTTCTTAGTTAAGAAAGAAGTAGGACTATATCTCACATAGTACAACAAACAATTGTAATCAAGTTGTTTGGAGAAGTAGATGCTAAAGAATATAAGGATAAAATTCAATGAACCTATTGTCATACATTGTGATAACACAAGCACAATGAATATGTCTAAGAATCCAATGTTGAATTCCAAGACTAATCTATTAAATATCACATGTTGAGAGAGAAAGTTATAGAAAAGGAAATCAGATTAGAGTATGTAAGTACCAAAGAGAATATTGCAGATATTTTCACCAAGCATCTTCCTAAAGAGACTTTTGAGTATTTACGAGGTATGTTAGGGGTTATGCCCCTATCTACATCAGAGTAGATGATGTAAATGTGCATGAGTCTAGTGATACAGAGCACTATTGTTTGTCTAGACTAATGTTGATGCTTCCTATATGGGGCAGTATCTACGATGGACAAAGTCATCTAGGACTCTTGATAGATGTTGTTTTGAGCACTGTCTTTGGACACTTGAGCATGTTAGAGACAATTGTTGCAGTGATCGATGGTTTCTAAAACCTTTGACATTGATGGAGAGAGATTACAACGTGAAAAAAAATTTGATATAGAGAACGTTGAGGTATATCAATGGAGAAGAATGATTGATGAAGAAGATTTGAAAAGAAAGCATAATAGTCTTCAACAGTTCATATTCTTGGAACTAGATGTTTTTCATCTATGTTTCCATCAATACAAAAGGAGGAGATTGTTGGAAGCATGAATCCTAATGATTTTCCTATGAGTGAGTTTGCATAAACATGATTATATCATTATCATGATGATATGTTACATTCATAATTGTGTTTTTCATTGATGTCAACATACTAGTATTCTATGGTATCTAACAGAAAAATAGCAGTAAAGATCAAGTTGATATGGACAGATCATTTTCACTAGCGAGGTTATTGGGAGATACTAGTAAGTGTCTATTATATGAAACTAACTTCAAGAGAAAAAGATATTAAGTTTGGAAGAAACTATGCAAATTTTAGTGAAGATTGTTCTAAGATAGAATTTATAGAAGCATGTTCTAGTAAACTTCTTATATCTCTTAATAGAGTTGTTATTCTAAGAAGAAAGGTTAAAGGCATGTAGAAGACATGTTGGAGATGGCATGGTTAAGCTCCCTCATCATAATATTACACATATGAAAATTTATTCAAGTTACAAGGAAACTAATTGATGTTATCACTAAGTATAATATGTTCTTAATGCGGTCCTATAATAATTAATTGAGAAGGCCTAATAGCTAACTCAAGGAATTGTTTTATGAATTCAATATAAAGGAAGGAAATTTTTATTTGTTATGTATGAACTATTGCAAGAAGTGTGAAGAGAAAAATAGAAGAGAAACAAGTTGACATGCGAGGATAAGTAGAGCAGAGCAAAGTTGAAGAAAATATCATTGTCGAGGTTTGATATTTGGATTTGAGGTTCGTGACCTAGTCTACAAGGTCTACTAGTGATTGGTCTAGTTGATGAGATAGAGGAAAGAGGTTAAATCATAGTATGAACAATTATTCTACAAGGAATAGTTGAGAGATTAGTTAGATACTGAAGTTTAGTGGTCTTGCCCCAAAAGTTGTTTGGATAGTGGATCCTTCTGCCTTCTACAACTCCAAACAAGGTTGGAATCTCCTAATAGGGATTCATAGTCTCCTAATAAGGACTCTTATGTATTGAATGAGTTTATAGACTCCTAACAAGGTCCATCCTCTAACAAGGTATATATATATATATATATATATATATATATATATATATATATAGAGAGAGAGAGAGAGAGAGAGAGAGAGAGAGAGATGATGCAAAAGAATCAAGCTTTTATTTTGGTAGAGTTATGTTTTTCATAGTTAGGGATGTGTTGGAGACACATTGGAGAACCTTTCCTCATGATTGCATAGAGATTGGATGGATTGAGTTGAAGTTTGAGGTATTTGTACCTTGCTACTAGAACTATTTTTTTCTAGTTTCTGGGTGCCTATTATAGGCCATGTAACTAGTTTTTCACAATAAATGAGAGGATGTTCTTTTTAGGGATTGAAGAGAGCCTAGAGTACTATCTCTAGTCAAGGGTGAAAGTTGTAATTCCTCATAAGTTGGGAGATATGGTGATTCTCTTTGAGTATCAATTTTTGGTAGTTTGCACAATAATTTTCTATGCTTGACTTTTGGGATGGATGTGCACTTATCCTTGGTTAATCAACCTTTACACCTTTAGAGGGTTGTAGAGGACCTAAAGTTCTACCTTTGGTTTAAAACATGAGTTCTAATTCAATCAAAGCTAGGAGATATCGCAATTTTTTTTAGGTATCAATTTTTGGGCATTTAATTGTTGTTGGAGGCCAACTTGTATCTCTTCAAGTATTTAATGTTAGTTTTTGGCATTCTAGGCTGACTTGTGGATTAGATTGGTATAACTAGGAGTTGTGGTGGAGTTTATTATTCATTCATGGGATGATTCATTCATTTGAAAGAGGAGTGAGTGTGGGACCAGCTAAAGGATGAGTTTTCCTAAGTCTATGAACAGAGTGCCAAATGTGAGGTAGTTTATAGCAAGATTATGATGAAGTTGTGAGTGTGTGGATAGAGCGCCAAATGTGAGGCATTTTACACTTGGATCTTGAATAAAGTTGGAGCACAACTAGGGTTGTGGCTAGAAAACAAGGAGATTTTATGGTGGGTATGCAAGAACAAGTTTAGATTTCCTTGGTGGTTTCTTTCAGGTTGTTATGTCATAGATCTGGACTAGCTAGTGTTTGGGTTGGATCTTGAGGGATCTTGTAGAACTAATTTTGTAATTGTTATATGTAATTGGCCCTAACCTAAAAGGCCTTAGAGCCAAGCATATTGTTGTAATCGGTTATATTTTATGAATAAATTATTGTAATTTGGTATGAGATCTTGCATTGTTGCTTCTTGCTATTATGTTTCCATTGTGTGGTTATATAGTTTGGGGCTATGACATCTTCTTTGGGAATTCTCCTACCTTGCATTGCATTAGGTGGTATTAAAGTGAAGGTTGTTCCTAAGTGTGTAGACAAATCACTGAAGTTGTGGTAGTTTGCACCAAGACTTGAGTTAGAGAAGTAGATCTGACTTGATCTTGATCTATTGGTGGATTTTATTTCTGGAGTTCTAGATCTCTTGGTTGTGAGGTGGAAGATTGTGGCTCTAGCTTGCAATTATAGAGGGCTTACAGATGGATCAATGGATGCAAAGATGGAAGATTGATCTTGTTGAGACATGATTGTAGAGAGTTTGTGGATTGTAGATCTATGGTCCTAGACTTTTGATGTAGTTCCTGATTGTTCATACGAGGTAGCAAGTTGCAATCTGACTTGCAAATAATTCAGTTTTGTCATGAGGAGCATAGGAAGGATTTGTTACAAAGGTTTTATGAAGATCTTGGGAGATGGATCTGAGAGGATTGGACCCTGAGATGATTGCAAATCTCCGTGATGTGGTGGAAAGGAATTTTTCTAAGATGTCAACTCAAGTTGAAGCTAGTTTGGTTGATTGAACTAAGAAGGTGGTTGCTCAATTTAAAACTAATTTGTCTAATTGAGATAAGGATAGCATGAGGAGGGCATTCTATAGATGTTGGTGGAGCTAGAGTCTACCGATCCAGAAGAGAGTTGTTTAGCTAGTTAAGAGACTTGTTCATGAGAGAAGATGGCATGACAATGTTGAGGTGGAAGAGGTTGGTTTTATTGATCAGTTTGTGAAGTTTGATACAAAACTTGTAGAGAAACTTGAGGTTGTTGCTGAAGATATTCCTAACCGTGTTGATGTTAGGATGGACATTGGTTTTCATGATCAGTTGGTTGGATCTAACATGGAAATTGTAGAGCACTTGGTCATGAATGATTCAGTTGTTGTTGGTGATGATTTGTGTGTTGCAGAGCATCTTGTTGTGAGAGATGAGGTTTCTAGTGTTGTGAGTTTGGAATATGTTGATAGACATCTACGTATTGTTTCTTATATGAAGTTCAATGTTATTGGTATGGATTCACTAGTTGCTAAAGTGAATGAGGTTTTGTTGATGAAGCATTATATTTAGTTTGTTCCTAGGTGTGAGCATGTGGATTAGGTTGCTAATATGTATTTGATTCTATTGTTTTAGTAGATGAAGCATAGATGGTGTATTTTTAAATTTATTCTATTGACTTTGATGAAGTGGAAGCCTTTCGTAGAGATGAAGTTGGTTACAAATCTTTCTTTGGGCATCAAAGTATGGGACATACTTTTCTATTCACTTGGGGAGTCTGATGCAGGAGCATCGAGCTTTGATTTTGGTGGAGTTATGCTTTTCGTGGTTAGTGATGTGTTGGAAACACATTGGAGAACCTTTCCTCATGATTCCATAGAGATTGGATGGATTGAGTTGAAGTTTGAGATGTTTGTACCTTGTTGCCAGAACTGTGTTATTCTAGTTTTTGGGTGCATGTTGTAGGCCATGTAACTCATTTTGCACAATGATGAGAGGATTTAATTTTCAAGGATTGAAGAGGTCCTAGAGTAATATCTTTTCTCAAAGGTGCAAGTTCTAATTCTTCATAAGTTGGGAGATATGGAAATTCTCTTGAAGTATCAATTTATGGCAATTTGCGTGACAATTTTCTATATTTGACTTTTGGAATGGATATGCACTTATCCTTGGTGAATTAGCCTTTGCACCTTTAAGGGTTTGTAGAAGACCTAAATTTCTACCTTTGATTCAAAAGAAAAGTTCTAATTCAATTAGATCTAGGAGATATCACGATTTTTCTTGGGTATCAATTTTTGGACATTTAATTGTTGTTGGAGGCCAACTTGTGGCTCTTTAAGTATTTAATGTTAGTTTTTGGCATTCTAGGCCAACTTTTTGCTTAGATTGGCATAAGTAGGGGTTGTGGTGGGGAATATTATTCATTTATGGGATGATTCATTCATTTGAAAGAGGAGTGAGTGTGGGAGCAGCTGAAGAGTGAGTTTTCCTAAGTCTATATCTTTGGTTTAGGGTTTCTGAGTCAAGTTAAAAGTTAAACTTTTGATTCTAAGTCTATTTTTCCCTTAGGATGTTCTTTCTTCTCATCTTCTTTTTAGTTAACTTAATGTGGGAGATCATATGAGCAAAACATTATTTCTTGGCTAGGTGATTAACTTTTGGGAGCTTTGTTATGTATTTTTCTGATGAGAGAAGGATTTGAGTATCTCTAATGATTCGTATTCTTTATGCCTAATCATGTTAGACAAGATTCATGTTGAGAAGCAGTTCTTTATGAAAGCATTTCTCTGAAAGTTTCTAACTCATGGTCAAAGATCTATCTAGAGAAGGATACGTTTTCATAGATATATACAGAGAAAATATAGTAGAGAAACATCAAAGACTGAGGCTTAAAGACAAAATGTAGATTGTGAGAATGAGATACAAGAGAAATTAGTTTAATTTGATGCAAAGTGAGCACTCAAAAATATAGAAATTGTGAAAGAACCAAGTCAAAGGTGGCAAAGACCAAAGTTGAAATCAAATTGATGAATCAAAATATGTCTAATCATCCACATCATCAAGTTGAATAGTCAAGTCACCTTGGAAACAAGTCGCGACTGTCAGATAAATACTAGATCAATGGATAATATTTTAATATGGAATTATAAACTATCTAACAATGCATCTTGTTGACCATCAAATCAAAGAAGATTTACAGAGGTCGTTATGTCACTATATGAAGTTTCTTGATCATTATTCTATGTGACATAATGACATGAATCCATGTGTTTGGTGGGCCATCACCTCTCATGAAGTGCTATCAGAGTCTAGTCACGAGGTGCCAATGAGGAAAAATAGTCTGACATTAGACAATAAAATCTTGTCATCTATTTTCCATGATGAAGCTAGCTGGAAGGAGGCACTCACACCACAAAGTAAAGAAACCTAACATTGTTTTTTTATCACTATCAGATCAGAAAGAGACCTATAGATGTAATTATCTCACTATATGAAGTTTCTCAATCATTATTCTATGCGACATAGCAACAAGAGGGACCCATAGAGGAAGTTATAAAGGAAGTCATAACATTTTAATCTTGACCATCGATTTGAGATCAATGATGGGAATTTGAAAATGTAGTGATCATTGGATTATGAAATACATGAGTTTGGCGCAAAACAATAGAAAATTAAGAATAAAAAAATTCCTACAGGATATTCTGAGACTACATGAAGATGAATAGTCATGGTGTGTTTTTAGGAATATAATGTATTTAGAATCATCAATAAAAGAGATAGCATGTGCTCATATCATGATACAAATTGGATATTTCCATATTTTATTCTTTATTATATGAATGTTGCTATGCCAGAATTTAGAAATGATAACAACAAACTATAAATGTAATCTCTTTTGACATAACAAGGGTCGGAAAAATTGATGGTGAATAAGTATGTAATTCCATTTACTTTCTATTTACTGGTCATGTTTTGTTGCCCATTCTTAAATTAGTTATGCATAAGAGTTGAAAGATAATTATATGCGAACCTGTGATAATCAGGTGAATTCCATTTCATTTTGATGTTTGCAGTGAAAGTGATTCCATTCACCTCCCTCATATATAATTATGTTTCCTCTCTTGTTCATTTCATATTTTGTTAGAAATTTTCATTGGGATTTGAAAGATAGATGTGTATGAATTTATTAGTAACTTGTCAAATTCCATTTCATTAAGTCTAGTAGTCAAAGTAATTCCATTTTCCCTCATGTACATCTCTTTTTCCATTTTTCTTTTCATTGAGATAATTAACACTACATTTAAATTAAAAGTAAGAGTTAGGAATCTTTTGATAATCTATTATAGTTATTCCATTGGGTGTGATAGTTTGTCCCAATCTATTTTGCCTAAATTGTTTGTGCCTACAAACAATTTGGTTATCCTTTACTGCTCTAAGGTTAAGAGCTTATAAGGTTAAGACTTCTGATCTCATAAAAAAAACATATCATTACACATCATTGAAAATTATAGGGAGTCAAGTACCTAATCAATTCAGAGTGCAGTGATAGAATACATACACTAATCCATTTGTTGGTGAACATCCTTTTGTCTCTCCAAACCTTGGGTATCAAAGAGTCAAAATCATCAAATCTAATAGGAGAACAAATTGTTAACCAACAAAATGTCACTTTGTTAGAGGATTTACAAATAGTTGTTAGGCTAACTCTGTTAAGAGATTTGATACACTGCTAGAATTGTTAGAAAGTAAAAATGATACAACCTAATTATTGATGCTATTGTATTACTGATTTTAGATCTCAATTCTGGCTTGAATACTTGATCCTTCCTGATCAAATTCATCTTTTTCACTCAATACGGATATTCTACTTATCCTTCTAATTCACTTCCTCTAAGCATCTTCTTATCTTCCACACATTTTCACACACCTTCAACCCTCAACTTGACCTTATACTTATATTATATACATTGTCAAGTTGGCTCGAATACAACTTACAACAATAATTCTTCATTTCTTCATTCAGTTAGAACCAAAAAACAAATTCATTGAACTCAATATGCCAAAACAAAAAAATCCTTTGTTAGTCAACTCAACTTGGTACACTAACTCTAAAATGATTTTTCTATGTTAGCCAAGTGAACTTGATTAACATTGCAACTTCATAAACTTCCTTTGGTAACTGAGTGAGCTTGACTAACACTGGTTTCATCCAACTTTCCTTTGTTAACTGAGTGAGATCAATTAACACTAAATTCTACCATAATCTCTTAGGTGCCCTAGTGAACTCGATAGACATTGTTTTCTAAACTTGGTAAACATTGAAATGCTTGATAGACATAGGAAACTATTTTCATCACTCAAGTTAACTCAAAATACACCAACTGGTAAAGATATGACATTTTGTGTAGCATCAAAGACAATATACAATTGATCAATTATTTTCAACACTTGGTATTATTTATCTTCATCCTCTTGCTTGTTCTTTTAGCTTCTCTTTCTTTTTTCTTCCTTGTCCTTTTCAATTCTGGCTACTATGCTTCTTCTCATTGTGGTGGAGCCATGCACTAGTAGTGTGTTGTCAAAAAGCATAGACAATATTAGCTCTATGACTTCTCATGCCTCTTCTTCTATTACCTTGTACTAGAATTTAATGAGCTAGTGGTTTATGTTCTTCACTATTTTGATCACATAGTTATCAGTATCAGTTCATTTTTTGTATTCTTCTACCAAGAAAAATGGTATTTTCTTTCTTTTTCTCATTATATCCCTAAATTTGTCAAAGTATCTTTTGAATTGAACATCTGCATCATTACCTAGAATCATGTATGCTTTAAAAATTTTGTTTGTAAATAAGCTTATTAGTTAGCCACATGACTTGACCTTGTCAAGAAATTTCTCTCATGAAATAAAAGAATATACATACAAGGAGATCCTTGAACTTGAATAGATATACCTTAGGTTTTTCCTTAATCTTTGTTAGGTTCAACATCAATTGTTCATGTAACCATCTTCTAATTAGAGTGAATGGTGCACCTTCATGATGATTTGGTAGGTTGAATGTACCACTCTAGAGGGCACGATGTTGACTTTTCTTGAGAAGTAAAGTCTGTAAGCAATTACCATTTCTGAAAATATCATTTCAAGGTCAGAGATTTCTTCTATGGATAATGTTCATCATTATTTCTTTTCTATTGTCATTCTTCCCACTTCTTCAAGTGTTTTCTTTCTTGAATTTAACCTTTCTCTAGTTCTATTAAGTCTTGTTACCCTAGATATGACCTATTTTGTGATTTTGTAGGGTTTTTCAAGCCACATGTAGGCCCTATGTACTCTTCCTAGTACAATTTTTAGCCAATCTCCCTAAATGAAGTTAGGAAACTCTATCAGCTAGTGTAGCATTGTGTTCCATAGGTGTTGTTTCTCTTTCTTCATTCTTCTATGTTTTAGAAATGTGGATAATATCTCATGAATTTCATCAACTTGCATTTCCATAATTATTACATTTAGGTATGTGCTTATGTCTTCCACCAATAGAACATCTAGAGATAATGAGGATAGTGTTGCTACTTGGTTTCTCACATCTTCTTTCAGTGAAGTGATTGTATATGTTGATTATGATATTTATTTGTTTCTAACAAGCATGGTCTTTCAAATGTTTTCCATAATGATTCCCTTCTCTCGATTTTACTGATTTCATTGATTGTGATCTTGTGTACTTGTAGGTTTGATGAGCTTGATGGTGGTAGAGATGATGCTTGGTTTCTTAATTAGGTTTTCTTAATTTAATTTATGTGCAAGAGTTCAATCAACAAAGTAATTGATCACTCTCTCCTTACCCTATTTATATCCTTCAAGCTTATCATTAGGTTTTAGCTAATGAGAAATGGTAACTATAGTGCTTACCTACCTAAATTTTTGCATTTAATATAGGAGGTTCGTACACCAACAATCATATTCATGACGTTCTCCTTTCTTAATACAACCTTCTTATGCTCACACTCTTCCTTCTTCTACCAATTTTGAATAGAGAATCAGTGTATCATTTATTCTTTAACATCCAACCCATTCTAAGCTAGAAGTAGCTTAGTGTACCTTAAAGGTTTCACCTACAATAGTTAACCTTTATATTTCTTTGGGCTTGACCTCTCTATCTTTGTTTGCCTTTTTCGTCCACATCTTATTGAAGTCCTTTCTAACTTCCTCCTTGTCCACTAACTTGGTTTTTCGTTTATTATCCAAGTTTTGCACTTGGGTTTCTTTTTGATGCAAGGAAGCATCGATGACAACTCCCAATCTGCATATTTACACTACTAATCTTTCTAACAAAGATTAGAGGTTCATGTTCTCCCAATACTCCAATAAGAATTAAAAAAATATTAACATGGTAACACCAACCATTACAATTCACATCTTAATCTTGTTTCACATTGCTCACATTTGAACAGATGTTCACCACCTTTCTTATAACTTAGAAACATACTTACCACCAAACATATCAAAATCGAGAACCATGGATGTTGAGTTCTCTTCCCTCTTCTGACTCGATCCTTTTGTGTTGAATATCGGGTTTCAATAAAAATGGATTCATAACTACCACCTTTGCTTTGAACAAGATCGAGTTTTCCTTGGAGTCATGGGTTGTGGCATATCAGGTTCCTCTCTTCCAAACCTGAGCCTATGTTGAACATCTTGAGCCTTGATGCCAACATGGGCATGTATGTATGTGAATAAATATGCCACCACCTTTCTTTAATATAAATGATTCTATCTTGAACCAATTTTCACCACCTTTTTTATCTCAATGGTGAGATTCAATAACATCTTCAAATTATGTAACAACTCTTGAAGAAAAAACCTCTTTCCAATACATTTGAGATTCATTACTCACAGTTTGGCTCTTTATGAATTCTTCAATATTTAAATCAATTTACATTCAATAACATAAAAATCTTAATCAACTATCCAAGAACATTTATTTCTCACACAAATCAAGTTGATAGTTGATAATACATAAACTGGTAACATATTTGATTCAATAAACTAAGAACTCGCACAACTACAAAATGGATTAACAGTAGTTATAAAGCCCAACGATAACCAAGTATAACTCGATACAAAGGCTACAATGAATCCAAAAAAATTGATTACCATCTGAATAAACATTTTGTGATTGTACCAAGAAATCAATATCAAACATTTAAGAATTACCGAACAGCTACATAAATAATCTGACTCCAACCAAATCGATGATCCACATAAAGACTAGAATATACATTATGATACAAAGTAGAAAATTTCAATTTGAATAAACCATAATTCCTTTCATTAATGTAACAACACTGTCATATTTTCTTCCTTCCAAGTTACAATTACAATGTGGGCTCTCTTGCTACCAACCACTACAAAGCTAATTCCACCTCCTATTCCACACTAAACTATATCTATATACCTAAAACTCTATATCCTTTCCATTACATTGGACTTGTTTATAATTGCTTGGATGGTTACATCCAATGATTCTTTGACTTCCCTATACCTTGATTACCTCCATGACTCCTAGGATTACATCTCATTCACTTTCCCAATCCTTGCAATGTTTTAGTTACATTTTCATTAAGACAAACTAGGAAAAGTAGATTGAACATATTAATATTAAAATAATATTGAGTTGTGTGGATGCTCTTGCATCACTTTCCCTAATATACAAGCCTTAACAACATGCTCTGTATTGTTATAATAGTAATAGGTTATGTATATTCCTCTCCATGGTCCTGAGTACTTCTTTTGACCATTTTCTACTTGCCACTGATTACCCATATGTCTTTTGTTCTTGTAGGGTGAGTATACATGCATGTTGAATCTATTGTTCTAGACTTAAAAAGTTCTTTGAGATTTTTGATTCATCCATAGTCTTGATCTATATACCTCAACCCTATGTCCATACTTGTTACATCAATAACAATGTCCATCAAAACATTTCTCTTAAGTGTAAGACCTACACTCCTAAGTAGAGTGACCATATCTATGATAGGTGTTGCAATTCCCATAGAATGTTTGTTGTTCATTCAATGAAACCTTTTTGTACTAGCATGTATTTGAGATATGACCTATCTTACCATAGCAATGGAAAGTTGGTTTCATAGGTTTCTTACCTTTAGACGATGTTTTCCCTCATTCATGGTTATTTTGGGTTTTTCTCTTAGAAGCTTCTCCTCCCTCAATCTTGTTGACTCCCTCACAGCCAAATTCAATTGTTTCATTTGTTCTCTTTCAACTTTGAGTTACTCATCTACCTTCTTGGAGCTGTCATTAAAACTTCTAAGCATCTCATTTCTTTCATTAATGTCTCTTAGTTCCTTTGAAAGCCTTTGAATCTACTGATACTTTTTCCTGGTATTTTGTTCATCTAAATTCTTTTCTTCCATGGATTTTCTTATTTATTTTTCAGCTTTCTTTGATGCTTGTGTTTCATTACTTTTCTCCTTTTCTACTTGTCTCATTATTTCTAATACTTCTTCGAGTTTTTCCTTTAATTTGACAACTGACTTTCTCAGCTTCTTGTTGTCAAAAGTGAGGTTAGAGATTGTTTTATTAGATCCATCTAATCCATTGTATTCCTCCATTTTCTCAATTATTTCATGACTATCACCAAGTTTCTTCACAAGCTTCTTTCTTTTCGCAAGGGAATCCTTAAGCTTTTCTTTCATGTATTCTATGGTTTCAAGTGTTTCTTCATATAACACTTTTTACTTCATGATTGTCAATTGATCTTCCCTCAAGATGTGAGGCTTTCTACTTTCAGGGTCTAGACTCTGATATGAGTTGTTGGTCCCAACTGGTACTGAGAGGGGGGGTGAATCTATGCCATTTACAAAACCATTTCTTCCTTTCATTCTTTCAACTATTCTTATTGCAAACCACCTTATGCTTAGAAAATAGATAAATGTTGTAAAATAATTGAGCATGTTAACTCACACACAAAAGCACCCATCAATGAAACCAAAAATATTGTATGTGGAAGCCCTTAATAGAAGATGAAAACCATGGTGAGGATAATGCACCCACTAGAGTTTTACAACAGATAAAAGGTTTCCCGATTAAGAGGTACAACTTGTTCCTTCTAAGAACACACCCTGTTAGGAATGGTTGTAACCTATTAAGGTTACCTTGTTAGAGGATTTTTAGCTCTTTCTAGTAGGCACCTTGTTAAAGGATTTAATCAGATGCTTCCAAAAAAAGAATTCTTTGTTAGGAGCTTACAACTTGATTAAAATGGTTAAAGAGAGATAAAGTGTGATCTATAATGAGTAGTACTTATTTTCTTGGTAGATCTCTAGTGAATAAATTAGAGATATATTGATCTCCCTTCACCTGATCATCAAAATTTGTGATCTCCTTTTTATCACTCTACCTCTCACTCCTTTGTGTGTCCTTTCAGTATACTTTACTGCCATTGGTTAGAATTTTTTCTTTGCCTCTAAAATTTCTACTTAACAAGTCTTGTCTAGCATTCAATCTTCAATAGTCTCCCCCTTTCTCTTTTTTTATTTGCATGAACACACACATTGAAATTACCTCCTTACAATATGTATAGAAGTCCTAGGATGGTATGTTATTCAAATGTAGTTAGTTGTGCATTCCAAGGAGTTCTATGAGGGACAATCTCGTCAAGAAGAAGTCTAGTGGAGGGTTGGTTGGACACTTTGGTTGAGATAAAACCATTACTCTGGTTAGTGAGGATTATTATTTGCCACAATTTAAAAAAGATGTTAATAAATTTGTATAGAGTTGCAAAATATGTTAGATGGAAAAAGGTGTCATGAAGAATACAAGGTTATATCAGTCATTGTCTATATTAGAGAAGTCATGGAAGTATATCACTGTGGCCTTTGTGCTTGGCTTACCAAGGACTCAGAGAGGGCATGATTCAATTTTTTTAGTGGTTGATAGGTTTTCAAAGATGGTACATTCCATGCCTTGTAAGAAATCTAATGATTTTTTTCATGTGGCATAATTATTTTTCAGAAACAAAGTGAGATTACATGGTCTATCGAAGAGCATAGTTATAGATTGAGACACCAAGTTTGTTGTGTACTTTTGGAAGACATTGTGAAAGAAGTTAGGGTCTGCTTGGTTCCTGGAAGATGATAGTAATTGGCTTTTTCAAAATACAGATTTGAAAATTTTTGTGTTTGTTTCAAAATCAGCAAAATGGAATTAGCATATTGGACTTCCAATTTTGCCTCAAAACTAGGTTTTCCAACTTCCTACTAGCAAGTAGGAATTGAAAATCAAAACTTGGTTATATTTTGTAAGGAGTGTAAAATCAATAGATTTGACTACTTTTTGAAATTTGCCTTCAACTGCAAGCTTACGCATAAAAATGTGTCTTCACACGCATCTTCCGAGTGAAACAAACAGTTTAAGTAAAATCCCAAAAATTGAAATGAAGATTTGGAAAACCTTGATTTGGCTAAACCAAGGTTTGTAGAAATCCCAATTTTTTAAATTCCGTGAACCAAACATACTCTTAAAGAAAGATTTCAAGTTCATCTTAGCATATCATCCATAAAGTGATGGACATACAAAAATGGGAATAGGAGATTGGAGAATTTGTTGTGATACTTGGTTGGAAATAAACCAAAGGGATGGGATCTAATTTTACCACATGTAGAGTTGTCTTACAATAATTCTTAATAGGAGCATTGGTCAATCACCATTCCAAATAGTATATGGAAGTAGTCCTCGAAATGCTTTTGAATTATGGCAATTGAACAGAGGGAAGATAAGTACCGTCAAAGATGAAGACTTTATAGAAAATTTAAAGAACTCGCATGAGAAGGTGACAAAACACATTACTAAAATGAATACATGATACAAGATTTAAGGTAGGTGAGAAGAGGAGGCTTAAAGAATTTTAGATTAGAGAAAAAGTCATGGTTCATTTGAGAGAGCAATTTGATTACATCCCAATTTTTGTCCCAATTTAAATGTTCCTTTAAAGTGTTTGTTAAAATTTCAAAGTTCATTGAAGACAATGAAACAAAAGAGGGAGGGTATGTTACATCCCAATTTTTGGCTCAATTTAAAATTGTTCATAAAACTATTGAGGTTTCATGGGAAGTTAGTTGACAGGTAAAATTAGTTATGATCATGTGAAATGGTAAGATGGTTAATTGCTATAATTTCATATGAAGATGACATGTGAGTTAATTGTTATGATGTTATTATAATGTTACCTTGAAATTG
Source organism: Cupressus sempervirens (assembly GCA_028749045.1). Lineage (NCBI taxonomy): Eukaryota > Viridiplantae > Streptophyta > Pinopsida > Cupressales > Cupressaceae > Cupressus > Cupressus sempervirens. The sequence goes on along the minus strand of CM053785.1, from coordinate 249,419,947 downwards.
AAAAGTTGGTTATCATGAATTCATGGGAAGTGAAATGGTGGTTAGTCATTATGATGGTTTATAAATAATAACTTGTTATAGCAATTGTGATTATATTGAGGAATGTGATATTATTGTGGGGAATTTCTTCCTTGCAGCAACACATCAAATGGGGAGAAGCATTGTTAGAAAGGAATTGAGCATTGGGGCACCACCTATCACAAGGAAAATAGGTGTGAGTCCTAAACCACCATGCCTAAGGGTAAACAACTAGGCAAACAAGAGTGTATGTTGGATGACCATGAGCTATCCAGCTAAGTTATATATCAATACTTGAGAGCCTTATTATTGTCTACAATGCACATAAGTTGTAACAAACATATTTCTCAATATCTGAGCCTTCCATGGCTTATTTAGGTGTATTTGTAGGAGGGCATAGGCTACTATGAACCTTAGTCTTCTAGACTCTAGCTGATATTTTGATATATTTTTTCAACTTTTGATTAAACAGATTTCATATATTGTAGACATTTGACAGTGACACTATGTTTAACTTTATATTATATTATTCAATTTTTTTCCTTTAGAAATTTGTTCTTATACTTATGTGATTTATGCAAAATGGTGCATGAGTGTTAAGTAGCTTCTATTTATCTCAATTATTGTGTAATTGATGTTAATTGATAAACGATGCATGAAAAAATCTCTAAATCCTTAAAAATAATTGAATTTCATGGGTTTTTCAATTTTCTAAGTCCTTGCCAAGTTCGGTCGCCAAGCCTGAGTCCAAGTCTAATTTTGACTTTCCAAGTTAGAGGCAAGTTTGAGTCTTGTAACTATGATTCATTTTTCCAGCAATAATTATTAGCCGTACTGCTAGCATTGCAGCTAATGTTTTGTTCGAGCTCTTATATCTTTTGAGAGCCAAGCATTTGTGGTTTTCAAACTTGCCAAATCTTTTTAGCATCCAATTTCTTTAAATTTCATTTCATCTAACAAACAAGGATAATATTTTTATACCTATACAAGGAAACACACCTCTTTCTAGCAGTACAGTAAGGTTATGCATTTCATTATTCTTTCTATGCTACAACAGAAATATCAAATGATGATATCATAGATATAAAATTCATTTGTTGTCAATGTATTACTGCAAGTAATCCTCCATGCATATGTTCCTTAAAAATTATGTGTATGATATGATTTTCAAAGCACCAAAGTACTTTGCTACCCATATTGTTTAAAGATGTTGGCTTATATAGAGATGTGGGAAATATGCCTCTAAGAGAGATAAGTACAGTATCTGTTACCATGATAAACATTTTGTAAATAAACTTTTCTCAAGGGATCTCCTAGGAAGCACCCATAAGGACCAAAATGGTTGAGATTAAGGGTGAGAGGAGAGAACATCCTTGCAATATCAAAAACATAATACACACACACACACACACACACACACACACACACACACCAATGTCTAGATCTTGTTGTCAAGTCGAGCTTTGGTTGATACTCTAGCACTAGGATGCTTAGTGGCTAAATAGGGTGTCCCATGTCTATTCATGGGTAAGGAGTACCTTTCTTAGTAGAGATTGTGTGGGGATACTTAAGGGTCCATGGTTACAAGGTTAAGCCCCCTGACAATACTTCTCCTCTCCACCAGATGTTGAGACTTACACCAGATAGAGATACAATCTTCATTCAAGTATCCACTGGTAACAAGTATTCTACTTTTATGATATTTGTAATTACAATTTGAAGATATGTTAGATGGTTAATATCGCTTAATCAGTTATTCCCTTCAATGCATAGAAATCAGTTTTCCTTTTCAATGTATTAAGAAATCAATTAAATCAGTTGATTGAACATGAAATGTAATTTCTTGAATGAGAAAGCTTGCTTGATGGTTCTTATAATTATCCTTCATTCATGTGAATATGAATATGAACATATCTTTTATTTGCATTTAGTTGTCCTAATTAGCAATGGGGAAAAATGAATGTTGCAATAATTTTGTTTCTTGTTGACACAAAAGTTTGCACCCTTGCTTAAGGTATGACCCTCAAGTGACCTTGTGTAACATGAAAACAACCTCCAAGTTTAGGACTTGCACTCTGAGGTTGAATCTTCGAAGGAGGCCAACTTTATTACAATCGGGATGCACCTAAACTACAACTTTACAAGAAAAGTGAGAAGGAGATGTTGAAAGGGAAAGGGTGATGCACCGGATTGAAATTTGGTTACAATCTTTGCCTATAGATGCACAACATATGAATGAAATACCCAAATACACAGATCTCAACTCTATTCTATTTTCTAGGAATTCACATGTAGGTTTGGAATTGATCAAATGTTGAAAGGAATGATATTTTCACAATACAACAAATATCAATAGATTAAACACAACATATAACTCTAAAAATTACGAAAGAAACATTCAAAACAAGGCAAGATACATGCACAAATCATGAATGGAAAGAAGAGGTAAAAGAAGGAATTTCATTAATGGAAGGCAAAAGGAATACAGTTGCAGAGCATAAGGCTACCGCAAAAATACAATAGAGAAGAACCCTTAAGAAATATTTACAACTTGTCTTTATAGAGTTCATACATAACTCTGATTTTTACATTGAGTTCCAATCCCAACCATGTGTAGTTGAGTTGCAGGTGAAAGCAATAATTGAGAATCAGAAGAAAATTTGATCATGAAGTGCAATCGCTGTTATGAGTGATAGGAAGAGCTAAGAACGATACATCTATTTGTAAGAGGCCAAATCCCCAAAGAGTCGATCATTTCATGCATTAAAGAGGCATGGAGTGCATTGGCACCATGCAAACAAGGCCCAATAAGTCATTAGGCATTAAAGAACTAACTCTGATGGTGTGCCAAGGACAAAGAAAACTGCAAGGAAGGATATCATGACGTATTATCCACCCACATGTAGGGTTGACCGCGGGAGGGAATCTGATTTCCCCAAAAATAAATGGTCGTCATCGATAAAGATCTTCTTTTCAAAATAGGTGGCTCGGATGGTGAGGGGATCTCCCCAACAAGAGATTAAGTCACCACCGTTGATGCAGATCTTCTCCTCGAGGTGAATGACCTAGATGCAGCGAGGAAACCTCTACGATGCGCTAGATCCAACAGTTGTCATGCAATTCTCGGCTTTAGAGCCTCGCAGAAACACTATTATATGAAGAAACACAAGAATGGTGACGCATGGTAGCGTGATGCAATTATGGGCTTCAAAGTGTTGAAGAAATAATGCAGCATGAGGAAATGTCAAATTGGTGATGCATAGTAGCATCATATGTTTTATCGTTTGATAGAATAGACAACAATTTTTTAATCTTCTATTAAATCTCTGTTGTTGATTTGTGCATGTACATGTGCATATTGGGGTAACCTAAACACTAGACATGTGACCCTTTGCCACGTGGCACAATTTTGGGTTCCAGAGCCTTGCATGTAAACATTGTAGCATGAAGAAATGTCAAAATGGTGACACATGGTAACACCTCACACAATTTTGGGCTTCGGAGTCTTGCAGAGACACTCGCATATGAAGAAACACTAGAATGGCAACATGTGGCAACATCTCACGCTTTTGGGAAGATGGGCAAATAACTCACAAAAACATGAGATCCGTCAGATCTCATCTATGTGGGTCAACCCGACCAAAAATAAACCGAGTTCACTTGGTCAATGAAGAAATTGTAGCTTAGTTATGAACAAACTGATTGAGCTCGATAAATGAAGGGGTCGAGCTAACACGAAATGTTAGCCACCAACCTTAGTGGGTTAACCCAAAACAAGAATCTATCCCATTGAAGATCTTTTAGATCGATTATCAGTAATGGGTTGAATGGGGGCAAAAATGGCAAACATTTCCCTAAATGGTATCGATTATTATGATATAGTGGTGTGAATTTTTATGTCCTAAGCGATATATGTTGACTACCCTGAGTTTTTGTAGATGTTCTCCTAGGTGGATTCTGGTTTCAAGATTTAAGGTATTGTAAATTTGAAATTCTCAATTTAGTTTTATTTGATTATGTCTTAAGTGAAATCAAGATTATTAATTAATTATATGGATCAAATTAAATTTTAAATAGCAAGATGTTCATAGACATGACAATGTAATTACATGATGAAGATAATGTTTACTTAAATTGATTATTAATGTTAACGGCTTGTTTTGATTGAATGCTCCTTCAATTATTATTTATGATATTTTACTTAAATTGATTGTAATTGCTAATGTCTTTCATATGAACATGTAAAATAACTATTATAATTGTCTTCTCATGAATATTGAGTAGTAACTATATTTCGATGATATACTAGCTAATAGCTAAGGCCCGAGAAAAGGGGATGTTACAATTTTCCAATGGGAACATATAATAAGTTGAAGATGAGAAGTTTGGACCTTGCAAGATTTTGAAGAAGCATGGTTCAAGCAATGCCTATGAAGTAGAATTGCCTAATGAACTAAAACTTTCAAATATGACATAGTATCATAAAGGAGGTGTTGAAGATGTGGTCACAAAAGCACAATGGAATATTCCAACAACTAGTTTAGCTAAAGAAGAGATTGAAGACATTTTAATAAGTCATATTGGTGGAAGCACAAGAAACAAGGCATTTAAATAATATCTGGTCAATTGGAATGGAAGGTTTGTTGAAGATTCATCATGGTTGTCAAAGAAGGAGGTTAACCATCTTGGTTTTTGTCTAAACACCTGAGGTGTGACAAGGTCACTTCTCATATTACCTTGAGTGCCTGACGCAGGAGTGTCTTGGGTATAAGGAAAGTCTTGCATCACTCAAAAATGTTATCTAGATTGTCTTGTCAATAAGGGTTATCTCAATTTAGAGTTGTTATTTTTGGAAGCTTATTATTTTTAGTATAAAGTTGGTTCTTGGAGCTTAGAATGTTCTAATTTCATCCATGGAGGTCCACTTTGGATATATCAATCTTCCAATAAAGTTCCATTGCAAGATGAAGTCTAGTTTGGAAGATATTGAAAAAATTTGATATTGTTGACAAGATACAAAAACTTTGAACTCAATTTTGAAGGATTTAGATGATCTGGAAATGGATCAAACCTTTCTAGTTGAAGATTGCACAAGTTAGGCTTTGTAGATTTGTTCATGTCATTTGTGAAATGGGGTCATAAAAGCCAATCAAGCCAACTGGAAATAAGTTATGGCCTCTAAAACTTGCACTACCTAAAATAGAAGAAAATGAAATTTCTTGAAAATATCTTTTGAGTTCCAAAGTTGTTTGGGATCAATTTTAATGTAACAAATTGTGGATAATAAAATCTTAAGATTGGTCGGCTTCAAAGCTTAAGGTTAAAATTTCTAAAACCTTCTTGGGTAAATAAGAAGTGGATACATAAAGAAGACTCATAGGGTTGCCTAGGACAATTCGAGGGATGTATATGGTGGCTCTAGCCTTCAAAATATTGTAAGGAAAATGCCTATGTGGCTTTGCATGTTATATTTTTTAATATTATAATTCCAATTCATTGGAGCTAATAGAAAGCAAGTTTCTTATTCTTGCAATTTGTTGTTATTTCTCTCTCTTTTTTACAATAAGGTGAGTACCCTCCATTAATTTGTTTAAATTTTAATTGTGTTGATTTAATATCCCCTCCCTTGAAGCACTTAGTTGTGGTAAACACTTTTGGCATCTTTTACAAGTACCATAACAAAAACTTGACAAACAAGCATGACTTGTAATCTATTATACTCTTGTACTCTATAGATTGGAGCAAGTTTCAACTACACTATTCTATCCACCACCTCCTTTATTATCCATCATCCTAAATTATCATTCTCCCTCCATCATCCCCCATTTAACATGTCTACATCCATATGGAAATTTTGACCTTTTAACTTGACAAGGTTAAAGATCTCCATAAGCATCATGCATCCTATGTGTTTCACCTAATTCACACTCAAGTTTGTCTATATCAATTATGTTTCCTATTTGTTGCTTCCATCATCCATTGTCACTGTAGATATTGTTAATCTGTGACTTGTCTTCATTCTATCTAGATTCTTCTCTTGAGTTTGATCAAATATAAGGACATGAATGAAAAACATGCTTTCAGAAACCTCTTGACATGTCCATTCATGTAGACCACATGTCATTCAATGCACCATGCCATCAATTTATATTGTCATATCCAATCATTTGGCTAAACATTATCCCGTCATGAAATAGTCTTTGAAAAACAAATTAGTTATGATTATATCCTTAATTAACCATTTCCATCCATTGAGTTTATTAATCCTCTCATAATGATTTATGCCTTGCTAGACATTAGGGGCAAACAAATAAATTTTGCATGAAAATAAATCCTACCATATGTCTTATACATCAACCATTGATTTAGACATCCTTCAATTTAAATTAAAAATATCATCAAATGTTCAAAAACCCAAATAAACCAAATAAACTAATAAAAAAAATTAATTCAAAATATTTTCAAAAAAAATTAAAATATTAAAAAATCAAGTTTCAAAATTTTAAAAATCCAAAACCACGAGTAAAATGTTTCTTACTGGGACATCTACACTTTGAATAAACGCATTCAGAACATAACACAAAACATTGAACTTAACAAATCACAAACCAAGAGAGAAACTATTGAGCTAGTCTATAGCCTAACCAATCAATTGCCCTATCAACACTAGCAATATTATCAACTATCATTAATCTTATATAGGTTGTTACATCCTTGAAATTACATATCCTCTATCATTTGTCTTATATAGGTTGTTACATACTCTAAATTACATATCATCTATCATTTATCACCATAGTTACAAAACCCTGGGGGATGGGGGGCGATGGAATAGGGGGACAAGTTTTTGGGATGGGGAGAAAGTGGGGCCTTAATTTGGGGATGGCGAAGGGACGATGTCTGGGGACATGGAGATTATATATAATATAAATATGGTACTTCAAATGCTAGTTTTGAAAAGGTGTGTTGTAATATAAGATATAAAGATGTAAAAGAGTAAATACATGAACATTGTATTAAATTGGAACATTGAACATAAATAGTCGAATCAACAAAAAGTCAACATCGGGATGTCCCCCTATCCTCAGTGAAGGTGGTGGAGTCTGGTAGCACCACTGGGAATGGGGGGAAGGAGGGGCACATGTCTCTGTGTTACTATGTTTGTCAAATACTACATGTTTTATTCCCACAACCAAACATTGTCATTTTGATCTATCATTCATCTTATACAAGATCAATCCTTTCATAAACCAAACATCATCAATGTCATAATAACATTTATTTTGGCAAGAAGATCTAAATGGTTGTTGACTTGTTTAGTCCAATAAGTCTATATTTTATTTTATTTATATTAATGACATGTTTCCTATGCTACTCGAGGATTTCCTAGACTAGAGTGGCTATGATTGAGTCTGGTCAATTATTTTCACCTAATATGTTAGTAGGTTGTTCTTGTAGTAGTAATATGACTAGTCCAAAGACATGCTTATCTTTGATCATCAAGGACATGTGAGTCTAGATGAATGAAAGCAGTCATTCTTGATTGAAAGTGCATTTCTTACAAATAATATATGAGTCATCATGATGTTATCATATCTAAATAATTGTACCTGCTTATCGTAATAAGCTTTATGATAATATGACATTATATAAAACATAGAGGTTCATCGTCCTCTTTACCTAACCATATCCATTCTCATCCATAGCTACTTATATGGTTTTGAATTTTTCATCTCCTTAATTATAACCCCTTCATTCAACATCTATTTTATTTTAATTTAGCCTTATCCCTCTTGTTTCCATTTGAGATCACACATTGATTCTCCTACCCCCATGTCCTCAGAAGAAGGCATCACCATACTAATTGTGCTCCTTCCATCTTGCCCATGATTGAGGCATCATGCTTCTAATCCTTATCCTTTTCTTACCCACTATATTTTAATTTTTCTTTGAAAGAATGTGATAAACTGCATTATCTCAACAAGGGGCAAAAATGTAATCACCTAAACATGTCCAAACTTGATTGAATAAATATTTTTATTTACTTAACTATTTCACCATAATTTCTCTACCAGTCAAATAAATATATTTAATTCCTTAGTCTTTTCTCTATTAATTAAATCAATATTTTTTATTATTTTATTAAATTTTTTATCCTTTTCTTTTTAATCCTAGGGCTTGCTCACATAGATGACAATCTAAATTTGTAGCCATATGACAAGTGTCAAATGTATCTTCATGTCACATTTTCTCTTTCCTTTACCTACATGTCTAATTTCATTCAACTTAAAGATGTGTTACCAACAACCAATGCATCTTTGAGTTGCATCCCTTCATTCATTTCAACCTTTTAATCTTACTCTTTCTCACCTACCCTCTTATCTTACTCTTTCGTCACTTAACCTCTTAATCTCGATCCCCAAATCTTTTGGGTGTTTCTATAAAAAAAGGGTACATTCCTCCTATTTACACGTCTTCAACTAGAGTCTACATTTATAATGCCAGGAAAAATTGTAGCTTCATGGTGATCTTGCTATCATGCAAACATCATTATAACCAACCACATTTCATTTCTTTATACCATCTTGTGCAAGTGCTTCATTCTAATAGAAAACTGCTATTATTTGCAAGATCTTGAAAGATATGAGAACTATAGAGTTAGGTATATCGTGTGTATAATGTGTATCTTGATTTTTTTTTTTTTTTTTAACAAACACTTGATTTGGAGCTCCATTGGTGTTGTTGGTTGATTGTAGATCTTAAGCTTCTGGTTGGGCTATTTAAGGGTTGACAACAACAAAATAGGCTACAACTATAAAGAACAAGGAAACACCATGAAACTAGGCCTAGGAAGCCCACCGTTTTTTAAAAGTAAAATTGTAAAAACTTAATGCTTTATTACCAATCTCAATAATCATTTTATAATTTGATACTAATCTTCAAAATCAGAGGTCAATTTAACTTATACTTGAAATTATCGAATTGTGGTAATGATTGAAATGCATATTGATGGAGGGGATGTAATACCTTAGAGTATTCTTGGAATGTGAGTAGATGGGGGTGAATTGGGAAAAGAACTCATTAATAATCTTTGTAGAGACTAAGAATGGTCTCAAGAAGGATGCATAATATAAGTGGAAGGAGTTGCAATGTTGGTCAAGGTAGAGGAACAACACACAAGAAGTAGAGAAGCAGGTAGAAAGTTGACAGTGTGAAGGATTACAAGAGTGGGACTATGTAGGACTTTGGGAAGCAACAGAAAAAGGAAAGAAATTAGAGGCTGCATGAAGGGTCTTCTTCAAAGGCAGTGCATTGCTTTTCCATTGATAGCTTTTGGGCAAATCAAAAGAATAAAGTACCAATGTTAGTGGAGTGAGGGGCAAGCAATGTGTTGGTGTTTTTACACTACTAAGCAACAAAATACTTAATACCAAGATGGTGAAGATCACAATTACCTAAGGTAAATAGCTATATGTTCTTCAGATCTGGGCCCAACTTTAACAAAATCATGGAAGATTTTCTACTCTTTTGGCTCTACAAAACTAAGGCGGGTGCACCTAAGGGAAAAAGATTCACAACCTAATACTAAATTCACACTTCATTCACTCCATGATATCTTATAACAATATTCATCCCCTATAGCAGATTGGTCATAGTTCTTCTTAGATTTACAGGTAATTCTGGGAAATAGTAGCTAAATAAGACTCAGAGGTTAAATGTAAACAAGTATTGACCAGCTTTGACATTCTTCAAACATTAAAAGTAAAATTGATATTGATTTTTAGATGTTTTCTTGACATTTATCTATGATCTTTCCATATGCTAACTGAAATAGTTGATGGATGCCTCATCCATTGGGATTTAGAGTCTATCTAATTTCTTGACCTAATTGACTACATTACAATCAACTGTATCAGCAATTCTTATTAAAACTCATTCTTACACATATCCTTTTACTACTTGGAGATCCTATCATATTCATTGAAGCATTTACTTAAATCATTGAATTGAAAGCAATAATGAACTGATATACAACCTATCCTAGCTGTATTCAATTGGACAAGCTTTGCTCATACAATCTCAAGATAACCAAATGATAAAATTGGAGACAAGATTCAGAGAGAAAAATGTGGGAACAATTCATCTTTATATTAATTCTCTTTGAAAATAACAGAATTGTAATAGAACTCAAAACAATTCAAGATAAGATGCTATGATCCTGTAATATCAATGAATTCTCAAAATTTACAGAGTACATCAAAGAGTTGATATCAAGAAAAATGGACTGAACAAAGCTTAGTAAAACTAAAATGGTACAATGATTCAAACACTTTCTCTAGCCCTAGAATCTCACTTATATAGTGTGAGATGCAACAAACTTCAGGCATAGAGAAACTGACAGTTGTCCTTAAGACAGAAAGATATTTATATTGTTACTATCATAAAAGAAAAAAATTGGTGCAACAGAATGTCTTTCATCATGAATATTCTCTAGTGGGGACCATTTTCTACTACACTTTTTGTTGTTGAGGATTTTATTATTGGCTTTGTTGTTCTTCTTCTTCCTGGGAGAGTGTAATAGTTGGTTCTGCATGTGACGGGCCTTGTTTTGGTACTTGCAAGCTGAGTTGAACCTGAGGTATTCCATCAATGTCATCTTGTACTATCAGATTAACAATCACCATCAATTGTCCTGTTGTCAAGTCATCATTTTTGGGTCCTATTCTAATAACTATAGTTGGTTGCTTACCCTTGTCCTCTTCTACTTTTTCTAATGTATTAGTTATTTGTACTTCATCCTATTCCATTTCATCATCATCAGTTTCACCACATTATAATTGCTTTACATGAATGAAATCTGCCATCCCCTTGTCAAAAAGTGTATCATCTGGCCAATTAAAATGTAGAATATCATGTTGCTTCTTCATCACATACTCTCCAATTTTGTCAATCTCAACAAAATATTCCTTCAAAGAATCAAAGAATAATTGAACTTTTACAACCTCTTAGTTGTAGCTGCCCATCATGCATTTCCATTTTCATTTATGACCTTATTCATTCAAAGGCATAATAGGTCACTCAATTCCTAGGCCCGTTCCTCCTTATTTTTCAACTTATCCTTTTTATCTATGGCATGTGCGAAGAGTTCAAAATTAATACTCTTGTCTTTGTCAAGATAACTTATGATCCTTTTTTGCAATACAACTCTCTTATCATCAAACTCTGATTTATCATTGGTTAAATCATAAGTCCTTTCTATATAAAAATAGGATAAACTAATTGTTTACCCTAGGGTAAATGGATTAATGCATACAGACAATGAACAAGAACAACATAACTCTTTTTATTATTCGCATATGCCAAAAGATTACATAAAGCTTCTCATGATGATTTACAATGATCCCAGATGGGGTATATATACTTTGCGTCGAACCTTCTCAAAGGGGTCTGTTAGCTACATGACAATGCTAATCTACCCATCGGCTACACAATGTTCACGGACGACATGAACCTATCGGCTACACAATATCTACTAACAATATCATCCCCCCCAAAAGAAAAGTCATCTCCTAGCAACTTCAAAACTAACAAAATTAGGAGACCACAAAATACAATATAGAAGGAATACATGCTAGAGAGGAGGCTGTGATCTGAAGAATGCTGCTGCCAGTGCAATTCATATATTTGATTCGTCTGGATGCTCAAATCCTTTAGAATCTGTGTGTTAACCTCTACGGCTTCCTTCAAAAGAAGCGCTACATCCACAGCCTAGGTCTTCACTAACTACAATTGCTGCTCAGCCGCTTCCTTATCCCACAAAAGTGTTGCATGCTCAATTGCCCACGATGCTTGTTGGCTAGCCAAATCTGCATTGACCTTTTCTCTAGCCTTCCTCTCTGCTACCAAAGACCTCTCAGTTGTGACCTTGTATGTTGCCCTATCCACCTTCGCACGCCTACAAGCATAATAGACTCCTTTGTACAATCCTACTATCTCGTGCACTAGCTTCTCCATTGGAGTGGTGCATGGCCCCAACTCTAGCTCAGTGGCCCAATCCGCCAACATCTCAGGTGTATCGACTGCTGGCCAACCCCTGTCCTCAAAGCACGAATGGAACCGCTCAAGACAAACCCCCCTGATATAAGCCCAGACCAAATGCAACTCTCTTCACTGAGTCAAAGCCTGCAAAGCAATGTTGTGTCCCTTCTTCAGTGCAACTCGCATGGCTTTGAGGTAGTCCCTACATCTATCCTCATCTGACCCATAATCCTCCTTCGCCACATTGTCCATGGTCCACTCCCCCTCACTACTCGTCTTTGCCACTCCTGCGATAACCATGTCCACATCTGGTGCCACCTCCTTCTTGGGGTCATCCTTAGACTGTGGAACTGCCACCTCTTGTGGCTTTGATATGGTTGTTGGTCCTGGGGAGACTCCTCCATGCCTCGGGGACTGAATGGATGATTTCACCTCTACAGGAATGAGTCAGAACTGTTGTCGCAAAAATGCACTTGCTCTATCCATCACCTCCATCCTCTCAGGCTACTCTAACTGTGTTGGCTTGATGCTCTCCTTTTGTTGTGCTAGTTTTGTTGACTGTGCCTCTGTCAACAAGGAAGAGAAAATAGTGACCACAACATTTGAGCCAATCACATCCAATCGAACCTGGGGTTTAGGCTTTGGCACTGGCAACTCTATCAACTCTGGCTCTGCTGGTGCAATAGGATCTGGTGTACAATCTTGGGAAGGCATGCCCTTGGTCATGGCTATAGCAGCAACAAAATTCACTGCAGCCATCGAGGAAACAACAGTTGTAGCGACCACTGGTGCAGCATCTGTCGTCTTTTGTGAGACAACCTCTGCCACTACCTGTGGGACATCTGCCACTGCCCGTGGGACAACATCTGCCACTATCGGTGGAGTCATAACGATCGGTGCATGATGCTGACCAAATGGAGGACTGTGTGAAGTGCTGGTGGACAAGTGCGCCAAAGTTGGCAACTGTGGTGGGGTGAAAAATGTGGACCCACTAATTGTTCAGTCGCTACCAACTTTCGCAGAAGTACTCTCTTCCTCGTACTCAGCCCCACTACTCTTGAAAATGTCCTCCTGTCCCTTGTCCGTGTCCCTGTAAGCCTCCAATCCTTGGAATACCTTCTTCTGCCCCACTATTGTTAATATTGAAGGCTCTCTTGGAGCCAACTTTCCCCACAGTAGAGCCTCAAAATCATCCATTGGTATCTAATTAACAGTTGCCTCCAAAAACAGGCCAATGGCATGGTGCGGCATAAAGAACGTTCGTGTTGAAGTGTCATGAACTCCTCCATCTTGTTAGTGAGAACTATAGCCTAATCATACATTGTGCCATTCATGATGTCGTTCATGAACACAATCTATGGCAAAGCTATAACCGATGCTTGAATTGCCCTTGTCAACTTGCTCTTGATGACATTCATGACACATCTCCAGTGACCTTCCTGAATAAAATCTCGCCGAAGCCCTCTGCACTTAGACCCCTTTACCACTAATTCCATTTCTTCAAGCATATGATCATGGCCTACTAACTTCACCCAATATTCTTTCTGTTCATGTGACAGCTTGTGGTTCTTGGTTTCCACTTTCCGTCCTCCTTAGCCAAGGATACCAAAAACCCTAGTGAAACCTTAGGTTTAAAAGAAACTGTCATGCGGTGCTTTTTGTACAGAAATGTGTTGGTTCTACTGTGCCCATTATATGATTTGATCATGGTGCACAAAACTGATTCAAATAATCGAATGGAAAACACTGGAAGCTATATGGCCCAATGCACCTATGCTCGCACTAGAATTTGTTTAATTACCTCTATGTCCGAAGTCTCTTGCCACCATTTTCGACATTCGCCACCATTGAGCCCTTCAAACTGAACCATGTGGTGAGAGAGTTCAATCCTAACTTTTTGCTTCTTGTTGGCAGATGTTGATGGCCCTACAACTCGAATTCTAGAAGCCAAGACTCTGGCATTCTTCTCCATACTTGTCTTTAGTTGGTTCTTCCACTCCTTCCATTTCCCTGCGGATTCCATAATAACGGCTTCTTGCTTGACCTTTATAATGTAGGGTTCCTCCCATTGGTTGTGTCTTCCACGGCCAAAATTTGATAATGCACACTTAGCTGTCCAAAACTTCCTAGAAGTCTTTCTTAATACTTCCCTTTCTCCCAACCCTACTTTGTTGCCCAATTTGCTGCTATGAAGATTTGGATGTCCAATACAATGCCGTTAACTTTGTAATGTCACTCATGGAAGGATTGCAGGTACGCTTGTGGAAGAATAGAGAGTTGTGGCTGCTTCAATGCAACCCACGAGCTTTTAAAGTCAATCTGTGGATGAAAAAGAGGAAGCCGCAGGCTTTAAAGTTAGTCAGGGAATGTAGAAGACAGTCCACAAGAGAAAGAGAAAAAGACACCAAAGGAAAAGGCCTCCCTACCAACACTGTGTTGCCTCAATTTCTAGACCTTGGCATCCACTCTACTATTACACTCTTAGTTTTCCAACACACCACAACTCACCTTCGCAATGTCTTCTGCTCTCATCACATTTGTTACCAACACCAAATTAAAGTAGCGAAATCCATTGATTGTGACCCTCACACCTCATGTCAGCCCTGCTAAGAAAACCACCCAAAGTTTATGCCATGGAGAAGAAAAGATCGTCGTAGAAGATTGCGGACGAAAAGAATAAAGCCGCAGGCTTTAAAGACCAACCGAGGGGGTTGTCCACAAAATAGCCTACAAAACACACTACCCAAGGGATAGGTGTCCGCGAAGCTTTCTGTGAGCCTTCTCACTTTTTCTTTTTTTTTTAAGATATACATCTAATTCTCCCTCAGAGTTTCATTCTTCTCTAACGATGAGGGGATCATCTTGGCATGGTAAATCTTCAGCTTTGAACCGTTGACTGCCTCAGGTACTTCTTGTCTGTCTAAAGTCCACAACTTTATTGCTCCATTATCCCCTACCTCTCGGATCCGGTATGGCCCGACTCACTTGACTTTAAACTTGTCTGGTTTGATTTTGTTGTGTCCATACTTCAACACCAACTGTCCCGATTAAAACCTATTCAGTTTCAGGTGTTTATCATGCCACGCTTTATGCCTATTCTGCATCACCTCCATGGCCCATTATGCCAATAGCCACTTCTCCTCGAGCTTGTTCAAATTATGCAACCATTCCCTTAGGCTTGCCATGTCACCCAACTTATTTTCTAGCACAATCCTCAAGCTTGGTATCATGAACTCTACTGGTAACACTGCTTCCTACCCCAACATCAACTAGAACAGTGTGTGTCCTGTTGTCACCTTGTACGCCATGCGGTATGCCCAAAGAGTAGAGGGCAATTTTCCCACCCAGTCTTCTCCTTCAACCGCGCATGACTTATAAATGATTGCCATCAGGATCTTGTTCGTAGCCTCAACCTATCTGTTTGCTCTCGAGTAGTACGGGCTCGATAATGAATGATAGATCTTAAATTCAGTAGTAAGCAATCAGATAACATGGTTAACAAAGTGTCCTCCCCTATCACTTGTCAACTGTAATGGAATCTCATACCTGGTAATGATTTTCTTATAAATAAATATGGCTATGCTTACGGCCGAGTTATCCAATAGTGCACGTGCCTCCACCCACTTGGTCAGGTACTTCGTTGTTACGACAATGTATCGACACCTTCTAGTTTTGCTCACCTTTAGAGGTCCAATGAAATCCAATCCCCATCTTTCAAAGAGTTCATGCATGTGAGAGGGGTTAAGCAGCATGAAGTCTCTATTCAACGGCTTCCCGACCCTTTGGCAAGTGTCACAACTGACGACCCATTCCCGCGCGCCATTGTACACTATTAGCCACCATAGTCTTGCTAGTAGTATCTTCCTTCTTGTGGTGTCAGGTCCCATATGTCTTGCTGGTCCCTCATGCACTTCCTTCAATACTTTTGGTATTTCTTCCTCCAACACACACCATCAGAGGATGTGAACTAGCCCCATTTTGTACAGTAATCCATTAATCTACTAAAATGTATGGCTCCTTAATACCAATTTCCGTCTTTCATTCTCTGGCATCTCCCTCGGCGACTGTCTTGTGGATAGGTACTCCCCAATACTTGTGTACCATTTTGGCAGTACTGCAATTTGGAATAGTTATGCATCGAGGAAATCATCATTCACGCCTTCATCCACTGGTTCCCCTGTTTTAATCCGCAACAGATGGTCTATGTTAACATGTTTCTTCCCGGCCTGTACAATGATTTTGAAGGTGAATTCTTGTAGCGAAAGTAGCCGCCGGCTGATTCTTCCTTGTATGACAAGTTTATTCACTAGGTACAATAGAGCCTGATGATCAACATAAAATACGAATGGTGTTGCCAGCAAGTAATGTTGGAACTTCTGCACTGCATAGACGATTCCCAATGCTTCCTATTTCATTGTACTATAATTTTTCTCTGCCTTAGATAGTAGTCGACTGGCAAAATATACTGGGTGATCTAACCTGTGGCTGTCTGTCTACGCCAAAGTTGCTCCGATTGCATAGTTGGATGCATCCACGTGAACATGAAACTCCTTGTTCCAATCTGGGTACGCCAATATAGGTGTTGTGGCCAATCGTACTTTAAACTCTTCAAACGTCTCATTCTGCTCTTTATCCCATTTGAATGGTTCCCCTTTGCATGTTAACCTGTCCAACAGGTATTATACTTTGGAAAAAAATTTGATAAATCTTCTATAGTATCTTATGTGTCTGAGGAATGACTTTACCTCCATTACATTCGTGGATGGCTGCATTTCCATTATGACTCTAACTTTGTCTGGATCCATTTTCAATCCTTTCTCACAGACTATATGTCCGAGCAACCTTCCCTATGGGACCATGAATCTGCATTTCTTTGGGTTCAAGGCTAGATGCACCTATCGACATCTTTCTATGCATTCACCCAATGCTACCAGATGTTAGTCCTCAGTGCTGAATACAAACCAATCATCGAAGAATGCCTTGAAGTTACCAACAAACATCTTGTTGAATATGTGCAGTATGATCCGCTGGAATGTCGTCGGTGCATTGCACAGGCCAAATGGCATCCGGTTGTACGCATATACCCCATCTTCTACCACAAATGTTGTTTTCAGCTTGTCCTCTTATGCTATGCAAATTTGATTATACCTTGAGAACCCATCCATAAATGAGTAAATTTCATATCCGGCTACCTCTTCCAATATGATGTCTGTGAATGGTATCGGGAAGGGATCCTTGATTGTTACTGCATTGAGGCATCTAAAATTGACACATATCTGGATCTGAGTGGTATCCTTCTTCAGTGAGATTACTATGGGCGACACCCATTCACTTGTCTAAACCTTGAAAATAATACCCGCATCCAGCATCCTGTTAATTTCTTCACTAACACACACGACATAGTTCTTATTCATTCTGTAAGGTTGCTTCCATATAGGTATTGCACCTTCAATCAGTGGTATGTGGTGAACACACAACTCCAGTAGAACTCTCTTCAAATCCTTATATGTCCACGTGAATACATCTTTGTACTCCAGGAATATTTTAAATGCCGCCACTTTTAGTACTGGATCCCAATTATCTCCCACCAGAATGTTCTTTGGTTCTGCTTCATCCCCCAAATTCATGGTTTGTACTATGGCTTCATATTTTATTTGCTTCCCTTCACTGAATTCGTGTCCAGGCATTTCATCCAACGATGCGTCTCCCTCTTTTATTTCCTTGAATTCTTCTAGAAATTCCTCTCTGGCGTGGCTCTCCTCTATCATGAGTATGTTACAACTTCTGAATAGCTCGTAGTCCTCCATCTGCTAATGAAAAAGGCTATTTACCGAGTCTAGATCATCGTTTGTTCATCCTCCCTCCAACTGTAGGATGCCCTCCTGATTTGGTTCCATCCACTGCTTTCCTTCATCCTCTTCCTCAAAATTTGATGACAGAGCTTCTTTGCTCACCATTTGTGTGTAGAGCAATGATGAATTTTTGTCCTTTTCTTTCTAGTGATAATGTATTCTTCTTCCAATCATGTTTAACTTTTGCTTGTATTAGCCATCCACAGCCTAAAATGGCATTGTATCCTCTCCTCTTCAATGGGATGACGATGAAGTCGAGTAGGAACACTTGTGTTCTAATTGTCACTGGTTGTGCCATCAAGACCTTGAGAGGTTTAATGTCGTGTTGGTCGACTGTGAGCAACTAGAATGTAGGTGGCCACAATGTTGGTTGTCCCAACCTCTTCCAAGTATCCTCTGGTAACACATTCACGCCAGACCCTCTGTCCATAATTGTGTCTGTCAGAACCGTTCCCAGAATTCTCATCTTGATGACCGTTGGATGTCATCCGAATGTAAGGGCTAGTAGCATTGGGTTCTCCATACTTGCTCTACTTTCTTTCTCCTTCCCTTGTTCTCCTAGTAATTTAGTAGTTGGAGCGATGTTTGTGAGTGCCAATCAAAGCTAAGGCATTGTAAGCAGCAAATCGTTTATTTTGATGGGTACCTCAATTTGCAGTATCTGTCGTAAGATGTTCTATTCTACGCAGTTCCTTGTTGAGGTACCTGTGGTGTCCCTCAAGTGCACATTCTCCACCTGTGTCACTTTCTCAATTTCCTTCTGCACTTCCTCCGACCTCTTCTTTTCTTTTGCCAGGTCAGGGTATAGTTTTGCTTGTTTCCATGTGATTGCCAACACCTCCTCTTCGTCCATCTCGATGGTGATCAAATTCACTCCTGACTTCAAGCACTTGGCATCCTCATGATCTCCAGGACCGCACCATCTGCATAACAACTTCGATGTGTTTGCCATTGTACAGTCCCGAGCAAAGTGGCCCCACAAATTGCATGCACAACATTGTACCATCAAGTGGTCGTTTGCATCGTATTGAATCCAGTTGCGGCTCCCATTATTATTGTTGGCATTGTTGTTGTTTTGACCCCGCCTATTATTTCTATACCCTCCCAACGTGGCACCCTCATTGCTAGTGTTTTCGCTCCCTCCTACTATGGAAGCCTCCTGTGTGAGAAGTACTTGCTGAGGTCCTCTTGTTTTCATATTGAAAGGGCATTCTTTTAAGGAATGTCCCATAATTTGGTAGATCTCACAAAATTGGATCTTGGGACAGGATCCTTTCATGTGTCCTTCTCTCTTACATTCTGTGCATCAGAGGTCGTTTCCCTTCATCTCTTTCTACATGTTCTTAAATTCTTTCATCATTTGGATCATATCTTTCTAGAGAGTTCGGATCTTCTTGCTGCCTTTTTCGTTATCGCTACTCTCTTCTTCTGAAGACACCTCATCATCTGACTCGGATGAGCTACTCTTCTTCTTCTTTGTTTTCTACTCACTTTCCAAGTTCATCGTCCAATTGTATGCTTCCATGTATGACGACGGCAACACAATCTTCATTTTCTTCCGCAACTTCGAGCATAGTCCTTCGATGAACTATCTCTTTTGCAGCCCATCTGCCAGCTTACTTTCCATCTTGTTTATTAAGTCTTTTAATTTTCTGGCATACGCTCGAACTGTTTCGTTGTTCCCTTGCTTCGTGTTGTATATCTCTGCTATGATCTCATTGTCGTCACACAATAGTTGAAATTCAATGGTAAATTCCTTTTTAACGTTGTCCAAATTGGTCAATCTTTGGGGATCCGTGTCGGTGAACCAATCAATTGCTACCCCCCTTAGGGTTGTCGAAAATTGTCAAACCCATTCATTTGTATATGTTATGCCATTCACCCTCCAAATTGTTTCGCATGTTTTACAGTGTCGGATTGGATCGGCTATTCCATCACCATCAAACTTTGGTAACTTTTCCTTCGGTCCAACCATTATTACTTGATTTTGTGCACAGGCATTGTTTGGTCCTGCAACACTGGCACTGTTCAGCACTCCCACACCTGCACTTTGTAATCCCACACTGGCACTTTGCACTCCCACGCCATGGCTTTGCACTCCCACACCGGTGCTCTGTGCTCCCACACCGTCGTTGTTTTGTACAAGTGTCTTATTTGCAACAGCTGCGAACTTTGGTGAAGAAGGATCTTCTAAAGTTGTCCCTTCCGAAAGTGTATCGTAAACTAAGAGTTCACTCCACACTCGTGCTCCCCCGACACTCCGAGTCATGCGAGTTAATTCCCTTCCATCTAGATTCTCTTCCCTCGACGAATATAAGTTCAAAAATTCCTCCCTTGCTTCTTCCACCAATTCCACCCACTGTCGAGTCTCCTCCAACAATTCCTCAGTGCTTCGGTATCCATCGGCAAGTTGCTGAAATTTCCTTCTGCATTCACCTTGTTGTGCCAAAGTTAAATTTTCTTGTGCAGCGAATATTCCATCTTTGCCCTTTAGCTTATTTCTATCCTTGTTAAGCTGATTTGGCATTAATCTGCATCCCTCTACCTTTGTTCCAGGTCCATCAAGCAACGGCACCAAATGTTTACCCTAGGGTAAATGGATTAATGCATATAGACAATGAGCAAGAATAGAAAAACTCATTTTATTATTGGCATATGCTGAAAGATTACATAAAGCTTCTCATGATGATTTACAATGATCCCAGATGGGGTATATGTACTTCCCGCCAAACCTTCCCGAAGGGGTCCATCGACTACATGACAATGTTAATCTACCCGTCGGCTACACAATGTTTACCAACGACATGAACCCGTTGGCTACACAGTTTCTACCAACGACACTGATAACAAAAAAACACAAAAGAGTGACATTCTTATTCCTTCTACTCCATTTGTTGACAATTGGCTTCAGGGCATCATCATTTTCTTTCAGCTCTTCCCATGTATTTACTACCTTTGTTAACTGCTCATAGAAAGTTGGCCAATCGATCTTATTAACTAAATACATGATGGCTTTCCTTAATCTATCCTCATATTGGATCTCCAACTCTAGATGCAACGCCCACAGTTTACTCTTTTCTTCTTCAAAATCCTCTGCAGTGTAATACTGAGGTCTCTGTGGTGTGTCTAGAATCTCAATAAGAGGAGTGGATTTAAAAGGCTCCACAGGTGGATAAGTAATTCTAGGCCTACTAGATTGCCCTTGGTGTCCCATCAATTTATTTTCCAATTCAATTCTCTTTTGAACTTCTTTATTATAGACAGCTAAAACTTTCTCATACTTGTCCTATAACTCTAACCTCTCTCTTTTATCCCTTGAGTTGTGGCTAATATGAAATTGGTTGATCCAACACCTAATTCTACAGCCTCTTCACTTGTAGTTTCCTCAACTCTCTTAACAATTAAATTTCCTATCAGGACAGTGTCATTAGGCTGGGAGAAGCTAGTTCTAGATCCTTTGTCTCATTGACCATATTACCAGTGCAACATGATCCTCACTAAACTTGGCATTTTTCATTTCTTTCTTCCCTGTCTCATATGTACTTAATTTCTTTGTAACAAAATTAAAAATCATTGCATCTGCAATATCCCAATTGGGCAGCTCAGTAAAACCCCGAATGATTTTATCATTTTCCTTCCTTCTTCTGGAGTCATGTTCTTAAATTCTTGCATCATTTCCTCCTTTATTTGGTTTTGCAGATCTGCCTCCATTTCAGGATGTTCTATCTTCATTTTATTACATTTATCTTCAAAAAGTCCCATGCTTGTTCTCCAAACAAACTAGTAGACGGCTCTAGACTTAACAAAATTATCATCAGAAATGAACTCTTGGCTGGCCTATTCCATTACAGGGTCCAACTCCCTTCCTCTATAATCAGCAATAGTTAAATCAAGGCTTGGCATAAGAGGTTCCTAAGGATTTCCCTCCTCCAACTCTGATGTTTTAATAAAAATTCCCCCTTGGGATCCCAACTGTCCCCCTGCTCCTTAGTGAGTTGTTCATCTCCTATGTAATGGGGATTAAGTGGGTGAATACTCCTCTATTTGAGGCACCTATTCCTCTTCTACCTTCTTCCTTTTGAACATAGGCTCATCAGGTCTCTCCTCCAAAATAGCACTAATTGATCGTATTATTTGTTTTCCTTTATCTATTGTGGCCCTTTTATTCTAAATTATATTATTACTAGGTCTTTTTGAACAATTAATTAACCTGATCCTACTGCGAGGCTGAAAGACAGCCTGCTCATGACCTCTTGGGCCTAATTAGGAAAATAATTAATAAAGAATGATGTCTTCTCATTCATGACTTCCATAATCTTAGGAAAAGTAGTCATGAGTTTATTCAATTTTTCGACCTATGTTTTTGCATCATCTAGAGGCTTAAACTTATTATCAAAACAATTAATGAATTCCAAAACCCTAGAGTAAACTCTCCACTTCTCCTTTTTGATCTCTTGCTCTTGCAAAGAAACTCATTCCTTATTATGTCTTCAGGGAAATAGGGTTGATGCTCTTTTGAACCAATTTTAGCCCTTCATCTGAATACATCAAAAAACCCCTCACTATCACGAAAACGGACATGTGACACAACCATTTTATATTGGTCCAAGAATTTATACAGGAACACCCAACCACCCTTAGTGATTATGAACTGGTGAGCCATAATAAAAGTGGGAAAAATTGAGCCCCTAGATCTACCAGCCAATTGTGCTTCCTTCAACCCACCTATTTGCCATAGCATTTAAGCTAACCCTACCTTCAGAGGCACTTGGTAGGGCAGCACATGGGGAGTCCCTTGGAAACCATAAACCCTAAAGACTGTAGAAATAGGGTAAGGTATAATATTAGCCCAGTTGTGGGATACTTTCAAACCAGAAGGATTGTCCATAGGCCTGATAAAATCCAACAGTGCCTTGGGAATTTTGTGATTGTCCCTTAATACGAGGCTTCTCAACCTGGATGCAAAATACCTACCAATCTAACAAAGTTGGCCTCCTCTGCATCCCAGGTCATATCTGCACTCCATAATTGGACTAGCAGAGCTTCTCCCTCATATTCTCTATTCAAAACCATCTCCTTTTCAAAGTAGGTAACCCCTTTAAATAAAAACATGTGCATCAACAATGAATAATGGCCAAATGTCTTTTCCACCTTGCTCTTTGCAATCCCATTTAATCCTATATGAATCTCCGCTGCTATATAAGATGCAAAATCAAAGATGATGTCCACACCAAAACAAGAGATCTATGTCATCATATACCTGAACTTTATTGGCATAACATTTTGTTCATCCTCAACAAACACCCTACACAAAGTCAGGTAAATATCTATGGCTCGGCTAGTGAAAAATTCCTTCTTAAAGGGTTCTTTAATTGATGCTATAACAAAGCTCAAATTCCCAATTGTGGCCAAGTGTTCTCTCAATGCACCTTGCCTAACCTAATCCTTCTTAGACAAGTATTCCTTCTCCAAACCCTGAAAATCAATGGGTTCATGGTAATCTATGAATGGCTCCAAACCAAAAACCTCTCAGATTTCTTCAGCATTAATCCTTATCAGAGGTTCCCCATCTACTCTCCTTACTATCCTGGCTATGGGGTTGTAATTCTTGGCTATGGTTGTAAGAAGGTTTGAATCCATGAAAACCCCAGGGACCACTAGTTTACCCAAATCAAAATTCCAAATATTTCCATTGGGGGCAAACAACTTTCTTTCTAAAAACCATTTCTTAAAAAGATGGAGCCCTGTTTTGGCAATAATAGCATCCCTAACCCAATTCCCTTTATCATATAAACCATCTGCAATCTTGAGCCTAGGGTTCACAAGAATTGGCTTTTTATCTAGGCTGACTCATTCATGGACTCAATTAATTGTTCCAGAAAGTCATCATGTATGTTTCTACTAGCATATTCTACCTTCCCCGAAAAACCCTTCTTTGGAGGCATATTTGATAAAAATGCAAAATACCAGAATGCTTTGAACTATATGATGAATTAAGAAATTTACTTGGCTCTTTGTTATCATTTTTGAAGTTCTACAACAAATAGCGGATACAAAAAACTCTTTTGCAATTCAATCAAGTGACAACAATTTTTCAACAGATTCTTGACTCTAAAAATTTGAAATTTGTTTGCATAGAGAAGAATTTGTGAAATCCTGCAATATATCTCTGGTTTTACTTTGCATGGGGAGCCTTATTCTTCATAAATGGCTCATAAGGAAAATAGGGTGGCATCACCTTCTAATTATAAAAACAAGCCGTTGATTTTCAAAAATCCGACGATTAAGAAATAATATCATTAATGACTCAATTTCAGTCCTCTAGGTTGGCAATCAACCCAATTAAAACTTTCCACATAGGCCTTTCCTTTCACTGTTGGAAGTTATACTAGACCCACTGGTGCTTTTGAACACATGGCAAACTTTCACTATGTCACTAAGCATAAACATTGAGCAACTTCTCATAACGACATAGCGACCATCATTGATGCTGCCTTGATCGAACGATGAACATTCCATGATTACTTCATTGCAAATGTGGTGGGTCCACCTAGCTTTCCTTTGGTCACCATGTCACAAACAGTAAAGATCGAGCAAATTTCCATAGCGACATACCGACCAAAGTCGATCTCAGAGAGATCTGACGACACGAATCAGCACGTACATTTCCTTGAGTGCGGATCCATAGTGGTATATGACATCATACCATCCTAACATGCTGACATGGCCATTTATGACAGGTAATTTTTACAGCGCTGCTTTTAAAATTAAGTCCTATCGTATTCTCTTTTCATGGGAGGTCGCCATGTCACAATTGGTAAAGTTCCTACAACTTCTAGTAGCGACAATGAGACCACCGTTGATTTCAAGGAGATTGGACAGTGTGGATCAATAGTACCTTCTTATTAGTGTGTATCTTTAATTGCATTTGACACTTCTAACAAGCCGTCATGCTAACAAGGCTTATTAATGGCAATTAAAATCATGACC
This sequence comes from Cupressus sempervirens, assembly GCA_028749045.1. NCBI lineage: Eukaryota > Viridiplantae > Streptophyta > Pinopsida > Cupressales > Cupressaceae > Cupressus > Cupressus sempervirens. The sequence continues at coordinate 249,395,048 of CM053785.1, read as the reverse complement.
TCTATCTTTAGGTTTGGGTCCATCATGTTTCCTTTTTGCGGCGGTCACAATGTCTCTAAGGATAAAAACCCTACGATTTCCAATAGCATCAATGTGACCACCATCGATCTCAAAGAGATCTGACAATGGGGGCAATTCACTTTGAAACCATGCTTATTTACTAACTGGGTCCCCCATGTAATGGTTGTTTGGTCGCCATGTCGTTAGCGGTAAAAGCCATGCAATTTCTTATAGCAACATGGCGACCACTGTAGATTTTGAAAAGATCTGATGGTAAAGATTATTTCGAGAACAAAATGAATAATCTATTAAACGGTTCCCAAAAAGGGGTAATTTTAAAATGATTTTCCCGCTTGGATATTTGGGAAAGGCATACAACCTAAAACTTGCTTAGGGAAGCAATTTTGCAAAACACTAATTAGGGCTCTCTTAGGGTTAACAAATTTAAAAGGGACCAAACCCTAATTTGCACAAAAAGAACTAGGAACATTCACTGTGAGACATATTCAGAAAAGCATGAAGTGAAAACATGACCAACACAATGAATGAGCATTTCCTCTAAATAGGGAAAGACAAAAATGAAGAAAGATTACATGGAAAGTAATAGAATGGAGATCTGTATTGCAATGTGCAGATTTGAATGTTTTTGATAAATATAAATGGACACTAAAGGCATCAAATACTAATTTTGTTTCAAATTTTGAATAAATGAATTGATATTTTTGTGATACAATAAATTGTGTATGGAATGTACTTAGTCTCTGTTTATTTTATGTTATGGGTTTCGAGTCTGAATTATAGGAGAGTTGTTCTGTATTGCATCAAATCCACACACTTCTATAGACACTGGGCCTTCAAGAAAATGTCCCCTGTCCCACTATAGCCACCATGTACATAGGGATGTAGGTGAGCTGCTCTACATTGCATCAAATCCACACACTTGTATAGACACTGGGCCTTGAAGAAAATGTCCCTTGTCCCACTATAGCCACCATGCACTTAGGGGTATATTTTGGACATCCCCATCAAAAGACGTGATGCTTTCAAGATGTTCCCCTACCTTGGAGATGTCTTGAGAATGTTGGGACATCCACAAGACACCCATACAATTCCCAAAATGTATACCAACCATCCCCAAGACTCTCAAGCATCCCTCACAAAAAGAAAATGAAAGTCAATAATTTTTAAAAATTAAAAGTGTTTTTGATCTACCTATCACAAACTCTGGCACTGATGGTCAATGACCCCCACCTCCACCCTTTGCAGTCACAAAATATTTATAAATAGGCATCTCAGTCTCATTCCAAACTCCAAACCTCTCACGTTCCAAAAATATTAAGGACTTCGTGTTTCTTAAGTCAAAGTGACAAAGGTGCATCATGAACATGTGTCAATTTGAAGGCCCTAATTTGTGTTTGATGGTAGAAGCTACATCCTTCAACTCTACCCTATGTCACACAAAAGAATGCACTAGAGCCTAGAGGCATTGCTCCTACTTCTGCAAGGGGTACTATTGGGGACTCTATCCCTTATCCACCATCTTCCAAGTTTAGCACCTTGATCCCTTTGTTCCAAAGACCCCTACCCTCATTTTTACACTCATTGAAAAATAGGTTATAAGTGATTGGTGATATCAGGAAGCTCAATAAGAGATTTCAAATATTTATGTTGTGTGGTGATGATAATTCAGTCAACCTATGACATGTTAGTAGGTGAGAATATCTTCATAACACATTTACGACGAATTATCCTAATTTCTATATTCCTTTGAAATCATCAAATTTCTGAAATCTTGTATAAAGTAATTATCATTGTTTTGGCTCTTTGTTAAAAAACTTCTATTTTGTTGAATGACATGCTTCTATTGGGCATTAACAGTTTTTACGTGCGAACTAACATTGTACAACATAAAGCCTAGCCAAAGATGTCTGGTTTCACACAGACAACAGGGTTCATTTCCAAAATGAGGTTTGTGAGCTTCCAATATCAACAAATCCCTTTGACAAGGTTTCCAGAGGCCTACTTAATAGATGTTTCCTATCCGATACATTTCCTAAAAGCTATCTGTGCATATGTAACATTCATGTATTGTTGTTTTCTTTTGCTGAATAAACATTGGCTGAGCATATGGGCTGCCTTTAATGTCCTGAAACTGCAATCTAATTGTAAAGATGTATTACATTCAAATGAATCCAATAAAAACTTACAAAATCAACCAAGCTAACAGAAGGAGACAGATCTGAACTTTAATCACTCTTACAACACAAACATAACAATTGCATCATAACTCTTAGAAAATTATATATATCTGAGAATAACATCTAACCCATTACATTATTTTGATTTATAAGTACATCATCAATTGTGTATATGCTGAGACTTTACCCAACTGTGCTAATACGCAAATTACTAAATAAATGACCCTGCAGAAGTTTCTTATGTACAACTGCTTAAATTAAACACCCTCTATAAGGCCATCTTCTGTCTGATAGCAATAGAACCCAATGACCAGCGTTGATGTTTTATATCAAAAAAACCAACTTCCAAGAATATTGAAAAAGCTTACTTCTGGAGTGAACACATACATCTCACAAGCATGAGTGTCAACAGTGACCTCCATACTCCCAACCATGTTTTTTGATAAGGTTTTATGCTGCAAAAAAAATGATAGATATTACTGTTTCCAGATAATCAACCTTTCTTTTAGTTTCCCAAATTGTAATTACTTTATGACTAATCATTACAATCTCATAATTACTTTATGTCTAATCATTACAATCTCAAAACTTAACATTGGTTGCCTTAAGGATAACAACAATGCAGTATATAAAACACGGGTAAAAATACTTGCCTTCCACAAATCTCTAACAGTAACTGCCACATTTGCTTCCAGACCAATAGCATCCCATTTGACTGTAATAGAGGTAAGTTCTGTGCACCTGTTCCAAAATGCTACCACTAAACGCCCTACAGACAGTGGGCCAGCCCATACCTGTAATTGCAATTCAATCATTTAATATACAACATATTCAGAACAGTTACACCCAATACATAGTGACTTAAACTATGTTGTGCTAAAGAGAATCCATCCTATGACATGTCATTGCAATTGTTTCAAAAATATCCATTTTGCTCTCCAATGTGCTTTATATTGACAAAGAGCCCTCCAGAAAAAAATGAGGACAATGCACCACATAACACTAATTCCTTAGCCAATAAATTGTTTAAAATGAAGACTACCATCCTAGACTTCCCATCAGCCTCATGGCTAAAAAATCAAAACAAACCTTAGAAAGGATTTTATAATTTGTATTGATAATAAATAATAAAGGAGAAAGGAGAAATGGTAAAGCTTTTTAAACTGCATAGCAAAATTTGACATGAAGATTCTGGATCATACTCCATGATCCATTATCAGGACAATTTATTAAATCGTGAAAGAATACAGAACCTAGTCACTAATAAAGTTCCAGATACCAGGAAGGGAGTAAGGCTGGACTAAGGATAACAAATAGGTTAAAATTACAGAGCATGAAACAAAAGGAGCCAAATGAAGAAAATATAATCAACCAGGTGAGATGAATAAACCTAATTGCAAACATAGCTGAGAGACTAACTGATGGAAAAGTTACCAAAGGAGAGTTACATTTGACAAAAAAATTATGAAAATATATAAGATCTAAACTCTTAGATACTGGATTCTTCTAATATGCCCCAGAAACAGGTTCCAACGCTGTTTTAGTCCTGGTCCTTTCCAGATTCCTGCTGGGTTCCGGCAGGGTCCCTCCTGGGTGGAATCCAACAATGATTTTTGGACCATCATTAATTATATGTTGTGGTGATTTGCTCAAACTCCAACTGGACGTTTTGCTCAGTTGATTCCACCATGGCCATTTTGGTGGTTGTGGTAAATGAAAGTCTGAATAGTCATAGTCAAGTGTCACATGATTCAATGGTTTTCACTCTGACCTATAAAATTATGAATATGATATATGAGGTATTTTATTTATAATTTCATTGGCAATTATGGCTTTATGAGTATCACACTTCTAACTTCTCATTATTATTATATGTTTGAGTTTTAAACCAATGGTGAATGCCATAGAACATGATACATGTATGAATCTATGGTTTTTATATATACGGAACTGGAATCCGTCCAGAAAAAGTTTTTGCTGAACCCACAAACCCAAAACTGAACCCAGAACCAGGATCTGTAACTAAAAGAAATGCTATAAAATAAAATTAAGAGGATAAATAAAATTTAACAGTTCATAAGCAGGGATAATAGAATATACTTTGAATTTAATGTTAACACTTACAATAATGTAAAGAGTAAGAGAAAACTAATGTAGATATGTAAAATTTCAAATAATAAAAAAATTATTAAATATTATGAAAATTTAGGAGAGAAATCAAGCAAAAGACGGAGTAAATGAAGGAGAAAAAAATAGAACCAAAAAGACGCTGGGAAGAACAAGAGGTTGGGTACAACCGTACAAGAGAATCTAGGAAAGCAAATCTAAATTGACATCAAAGTGAAATAGCATATAAGCGAACAGAAATGTCAACAGGTAAAAGGGAAGCAAAGCGTGGAGGCCGTTTAGGTAATCAAAATTATTATTATGTAGGAATAAATCATAAAGTATTAAACTGAACAAAGGTGAAATCAAAAACACAAAAAGAAAGGAGGTGGAGAGCAAAAACCAACATAAAATAAGCAGAAAGGGTGAGAGATGAAGGGAATAGGTTGGGAGAAATTAGTAAAAGAAATATTGCAGGGTCAAAGAAAAATGAGGGAGCAGACTGATGAAGAAAAGTAAACAAAAGCAAGGACGATGGAAATCATGAATAAAAGAGGAGAATCTGGAATAGAAAGTGACTTGAGGCATAATGTCAGCAAAGAAGGGTTTGAATCACCTAGGATTTTCAAGGGAGGATAAGAGGTACATAACTTGGAATTAACTTATAATAATTTCTCTAGTATCAGTTGTCTTTAAATGTAAATCCAATCATGTAAAAACTGGTGAATAAATGTTCTTCTTTTCATACAAATTAATACAAAGAATACTAGAATTAACATCAAATAACTTCAACTATTCAATTTACATATTGTAAACTTGAATAACTAAAGGCCAGCTTTATTTAGGGCATTCCCTAACTATTGACTTCACCATCATCTTTAGCTCTTCACATATTACTGTGAGGAAGCCATTTACAGATCAAACGTAGTCATGGGATTCCTCATAATGAAATAAAAGAGAAGCAACAGAAACCAAATTGTATGTACTTTTAGATTTTCCTATTTATGATGCTTATAGAACACTTCAACAGAAATCACAATGTAAATTGTCTGATTTAGATAAGCCGTCCACCATATTTATTACGAGCTCTTGGGATGCCACTATCGTAGTAGGAACTGAAGAATCTGGGATTATGTGAGCACGCGCTGTCTTAATGAGAATGGAATGGATCCTTTGAATAGTTTTCAAATATTGTTAAATTATCAAACCTCTACCGAATTGTTAGCCATTTCACTTGGTAGCACTCATTAAATAATTATCTAAGTCCTTGTTCTGCCTCAGGTTTTCTCACAACATGCAGGTTGCTTTTAAGGGTGAAACTTATTATATAGTATTAAAATTGCCTGACATCCATTTCCCTATAATCTATTAAGCATCAAAAAATGCTCATCAATTCAGATATTGCTAAAGCGTTCAAGAAAATCCAGCCCAGAGTTGACTCTGAATTGCTAAAGCGTTCAAGAAAATCCAACCCAGAGTTGACTGACCTGTACAGTCGTACTTTAATTTATTAAGGCATTTGGTTAAAGATTTTAAATATTTCCATTGACAGGTTTAAATATTCCCTCACCTTTTTGTTGTAAGAGTTGAAGCACTGAATAAGCCTCTCCAATCTGTCAAATTATGGATCGAACAGGGTTCATCTGACTACTACCAGTTCTGAGGCTCATAGCTAAAAGGATAATTTTACAAGTTCTTTTGACCAATTGGCCACTTTCAAAAGTTAGATTCAGTAATGAGAAAATTCTTAAACTACTTGCCAGATTTTTGCAATAGAAATATATAAGCATGTCAAATTGCCAAAATAATAAATATAAATAAATTAGTAGTAAAATATACTTATGAAAACTTTCCATAAAATTCATCTATAATACATCTCTTATTTTTTATGCTGAGAATGATCACCTGCAATAGGATAATTGAATTTTCCTCAATTTCTCTAAAACACTGATTCTTGAATGTATCATAATTTAAGTGGCAAGAACACATGAGACGCTTCTGACTTCAAGTTTTTCCTAGCCTTGGGAAAGGAGATTATCAAAGATAAATCTTAAACTAGATTTAATAATTCAATTGTTTTCTCATATCTGACTTCCTTTAAGTAGAGTGGAGATTTTAACATGAATATTAGGTTCCATGATAGGTTGATTCATGAGAATTCTCCAATTGGAGCACTCAGAAGTTAACTCTAGCCAGAATAATATAGTTATTTAGGTCTGACCTACATGTTGTTCAACATACACATGCTTTGTCTTACACGAAAGTTAATAGAAAACATCTTGAAAGGACAAAAATAATTTTGATTGGATTAGAAATTTTTTATAAACCTAAAATCATACATAGTTGCTTCAATTAAGCTTTTCCTTCAGAATCAACAATATTAATCTTAGTAATCTTTTCTTATTTGGGAAGATCTTAAGAGCAGAACTAGCCTCAATAATATATGAGCTATCAGATTTATTTTCTTAACTTCTTAAATGAAACTATTTTCCACACCAAATTTGTCAACAGAATCACAATATGGAATCCTATATGTCAAGTTCTAAACATCCTAGTTCAAAGATATTATTTTGAAAAAATGAACGACATACTAACATAGCACTTGGATCATTAATGGAATCAAATGCACAAATTAGATTACAGGAGTACAAGGACATGCTTCAACATACAATTAAAACTGAAGGCTTTGTCAAGGAGTACAAGAATTGGATAGCTAGACATTACACAAATTAAAACCTATTCCGAAAGAGACTAAAAATTAATGGCATTCAAATAAGCCGGGCTGTAGAGAGTCAGATTTGACTAGTAAAATCTCATAATCTTAAGTTAATACTATTAGTAATTTAATTTGTCTATTTCAATAAAAACAAGAACATTATGTGAAATAACAAAACTCTTCAAACTGCAAAAGGAAGTTCCCTAAGATCTATACTAATAAAATGCGAGAACTCCTCTTTGAGTCCCTTTTGTATTTTCTCTAATTGTTCCTTCCAAAAATATTTTTCAACCATCTAATATATGTTATCAAAATGTAATAGAGCTGCAACAATTTTATTTTCAGGCACTTTCATTTGACTCTCTAAATGAGGTGAACTAGTAGGTGTATGAGATAAGTCAAATGCACATGAGGTGGGAGAAGGTGTTTCATTGTACATATCCACATCATCAATGACAACTTTCATACCAACTGTGAAAAAGAATCAGGGGTAACATTGTGTTCAAAACTAAATTCATCACAAGAAGAACCCATACCATATGTACAAAACCTTAAGTCTAAACGAAAAACAGCATCAGCACTCACAAAAGATATTGAGTCCGCAATGTTGGGTGATTAGACAATCTTCTCCAATGCGTTATCAACATGCCCATCAGAAGCACTAGTGTAGGAAGCCCCACAAGAAACCTCTACCTCCATACTACCAATCAATAGACATGTACCATATTTAAAAACTTTTACATGATAATGAGAAGGCTGCAAATCAGTGGTAGTTGGTTTCTCTTCATTTTCAAAACCACTTCTAAGCTATATAACATTTTTCTCTTCCTTGTCTACCAAATCTTATTTGAAATTTGGTTCACCTGTAGACTGATTATTGTCTGCTGCAAACACTTCATACCAATTTTTGCACCCATCTTTTGTAAGAAGATCCTAGACCCACACATAGTACTTCTTCTTTGCTACACTATTCTTGTTCTTGTTCCATTTGAGTGTTATCTCCCATTATTTTTCTAAAAATTGCCTAGGTTCTGCAAGATGGTGATACACTTATTCAGCTATATCACAACTTTATTACAGAAATTAAAACAAAGATAAAACTGAAAAAAGCCTACACGATTATATAAAATGGATGCACACTCTTTTCTGTGATTTGTAATATGGAAAGGACTTTGCATGTACTATACAAAAAATTACAGAGAACGTGTATTTTTCAACTGTGAGGCTTCCTGAAGTAAGCAGTTACTGCGATTAGATTGCACTAAGTTTGGCTAATCTACAAATGGGATTTGAGAGGAAAGTCACAAGAAAGATTAGAACTAATCAAGGATTCAAGGATATAACTAATCTGACAATTACAGAGATGGTAATTGACTAGTTCACAAGAAGTATTGTTGCATAAGACAAAGACAATCCTACACTTATGATAGGGAGTAATTAGAAGGACAACAAATAAATTGATATTGAATATGTTAAAAGGCAGTAACTAAAGTGGTGATAAGATAAGATAATAATATTAATGTCCAAAAAAAACCACAAGGGTTTAAAAGACTGAGCATATAAACAAAAGAGCTGACCAAAGCAGGAGCACCAAACGGTGTCCAAGAAGAAACAAAACTAGAAAAACCAAGGTAAGGACTAGGGATCCTTCCTTGGTACAAAGAAATTGGTCATAAAAGGGTATAACCGTGGATGATCCAAAGTCTTAGATTGTCATCGAGAATCATTGGAGGAGTATCGCTGCCTGGAAAGACTAGTGCAATGTCTCACCGATCTGGAGTGAGTGATACTGGATCGCCCTTTTGCACCCCATGGTGTAGACAAGGGGGAGAAAAAGGCGATGATGAGCTGATCTAAGATATGGCATTGAGGTATGAGCAACTGCAGGGTATGCTCACGGAGCTAGGTGGCCTCTCGGAGGTAAAGTGCAAGGCACCGCTGGTCAAAATAGCTGAAGAACGCTGAAAGAGAAAAGCAATCTCTGAATAGGCAATAAAGTCTCCCTCTGATCTCATAGTAGATAGGACAATGAAATATGAAGTGAGTCTCGGTCTCAACCTCCGCCAAAGTACATAGTTGACAGACCCGGTCATCTCTATCCATATGGTGATTGGTCTGGACCCGAAGACAATGGGAGCCAACTCTAAAGGAGCCCAAGAAGAAATGCAGGACGTGACTCCAGCACCGATAAAGATAAGCAAGGAAGACAATAATCTTGTTGTGAATCTCAAGAAAATGCTCAGCATAAAAGGTCATCTTTGAACGTAATCCACCTAAAGATTACGCCAGGTAGTGATAATGTAATATCGAGAGATATCTTGTCTGACACGCTCATTCAACTCCTATCGCGAGGAAAGGAGGTGAGCAGGAGCATCCAGTGAAAACTGGTAGGGAGGAAGATGATCAATCTCAATCCCAATCGAACTGAATAGAGAGGTGATAGTTTGTTTAAGTTGATGATTAATCGCAAGAAATAGTAAAGCAATTGTCCTCCTCGAGACCTCCATAGAATTTAGAAAGCAACGATATATATCAGATGTTTTCTAAAGCAACGAAGGAAATATCTACTATACATACTGACATCAATATATAAGCCTTAAAGAATATGGAAAGCAATCAATTCAGACTCCAGATGATTCATCACCAACAATCAAAGTTAATAAGCGATAGCCAAATATAGATAAGATGTGTATGCCGATGGAGAAAGGAATGAAGGGGTCTATCGAGCATCAAGAATTCTGAGCACGATGATAACAGTTCATGAAAAGCTAAAGAGATTATGCAATCATTGATATGTCTAATTGGAGTATGACAAATGAAAGTATACCCATCAACATCAAACATATGTCACTGAAAGCCTTCAGTCAACAACCACACATGAAGGGAGTCATACTATGCAATATCTTAATTTGGCAAGTGCAAGCACATTCCTCTATAAAATAAATCACATGAAAGACAAAGATGATTCACATGTTATGTGATTCATCAATATTTATCCAGTCTTAAGACATGACCATATGGAGGAGAATATATAGCGATAAAAGTGACAAGGGCAGAGATTCAAAAGGAGGTATCGACAAGGAAATACGATTGGGGGAGAAATGAGTGTTGTGTATATTGTATTGTACGCACTGTGCCAGCCGCAAGTCATTGAGAAATAAATCCAAAATTATGATACTCATATTGCAACAACTTATCCTGACATGTATAATCATGAAAAAGATAAGTCTGCGTAAATATCATCAAGAAGTAAGGTAAATTGACGACATAAAGAGATAATTTACTACACAGTGATAGAGATGAAAAATATTAGGATTAATTTGACAAACACAAGTATCATTAGCAAATGTTATTTTGTTAAATAGAAGACACGACTCTTGACTTTAAAAAGTCACATTCTCTTGTATAATTAGATATATATATAGGGAGTTAATCATTTGTAATAACAGACATTGTAATAAGATGATATATTCAAAGAAAGATATTGTTAGAGGTGAAATTAAAATTTACAAAGAGGAATGTAAAATATTAACACATGCTTTAATATAAATTTAAATATTATATTTAAATAATAAATGAAAGTTCCTTTTGTTTAGTTTTTAGGCAAAGAGATTCCAACTAAAATGTTCATTCGTCCTCTATGATCAATAAAGAAATTATTGCATTATTCTAACAAAGCTTTTATTTTTCATTGGATATTTTCCTACATTCTTTGTTCGACAATCAAGATAATGTGAAATATATATGTGTTTCCTTGTTTCTGTCTAATCGGACTTCCAGTCGGAGAAGTTAAAAACCCTTCTAGACTAGTCGAGAATTGCATATAAATTTTGTCTTTTGTAGAGCTCAAGAGTAATTGATGATATTTGATGAAATATTGTCTCATAGAGTTGTACATAATAATCTTCATAATAGTTGACTCTGTTTCCCAGATAAGCAGAGGCACTAGTCTTTTCAAGCTATTGAATTTATAGTTGTAAGTCAGAAATCTATATACTTTTTGTAAGCATCTAATCAATTATTGATAACATTACACAAACATTCAAATACTTCAAGAAAGCACATAAAATCATATTGATTGAGTTTGAGGACCTTGCCAACCGGAGAATTTGTAAAGTTTAAATTCTCTATATAAAGGCTTTGAACCAAGTGATCGAGTTCGAAGTGAAGGTTTACCCGCCTAGGTGTAGCGAAGCCTAAAGTGCAAGGGAATTTGGATTATCCTCGTCCATTGGCCAAAACTGATTTGGAATCCTATTGGAGAATTGGCAAGCTCTTGGATTTCCAATCTGTGATTTTGGGAACCAACAAAACCTGTTAAAGAAGTTTGTTATACTCATCATACATGTCTAGTATATTTGTTCCTACATCGGGTTGTGAGCGCAGGGCTAAGTATTGTTGTATCATAACAAGATCTTTCTTGACTTTTTCTAGAGTGCTTATCTTTCTCATCGTTAGATTCTACTTGTTCTTTTTTCCAAACTTACCAAGATTAATTTTTCTTTCAAAATTGACATGCTAGGACCTTTAGTAGCACTCTTCAAATTTGACAGCAACTCAAATTGGTATTTGCAGAATATTAATTTCTTAAATTATTCTTTCCATAAACCCCAATTATCAATTCGTAATCAGCAACGATGACATGCAGATATGAATATTTCAGGCACACTGAAAGCCTCTTGATAGTATTTATTCCAACATTTTCACTCTTCAATGATAATTTTAATTTCTAGATATACTAGCAAACAGTTGGCTTGCAGATGTAAAGAATTGTTTCCTTCATGTTTCACACTTGGTATATAGTTGTTACTCCTCCAAATTGGATAATTGATGGTTGATAGCAGCTTACACAATTTTGAATGTTATGGACCCTATCATAATTCCAAAGAATACATGTTCAAAGTTAGTTTCCATTTCCCATGCACTTAAACTGGTTTCCCCATCCCAAGCGCTTTTGAAAGCAAAACAAGGAACCATTTGCTACATACCCAATTAGGTGACGACAGCATCTTGGGGGATCTTCCTTGTAATGTTTGTTTGAGTTCAGGAGTAATAGGCCATAAAATACACAAGGTATGGCCCTCCTTTACAGGAATAATCTTAACCAAACTTTGTAAATGTCCTGAATGGTATGTTGACCAGAAAAGCAAGAACAACTCTATTGAGTATTCTTAATTCCAATATAATGTCCCCAATTTTGCTAGCATCAAAGTTTCAAGGATTAGCCTATTATTGTGATCCTCGTAGGCTAATTATTGTGGATAGAGGGTCTTTTGTGGTAACGACTTGGCTTGGGAGGGTCTTATCTTCTCTACATTTCAGTAAGCTATAGGTTGGTCTTCGTTTGGCTTAGATCGGACTTCTTTTGGGCTTAATTTTGTGTACTTACTATTTGTAGTAAGTTGGTGTTGATTGAGATGTAATCTTTCTATTTTTGGAAAGTGCATTTGGTCACATGGAGAAATAATAGGTATGACTCCTATTTCAGACGACATATTTAAATGATGAGTATTTTGGGAGTTATTATATTTTTAGTGGCCAAATTATTATTAATTATTAAATGGCTTATTATAAAGTTATAATTTAACTTTATAATTTCACTTAAGTTGAGAGTTGAGTTATCATTGGAAAGTGTCATTTATTAATTAGTTAAGCGAAGTCAAGTGAGAGATTCTAAAGGAAGCTTCTAATTAATGTTGTGTGGTGAAGCTTCTTGAGTGAAGTTACATTTTGGCAACAAAAGGGGATTTGGAGATTATAAATACAAGCCCATTTGATAAGTAGGAGATAATCTCCACAGCAAGTCAAATTGTGATATTGCTATCAGGATTTAACTGTGTGATTTTGAGTCAAATAGTTAAATCCTGATAGCAATATCACAACAAGCCCAGTTGTTGAGAAAAGCATGCTTAAATAATCTATTTTCTTTTGTTGCCTTTGTGGCTTTTTTTGAGGTTCTAAATTTTGTTACCCTTGCTGAGGTATAAGGGAAGCTGAGAAGTATTCTCGAATCACTGCTGAGGTAAAGTGATTCAATTTAATCTCCCTTATTGTTATTGTCTGTGGCTGGGAGGATTATTATTGTGGAGGAAATTACATTTCTACGGTTTCAAAATTCTAAGATTTATTTCTGAGGATTGCATTTGCAATTGTGCTGAGGTATACAATTGCTCTCTTCTACTGTTTTTTACCATGGCTAGGGAGAAATTACTTTTGAATGAATTTGTGAAGGAATTGGAGGATTCTTTAATAGCTTTAATTTACATCTGAGGATCCACACAAGTTATTTAGAGGCAGCTGTTACTATTATTTGCAGCGTTTGGTATTTTGGGGAAGTGCAGATTTCATTTCCAGGCACCACGTGGGAAATCTGAAGCAATTCTGCCATTTTCTCTCACCTACGATTTCTCCAAGAGGCTGTCTTTTGCATGTTTGCAAATACATATCATCCTACAGGCTGCAATCTAGCTTTTTGAGGATAGTTGTTCACACTTTGGCAGCGATTTGGCCATTGGGATTAATAAATCTGCTCCTGCATACAGGTTCCAAAAGTTATTGTGATTTTTCTTAATGCAATAGAACTTAATCATGGCATGATTATTATTTGGTCTCATTGTTCTAGTTATTGCATTCTCCATTCAGTATTAGTGGTCATAGAACACTTTCAGAATTATGGATGCAAGCAAATAAGGAAGAAGTTGTAAATAAGTTGTTTGGCATTCATTTATACAAGAGCTTTCAATGTTTGATTTATCCAATAATTATGAGTAGCTCATTACATATCCTAGTATTGCACTAGAAAGTTAAAAATCATATGCACAGTGATAGCTGAATTGCTCGCCTAATATTTGATGAAATGTCAAACCACTAATTAGTGTGGAAATTGATGATTGTTTGAGCCATGACTTGTTTACCGTACAGGTAAAGTAAATGAACGCATACAGACAATGAACACGAACAGCAGAATAATATTCGCAATAGCAGATCAATGATGAATCGGCGGCCTTTACTTTCCAGGGATAAAGTGTTCTTCTTCCAGTCGTGTCGAGCTCTTGCTTCGATAAGCCACCCGCGGCCCAGGATGGCATCATAGCCTTTCTTTTTCAATGGAATCACTACAAAATCCATGAGGAACGGCTAGGTGCCAATGGTTACCGGCTGTGCCATGAGGATACCCAGTGGTTTAATTCCATGTTGATCGGCGGTCAGTAGCTGAAACCTTTGAGGCCACAATGTCGGCTGTCCAAGTTTCCTCCAAGTTTCTTCTGGCAATACATTTACGCCGGACCCTCCGTCCACTATGGTGTTTGTGAGAACATGTCCAAGTATCCCCATCTCGACAACTGCAGGGTGTCGTCCAGATGTCAGCGCCAACAACACCTGATCTTCTCCTCCCGTAACAATTTCCTTTTCTTTTCGTCGACTCAGTTCTCCCGGTAACTTTCCCTTCTACAGGCTTGATTCCCTTGCCATATTTGAAAGAGCAGAACGAAGTTGGGGCATGGTGAGAAGCAAATCACTTACCTTTACTTGCACCTCCGTTTGCAAAATTTGTCGTACTATGTTTTGTTCTGCGGAATTTCTTGCTGAAGTAGCGGCGATGTCCGGAGGAGTTACTGCTTGAGATACTTTTCCAACCTCCGCCCGTGCTGCCGCAAATTTCTTCTTTTCTTCGACAGGATCCGGGTATTCTTTTGCTTGTTGCCACGTAATTGCCAGAACTTCTTCCTCATCGGCTCCAACAGTGATCAAGTTCACTCCGGATTTCGAACATTTTGAGTCATCGTGATCGCTGGGTCCGCACCATCGGCACAATAGTTGAGGTGTATTTGCTGTTGGACATTCCCGCGCAAAATGTCCCCACAAGTTACATGCTCTGCACTGAATAATTGGTCGTCCGTTTGCATCATACTGAATCTGGCTTTTGCTTGTATTGGTATTATTATTGTTGTTATTTTGTCCACGCCGATTATTCCTGTATCCTCTAGATGTAACGCCGACGGCATTCGGGTTTCCGTTACTACCTGACGGGGAGGCCTCCTGTGTAAGAAGCACCTGCGGAGATCCTCTTGTTTTCATGTTAAAGGGGCAGTCTTTTGTCGAGTGTCCCATGATCTGACAGATGTCACAGAATTGGTTCTTCGGACACGATCCTTTAGTATGCCCGTCGGTCTTACATTCCATGCACCACAATTCATTACCTTTTGGCTCTTTTTGCATATTTTTAAACTCCATCATTCGAACCATATCCTTCTGTAAGACACGAACCTTTTTGTTACTACCTTCGTCATCGCTGCTATCATCTCCAGCATATTCGTCGTCATCAGAGTCAGAGGAGCTGGTTTTCTTCTTCTTTGTCTTCTGCGCACTTTCAAGGTCCAGTGCTCTGTTATAAGCATCGGCATATGATGACGGTGGCACAATTTTCATTTTCCTCCGCAACTTCGAGCGTAGGCCATCCACAAACCACCTTTTCTGCAATTCGTCCGCTGGCTTGCTTTCCATTTTGTTTATTAAGTCTTTCAATCTCCTGACGTAGACACGGACAGTTTCGTGCTTCCCTTGCTTGGTATTGAAAATTTCTGCTACAATTTCATTATCATCCCACAAAAGTTTAAATTCTGCCAAGAACTCCTTTTTAATGTTATCCCATGTATCCAGCTTTTGCGGATCCATATCCGAATACCAATCAATCGCGACACCCCATAGGGTTGCCGGAAATTGCCTGACCCATTCGTCAGCATCTGTGATTCCATTTGCCCGCCAGATTGTTTCACGTGTCTTACAATGTCAGAGGGGGTCGGTTGTACCATCGCCTTCAAATTTCAGTAATTTTTCTTTGGGTCCCGCCATAACTCTGGAGGTCTACACTCCTACAGTGGTCGGCACTCCCACACCGGCAGGCTGGACTCCCACACCAGCGGTTTGCACTCCCACACCGGCAGTCTGAACTCCCCCACCGGCGGTCTGCACTCCCACACTGGAGGTGTCGACAGCTACAACCCTTGGTGTAGACGGAGGATCCTCCGAAATTGTTTCCCGCGGAAGTCTATCCTGGGCGAAGAGGTTACTCCACGCTCGTGCTCCGTCGGCATTGCGAGCTGTGCGAGTTGATGCTCTCCCGTCTGAATTTTCTTCCCTCGGCGAACACAAATTCAAGAACTCCTCCCGTGCTTCCACCAATTCCACCCGCTGCCGAGTCTCCTCCAACAATTCTTCCGCACTTCGGTTTCCGTCGGCAATCTTCTGGAATCTCCGTCGGCGTTCAGCTTGCTATGCCAGAATTAAATTCTCTTGCGCAATACGGATTCCATCTTTGCCCTTCACCTTATTCCGATCCTTGTTAAGCTGATTTGGCATTAATCTTCATTCCTCCCACCTTCCAGATTCATAAGGCAACGACACCAAATGTTTACCGTACAGGTAAAGTAAATGAACGCATACAGACAATGAACACGAACAGCAGAATAATATTCGCAATAGCAGATCAATGATTCCTTTACAATGATCCCAGACGGGATATAAATACTACCACCGAACCTTCTCGAAGGAGTCCGTCGGCCACAATTATTCTATCCGCTACAAACTATTTACGACGATGTCAGCTACAACATACAAAAACACCGCCAGACCGTCGGCTAAACACCATCAAACTAAAACACCGCCAGACCGCCGGACTGTCAGCTACAGAATACAGAATACCGCCAGAACTATTCAGTCGGCTAACACCATCCCCCCCAAAAAAAACAGTCGTCTCCTAATTTTGTTAGTCGTCAAGAGACGACTATTTTTTTTGGGAGGGATGGTGTTAGCCGACTGAATAGTTCTGGCGGTATTCTGTATTCTCTAGCTGACAGTCCGGCGGTCCGGCGGTGTTTTAGTCTGATGGTGTTTAGCCGACGGTCTAGCGGTGTTTTTGTATGTTGTAGCCGACATCGTCGTAAATAGTTTGTAGCGGATAGAATAATTGTGGCCGATGGACTCCTTCGGGAAGGTTTGACGGTAGTATTTATATCCCGTCTTTGATCATTGTAAAGGAATCATTGATCTGCTATTGCGAATATTATTCTGTTGTTCGTGTTCATTGTCTGTATGCGTTCATTTACTTTACCTGTACGGTAAACATGACTTATAGAGGTTATTACATCCACTAAATTTCATTCTAAACAGATTTTTAAATTCTCCAATGACTTCTTTACCATAGACAACAAGGTGCATAAGATTTGAAGAAATTTGTCTTCCATAAAATTTTATTAGCTCATCTTTGATATCCACTCCTTTCGCTATAGGCCTTGCATTCAAAGTAGCCTTGTTTCCTGTGGCAATGAAGGATACAAAACTTCACAATAAACACTCAACAATAGAAGGATAGCAGCGCTGCTATTGTTGCAACTCCATTCCAATCATTTTGTCTACGTGCAGAACGAGCAATATCTCCTATGACCATATCAGAGGAGTCCCACCGAGTTGTGTGCTTGCCAGCACCTATATGTTCACACTTGCCCAAACACAAGCGTTGTTGGCTATAAGACTCGAAAGATGGTAGGATGAACAGTTGATGTCACCCTTGTTACACAAATATTAAATTATTATATAAGCACCGATGATGCCAAATATCCTTCCATGCATCTATACACAAATATATATATAATGCCCAATGATCTCTAATGTTTTACCACTATTGTTGCTGCATATAAAGTTTCACCACTATTGTTGCTGCATATAAAGAAGGTTCCAGTATTGGTTGTATTGCTCAATATTTGTTTCAACACTTTTTATAATAAATTTATGGCAAGGTCAATCCCAATCAAAATCACTTCCACTGCACTTTTGTCTTCAACAAACGGTTAGCTCGAATAAAAATTTCCCAAACTTCTTCGCACCAAATAAAGTCCAAAATTAATAATGTATTGACATAATACTAGGAGGCATGGATATTTCCCTCATGGCATGGCAACATTATTTATCGGGCATACTGTAGAGGAAATTGATTATGTTGAATAATATATTTACTGCCACTGAGATTGAAGTGGCCCATATATATATATATATATATATATATATATATATATATATATATATATATATATATATATATATATATATATATATATATATCATGGAAATATTGAATTAACCCCCAATGCATAGATGTGGAAAATTCAAGACAAACGCAATGACCTGCGTTTCGTTCAATTAGTACAACCTTCCAAATAATATCTAAGTAATATGCCAACTTCAACCTTCAAATTTCCAAGATGTATGCGCCAGCCAATAATATTAAAGTCCAATAAACTTTCACTTTATATTGACGCCAAATAACTTTTTCATTCACCTCAACTTTAATCTTGGACAACAAATAAAGAATCCAGGCCCACATGAATTAACATTTTTTTAAAAAGTTGAGTAGCTTTTATCTCCAATAATGTTTGCAGTTTCACAATTTTAATAAAGATATTATTAGAGTTTGCAGGATTAATACTTCTTTTATTCACGCCAATGAATTAAAATATAAAGTTCCTGCAATAATACTTCTCACAGCCTTTACAGAAGCATATTCTCACAAAGGACTGTCTGAAGAAGCTAACAGCTTCAATGCAAACACTCTGTAGTAACAGCAATAGTCTACTCTGGGATACTATGTCACCGTTGACTTGTTCACAAATACAAAATACACAATAGGATGGCAGGTCCAATGCTCTAATACCACTGTCAAAGTCTTAATCAGATATTTGCCCAACCTTTCGAAAAAAGTGTCAAAAAATTTTAAACAAACAAATTTATGCAATGTATTTCAGATTTCACCAGCAAAACCCCATTAAACAACCAGATTAAGAAAGCCTCAAATGTTATGGAAATAAATCTCTGGCAGAAATACATTTTCGGAATAATATTTCGTAGAAGTTCTTTAGCAAAATGACTACGAAATCCGATCGTAGATTAACTACAGCAAGATTGGATAACAAAAAAGATGCACTTGGAATACAATGTGAAACACTTGCACAATGTCTCCAACCGACAATGAGTTTCCGTCTACTGTCCAAGCTTGTAGCTTTCCAAAAGCTCTCTAATTGAGAAAATGAAATCCAAATCTCAAAACCAAATATGCTGAAAATGAGCTCCCTCTTCCCTTTTTAAGCACAAACATGTGACTCTTTGCATTTGCCTTTTGTTTCTTTATTTCCTTTTTAAAATAATACTTTTCCCCTACTTAAGGAAATAAAGTATCCATAGATAATAAAGTGACATTAACACTATAAACTTTATAGGTCGTTTTATAATAAATCAATCAAAACTTCAAGCATTAGAATCTCCAATTAGTTGGACTCGGATATGCATGTGTGATAGCTCGTCGGAAAGGTCTCGACAAGATGTTCCTAGTCAAACCATGAAATGCCAAGAATATTGAGCTTGCTGATTTACTAAAAATAGTGTCTTGAAACCTCAGTGAAACAACCTCAATTGGCCAACAACTGAAACTGCCTAGACCAAATACTGAACTGATCCTAGTGAAAACTCGGTTAGTCCTCATGACCAAGGCAAAACAAGCTAATGGCGCAGCGAAAATCACTGTCCTTGGAAAGGGCACATGACACGTTGATGCAAAAAAAAAGCTTACACAATCAAATCTGGAAAGTACATTTGCATTGTTTTTCTTGTCTTATACGTCATATTAAACGTAATTATGCCATGCAAAACAATCACTTTCCAGCAAAAAAAAAAAAATCAGTCCATGTATTCTTTGCAAAATTACCTCCCAGCTCAAGTGTATCTGCTCAACATGTTCTTTACCCATATTTTATTAAACAATCAGGTATAAAAGCTAGATCCTGGTGAATGATGATGACAAAATACCAGTATAGATCTAAGGGAGTGCATTTGTTCTTTGATTAAATTACAAATCCTAGAAAACATTCATCCAGACATCAATCAAAAAATTTGCAATGTGTAAGCTAAGTTATTAGATTCTCTCCTGGACCTAGGAATTCCTAGTTCAATTCTCTCAAAAGTCTGTTGCAAAGACCCAATTTTGCTGGGAATTCTCAGAGAACCATGGCAGAATTCAGACGACTTTTGGGCGACTTTGGTTTCCAATAGAGGAACCCAAACAGAATTTAGGAGAATACTGAGAGAATTTGGTCAAAATACACCTTTCTATTTACTTTTTCAAAAAAAAATATTTGCCAAATTAGACTCAAATTACTAATCATATTTAATTTGAATTCAATGCTACTTGAGAAGAGGAATCAAAACATATAAAAGTGCCATGTATCTAATATGGAGTGTATGTAATACTAATACCATAATTTGTGCATATAGCATAACATGTATAAAAAACTATGGATTGAAAAAAATCTAAAGAGATCTATACCATGGATAATTTTGGATCCAAAGTCTGCTTTCTTGGCTTCATTTAGCCTGATCCAAAGCTGCTTTCTTTGAATCATCCAGAATGATATTTAATGTGTGAACTATGAAGCTTACAATGTGGCAAAAATCACAACCTTGATCTTAAATGGGCCTATAGAATTACTTTTGTGCTTCTAATTCGCAACAGCAGAAAGACGATGATTTACTTGATGGTTTTTCATGATATTTGATCAATGATGACTGATTATTAATGTTGACATTATTGTTTTTGAACTGAAACATTGATATGATGGTGTATTTTGCTATGTTACTTTAATATTAGCATAGTGGTGTATGAGCTTATTTGCTGCTGCATTTATGTACACGCACACAGAGATATATATAAAACATATATTCTTGTATGGATGAATCCAAAACGAATCTGAACCCAACCCCAACAAAATTTGAATGAATTTCGAACCCGAATCAGTAACCAAATCCGAACCAGCAACTTAGTGTGCAAGATAGAGGGGAAGAAAGGGAATAAAGGAAGAGCACCTGTCTACATCCATCTGTACCATCTGTAAAAACTTTTCTTCCTTGTATGCCAAGTGTATCTGCCATAAAACAGGTAAATACAAGTCAAACGAATCTCAGTGACAAGTGAATTTAGCATCTTCATTTGTTAACATCCAAAGCATATGGAAGAAAGCACATGTATTAAAGGGTGTGTTTACTCAAGATAACAGTGTGTACTTCCAAATTATAATTGATTTCTCTAATTTTATTGAACCAAAGTGACAATATATATAAGTAATAAAGATATGAGAAAATGACCTAACACTCTTTAGTACCATAATCATCACTAATCATGAATCTATCACTGGAAGGTATCTATTTCTGGTTTCAAACACAAACAGAAGTGAAACTTGTCCTAATATGACTTCTATTAATGTGGATCCATAAAAGCCTTGTAGCATGACTGACCTCTGAATTCATTGGCATGGGCAAGTTTTATAGGAGATTTGGATGTTAGTGGATAGAAGTTTGATAGCGGTTTTGGTCAAACGAATATCACAAGAAATGGCTATGATTACATGTGATCTACTAATGTCATAGGCCCACACCCTGGCCTTAATCTCTCTCAATATATAGACACATACAAGGCATTATGGGTATTGCAAAGGCATTCAAACATTTAAGGTTTAGCTACATTTGAAAAGGAGTTGGGTGAATGCAGGTAGTGTCTGAGTTTAGTCAATGGCATCTTTAAGGACCATTTGATGCTTGCAACCTGACAATAAAAGGCATTGAACAACCTATTATACAAGTGGGCAGATTAGAACTTTGCCAAGATTTTCTAAAATAATAATGGAAATGAAAGGGATATTTTATATTTTAGTGGAAAGATCTTTCAAACCACAAGAAGCAACAGACGCAGAGACCCACGTATACCAAAAATTAGTTTTAGCAGAGAAATGTGCCTCTAAAGATATACTTATTGATATGGTCAATAAAATATATTTGTACTTTATTTAAGGAACTCCGAGCACGGGGATCAATTTTGAGAGAGAAAATGGTATGGTGGGAAACCCTTCTATATTTATTTGTCAAGTGACTCCTATGGCTTAGTGCAAGACAAGCTTAATCTTGCTCAATGTTTGAATCATAGTTTGAAAACTTGGACCACTAAGAACAGAAGCTCGTACATTTAGATAAGATAAATTTATCAAAGTCCAACAAGAGACCACAAAAGAGGTTTGAAGGATTGCCAAGAACAACAAAAGGGGGGCCAGCCCACAGCAGGGCCACGAAACGGTACCCAAAGAAAGAAAGCAACCACCACCAAAAACAGAAACAAAGAGACTGGTCCAAAAGGAAACCCTCCCAACCCACTAAAGGTTCTGAACAACTATGAAGAACTTCAAAATTGAAGGATAAGCAATAAGACCAGTCAGAGCCCCGAACCATTTTGGAGTGGTCCTCGAAGAGAACACAGAAGTCAATTTTGATGATCACATTGTCATAATTCAAATATGACATGTCATGTGACCCTCAAATTAATAACTGTAGTTCCATGGAATCTCAAAATAGGGGCACCAAGGGTTTGGATTTGGAGCCAACATGAGAATAGCAACAAGTAGGTTTTGGGGGCACTAACAAGAAGGGTTCTGGAAGAACCGCATTAAGGCATTCAAGACCACACGAATCTTCATAGCATCTGCCATCTTTCTTAATTCCATCACCAACTTTTCTCCAGCACTAAGTCCTTGACTATTTTGAACGATCTTCTTTCTTCTAATCCCTTCTCCAGCATGTGTTTTGTCATGTGAATGTCAAAGACATCTCTTTATGGGTGAAATTAGACCATAAAATGTCAAACAAGAAGTGAAATCAAAAAATTTGTGTAGGTTATGTTTCATCCCATTGCCATTCAAGACTACACAGATAAGTCTCACTTGAAAACCAGTTAAGTCACAAGGAAAACTTGCTGTTTACCCAATCCAACTTGGTGTGCAAGTGTTGACTCAGTGCAGTGACCTAAAAACTTACAAGATGCAATGAGTCAGCTGAGTATTAATGATTTTTCCATCTATGGTTTGAATAAACAATCTCAAAGTGCTTCTAAAAGTATAGTCAATTCAACATCAATAATTGATGGTCAAGACAAGGATAAAAAGTAGGTACTACAAATTTCACGTGCAAGTTTTGTCGTAGAAACACAAAGGTCATTCATGCCTGGTGAAAATATTTGTCACATAGATCTATTGGGCAGAATTCAAGATGAAGTCGGCTTTTAATACACTATTCCCAATTCTCCTTGGGGAGGCCCTCTTCGAGATCTTTACTTAGTAAGGGATGGTTGGAAAACTTTGTAGAATGGTGTACAATTGTGCAAATGCTTTATACCAAGCTTTAGGAAGTGGGATTAAAAGATCATTGCTAATACGATCTATTAGCAGTTTTATCTGTCTCATTTGAGACAGCTCAAAGTAGAATGGTATGTGACATAAAATCTCTCTTTAAATTTTAAGGGTGCACTCTCTAAGATCAAGACCAAACCTGGACAAAAACATATAGACAAGATATATAAATGTTATTACATTACAACATTTGTAGAAAGTTCTTGCAATATTAAAATAAAATCCTACCTATTGTTTTGCCTCAAGTATAAGCACAAAATTTATAGTAGCTCGTCTCACACGCATTGGAAAGTTTTGTAGAAGCAGGATATACAATTACAAAAATGCTATAACCTAGGTAGAGAAATATTATCAATACAAAGCTTGACTATATGATCTACTTTAATTTATGAAATTGAAACACATATGTGAGACACGAGGATACCATATGGAACAGCACTTTCAATAGCATAAGAATAGCATCTGCCATCAACTATTATTATTCGTTCTCGTGCATAGAGGACTTATTTGGACAGTAACCAAAATCATGAACTTGGGGATTTATGATAATAATTAGTTTATGCCAAAGTCTTTGTTTTAAAGAAAAATGATTAAAGCCACCTAAAGAAAAGGAAAAAAGAGAAATTTTCAAAGCAAACTATAAAAATATCAAATAGGATCATTGCATGCGCCCCTCAATCCTCAAATTTTGGTCCATCATCTCTCCATCCCCCAAACCCCTCCTTGCATCCCCTTGCACCCTATTTCAAAAATCTATGGAACATTAAAAAATTGGTCAAAGAAAAAAAAATTATGTTCGAGATTTTGGATAATAATTAGTTTATGCCGAAGTCTCTGTTTTAAATAAAATGCTTAAATCAACCTGAAGAAAAAGAAAAAAGAGAAAGAAAATGTATCACAACAAACTATAAAACTATCATTAGGATCACTACATGCTCCCCTCAATCCTCAAATTTTGGTCTTTCATCTCTCCATCCCCCAAACCCATCCTTGCATCCCCTTGCCTCCTATTTTGAAAATCTATGGAACATGATAAAAAAAATTGGTCAAAGAAAAAAATCTATGTTATTATTAGAACTTTTAAATCTAATTGTTTGAATTTCTATAGCGTGTGAGGTTATAGAGATAAATCTAACCATTTTTAGCAACTGAATTAGTCATCACTACACTTGGAAACCCATCATTAGAGAAAACGAACTTGAAAACTTCTAGATAAACATCTATAGTAGGGTTATTGCTATTGATACTTGTCTCTCCTTTGATAAAATTCTTAAAGATATGGGATGTGCTAAAAAGGAAAAAAAAATATTCCAAAAACACTACAATGTTTAGAAGAAAAACCATACAATAGGTATCAGACCCAAAAATGCCACAGCATTGTCAAGAACAAACAAGCCATTGTTGGGAGCACCCTTGTGTTTCAAGACATTTTTCACTCACTGTTTGAAGACTCTGTGAGTACTCCACAAGAATCACCAAATTCCCGAGTCTCTAAGCTGGCTGAGCCAAGCTGACTAGACTCCCATGTGAAGTCTAACCAAATCTTGGAGAGTAATCAACCGAGACCTACACCAAGACTCCCAATAATCTTGGGCTTGAACTCTTCTAGTGCCTAAACATAACAGACATAGTGACTGAAAATTCAAATTTTGAGTTTGAGGATCAAATAACATGTAGTGTTTGAATTGTGATAAATTGATAGTCAAATCAGACTTCTATGTTCTCTAAATGCATTAGTTTTTTTCTCAATTGTAGAGCACAATTAAACAATAATGTAATTAAAGATAGATAGTACTGGGTTTGGGTAGTTAGGTAGCAATGGGATATGTTGGTTGGTCTCCCTAACCAACCAAGCACTATTTAAAACATTTGAACATGAATGGTGGACTGGTTGTTTTTGGTAATAAATAAAGAGACCAACCAACAGATATTTGATATGATTATTGGTAATAATTTATTGTGTTGATAACTTGATACTGGTAACATTAAATTCATGCTTTGATATATTGTACTATAACCATTCTACATTTTGGCATCATTGCCTAAGTTCAAACATAGAGGTCTTATCATAGACAAGATGGAGTAATGGGCGAACAATTCCTGCCACAAGTACAAGTCACAAACAATGATGGCGAAGAGGAAGAAATAAAAAGGGAAGATCAAGTAACACGAGATTAGGTGGAGGTGTGGGAAGTCTTTGTTACCTAGTACATCCAAAAGGAAGTTCGAGAGAGCAATTTCCCAGAGTACAGCATGGGACAAGCTTTCAGTTGCACAAACCGAGTACAATCTTCTTGGGCAAATACCCCAATTGCTGGCAAGAAACTTGGTATGAGTGGAGGAAGAACAAGACGAAGGGTAAAGAGATAGAAGAATGCAACAATACTCCAGCAATTTGCAGAAAGAAGCACACGAGAACTCCAGGAGAGTGACAATCCAAGGACACTGAGACAACAAAATAATTCATGCCCCAAATTCTACATAAGGACCCAAGGCGAGTACCAAAAAAAGAAACCAAGGGGGAAACTACCCTAGGACGAATTCTATATAGAGGGTGTTTACCGTACAGGTAAAGAAGTCAACACATACAGACAATAATAGCAGAATAGCAGAATTATATTCATAATAGTAGATGATTGATTTACAATGATCCCGGACGGGATATAAATACTACCGCCGAACCTTCCCGAAGGAATCCGTCGGCCACAATTATTTTATCCGCTACAAACTATTTACCGCCGAACCGTCGGCTACAGAAACACCACCGAATCGTCGGCTACAAAAACATCACCGGACCGTCGGCTACAAAATACCGCCGGAACCATCCAGTCGGCTAACACCATCCCCCCCAAAAAAACAGTCGTCTCCTGACGACTCACAAAATTATGAGACAACTTAAAAACTACCCAAAATCTAGAGAGAAGGGGGCATCCCAGAAGTGTGGTGCTGGCACCATAACTCATACACCTGTTCTGTCCTGATGCGGAGATCTGTCTGGATCTGAGAGTTGACTTCAACGGCCTCCTTGAGAAGAAGTGTCGCGTCCATGGCCTGCGTCCTAGCTAACTGCATCTCGTGCTCAGCGGCATCCTTATCTCGAACCGCTGCCTCTGTACTTTGCTTAGCCAAGTCCTTCTCCTGCACCGCGGCTGCCAAATCTGCCAGTAATGCTGCCTGCTCTGTGGCCCAAGCTGCCTGCTAGGCGGCCAAGTCGGTGGCTAGTTTCTGTCTAGCCTCAGTCTCAGCTACCAATGATCGCTCTGCTGCAACCCCGTTCGCCTCCGCCCGCTGACGACCGTAGTAAACATCTTTGTACAGTCCCACAACCTCATGTGCCAGCTTCATCATAGGAGTGTCCATGGGTCCCAATTCCGGCTCCGTGGCCCAATTGGCCAGCATCTCAGCTGTCTCCGTTGCCGGCCAGCCCCTGTCTATAAAGCAAGTCTCGAACCGTCGAGGACAAATCCCACGGATATATGCTCTGATCAAGTGCCACTCCCTCCGCCGAGTCAGGGCCTGAATTGCCACATCGTGGCCCTTCTTCAATGCAGACTTCATAGTCCTGAGGTAATCCCGGCACCTGTCCTCGTCTGTCCCATAGTCTTCCTTGGCAAAGGCCTCCAATGACCATTCTACATCACTGTTTCCCTCCTCGTCAGTGGGAGCCATGCCCACATCCGGTGCCGCCATCTGTATTGTTGGCGCAACCACGGCATGTGGCATTCCCTCCTCCTGAATCTGAGGCTGGGGTTCTGCTGGCCATGTTTCTGAACGCCTAGGAGACTGAATGGAGGGACCTTGCTTCGTCGGAGTGAGTCGGAACTGCTGCCTCAGAAACTCACTAGCTCTATCCATCACCTCCGGTTGGTTGACCCACGCAAGCTCCATGTTCATCTCCGGTACGGGCTGGGCTGACTCGGCCTCTGCTAAAAAAGATGATGAAACGGTGACCACTGCATCACAATCAATGACCTCCATCCGAACCTGCGGCTCATAGTATGGTAGTGGTGACTGTGCGACATCCGCTGGTGCGACTGGAATCACCTCCGCTACAGCCGTCGGCAATGGCTCGGCAATCCGTGGGACGGCATCCGTCACTGTCTGTGGAACCACCTCTGTCACTGTCCGTGGGACATCTATCTCCGCTGGAGGAGTCATAAGAACCGGGGCATGGCGCTGACCAAAGGCCGGAATGACTGTCGAAGAGATAGTCAAGTGCGCTGAAGTTGACAGCTGAGGTGGGGAAAAGAACGTGGGCCTACCACCTGCTGTCTCACCGTCAACTTCAACCGATGTGCTCTCCTCTTCTACAGATTCAGCCCCGTCACTCGTCGACGTGCCCTCTCGTCCGCTATCTATCTCTCCGGAAGGGGCCAATTCGCGGAGTACTTTCTTGTGACCTACTGCTGACCCTCCTATATCTAAGTGTCGCCAGTAGAATATGGGAGGCTCCCCGTCTGCCAACTTGCCCCTTGGAGGAGCCTCAAAGCCATCCATAGGAATCTGGCTAGCTGCAGCCTCTAGGAACAACCCAATGGCATGGTGTGGCATGAAGAATGTTCGGTGCTGAAGCGTCATGAATTCCTCCATCCTATCGGCAAGTACTGAGGCCCAATCATATACTACTCCTTGCATGATACCATTCATGAACACAATTTGCGGCAATGTGATATCTGAGGCTCGGGTGGCACCTGTCAACCTGCTCTTGATGACGTCCATAATACAACGCCAATGACCTTCTCTAATAAAGTCTCTGCGAAGCCCTCTGCACTTTGTTCCCTGAACTACTGTCTCCCTCTCTACGGGTGTGAGATCTCTGCATACAAGAGCTATCCAATGCTCCTTCCGTTCTTGTGACAATTTATGATTCTTGATTTCCACTTTTTTCCCGCTGGGGCCGGGGATACCGAAAACTCTAGTGAAATCCCTTGGTTTAAAAGATACTAACATCTGCTGTTCCTTGTACCGGAAAGTACTTGTTCTGGTCCGAGTGCTATATGTTTTTATCATAGTGCGCAATACTGATTCAAACAACCGGATGGAAAAAGTGGGAAGCTGAATAGCCCAATGTACCTGTGCCCGTTGCAAAATCTGTTTCATTTGGTCTGTCTCGGGAGTCTCCTGCCACCACTTCCGGCATTCACTTCTGCTAAGACTCTCAAACTGTACAGTGAGATAGGTAAGTTCCTCCTTGGTTTTCTGTTTCTTGCTACTGAGACCGAAGGGGCCTGCAACTCGAATTCCCGACGCCAAAACTCTTGAATTCTTCTCCATATTAGCTACCAGCTGACTCTTCGACTGCTTCCGCTTGCCTGCCGATTCCATGGGAAGATGGCCTCTTCTTTGCTATTTCTTGCGGAAGGTTACCTGTCCAATATCCTCAGGCCGGAAAAAAAAAGAGATCCTTGGCTGAGTTTTTCTTCTTATTTGGGTTCGTTGGTAAATTTGGTTCTCGGCTTGGATTCAAAGGGTTGAGGCGTTGGAATCTGTCAAAGATATGGCAAATGCTCTGGATATGTCATTGGATGATTTAATAAAGAACAATAAGCCTTCCTTCCGCGGAAGGGGTAGAGGCGGCGGCTTTCGCAGAGGGGGCTTTCGTGGCGGAGGCAGAGGCGGCGGCGGCGGTTTCCATGGCGGTAGAGGAGGAGGAGCCGCTCGCAGAGGAGGAAGAGAAGGGGGGTTGCCGGTCCGTTCTACACCGTATACGATTGCAAAGGCAAGCAAGAAATGCCAGTTTCTTTATTTCCACTAACTGTTAGAGTAAATCCTTGCAATCTTAATGCCGCTATTGCTGACTTGTATTAGCAGGAGCCCGTCGGGATCAGAATTAATGTGAACTCCAGTCAGGAAATACGGGTTCTTCAGCGGCACCTCACAGAGCATAAACCTTTGTCGTTTGTATTACGACTCTGCTGCGAGCATTTGTAATTCGAGCATTTTGGGGGAACGAGTTCCGCACAAGATGTTCTTCTCCAGCAGCTACGAACCAAGGCGCTTGTCTTTGCAATGTTCCGTTAAGTGCAGGCCCAACGTGTCTGTCTAGGGAAGGAAATCGCATGAAATAGATTTTGCAACGGGTTTTTTTTTTGGTTTTATATCCTCCGCGGGAGTCTTGGCCACAGACAGGCGGTTGCCCGCGGGACTTCCCGGCCGCTAATTTTTTTTTTTTTTAAATTTCAAATAACAGGGGTCCCTGGGGCATCTTTGGAGGCCGCCGGCGCCAGAGAGTGTTGTGCTGACGACAAGGCGGGATTCAATGACGGCGAAAACTTCCTTACACGATATGGTTTCAACTTGGACCCGTTAACCAGCTGAGCTATCTCCTGTCCGTCCAAAGTTGCCAATTTCATTGCCCCAGTGTCGCCAATTTCTTGGATTTGATACGGTCCAACCCATCGCACTTTGAATTTGCCCGGCTTGATTTCATTACGGCCGTCATACTTTAGTACTAACTGTCCCGGCTGAAATCTGCTACGTTTCAGATGCTTATCATGCCAGAGTTTGCGTCTGTTTTGCGCCACTTCTGTTGCCCACTGTGCCAGCAACCGTTTCTCCTCCAGTTTATTCAAATTATTCAATCGCTCTTGGAGGCTTCCGTCATCATCCAGTTTGTTTTCCAACGCTAGTCAGAGACTTGGAATCACGAATTCTGCGGGGACCACTGCTTCCTGTCCAAACATTAACTGGAATGGTGTGTGCCCGGTCGTTACTTTGTATGTCGTGCGGTACGCCCAGAGGGCAGCAGGTAAGTTCTCTTCCCAATCCGCACCTTCCACCACGCAGGATTTGTAGATAATGGATACCAGAATTTTATTGGTGGCCTCTGCCTGCCCGTTTGCTCTTGGATAGTATGGAGTCGACAGTGAATGATAAATCTTGAACTGAGTAGTGAGCAATCGAATAACATGGTTAACAAAATGACCTCCCCTATCACTTGTTAATTGTAATGGGATTCGATACCATGTGATGATCTGTTCATAAATAAATTTTGCGGTACTGACGGCCGAGTTATCTGGTAGCGCACGAGCCTCCACCCACTTGGTCAGATACTCCATTGCAACAATGATGTAGCGACACCGTCGGGTCTTGCTCACCCTCAGTGGTCCAATGAAATCTAGTCCCCATCGCTCAAAAAGTTCCTGCGCATGAGAGGGTTGAAGGGGCATGAAATCTCTCTTCAGCGGCTTCCCAGTCCGTTGGCAAGTGTCACATCCGACGACCCATTCCCGTGCATCATTGTACACCATCGGCCACCAGAGTCCTGCGAGCAATATCTTCTGTGCAGTGGTATCAGGCCCCATGTGTCCACCTGCGGGACCCTCATGTGCTTCTTTTAAAATCTGCGGTATCTCTTCTTCCAACACACACCGTCGAAGAATATGATCTGGCCCCATTTTGTAGAGCAACCCATTGATTAATTGAAATGTACGACTTCTGATTATCAACTTGCGCCTATCGTTTGGTGACATCCCCGTGGGAAGCTGTCCTGTTGAGAGGTATTCACCAATATTCCTGTACCACTGTGGCAGCACCCCAATCTGAAACAGCTATGCGTCAGGGAAGTCCTCATTTACACCATCCGCTGGTTCCCCTGTTTTGATCCGTGACAGGTGGTCGGCACTGACATGTTTCTTTCCTGGCCGGACAATGATTTTGAAAGTAAATTCCTGCAATAGTAACAACCATCGGCTGATCCTCCCTTGGATGACGGGTTTGTTAATCATGTACAAGAGGGCCTGGTGATCAACATAAAACACAAACGGTGTAGCAAGCGAATAATGGCAGAATTTTTGCATAGCATAAACCATTCCCAGAGCTTCTCTTTCAGTCGTGCTGTAGTTCTGCTCGGCCTTTGATAGCAATCGGCTGGCAAAGTATATTGGATGATCCAATCCGTGATTACCAGTCTGTGCCAGGGTTGCGCCGATTGCATAATTGGAGGCATCCACATGAACATGAAATTCTTTATTCCAATCCGGATATGCCAGGATGGGTGTCGTAGCCAGTCGTACCTTTAGCCCTTCAAATGCCTCATCCTGCTCTTTCTCCCATCTAAATGCTTCTTCCTTGCATGTTAGCTTATCTAACGGCTGTGACACCTTGGCAAAATTTTTAATAAATCTCCGATAATAACCTATATGTCCGAGAAAAGATTTTACCTCCGTGACATTAGTAGATGGCTGCATTTCTAGAATAACTCTCACCTTGTCGGGATCCATCTTTAATCCTTCCTTACAGACAATGTGTCCGAGCAGTCCGCCGTGTGGAACCATGAACCGGCACTTCTTGGGGTTCAATGCTAGCCGGGCCCTACGACATCTCTCCAAACACTCACCAAGTGCTGCCAAGTGTCCGTCCTCTGTGCTAAATATTGATCAATCATCCAAGAAGGCCTTGAAATTTCCCACAGACATCTTGTCGAAGATATGCAGTATAATCCGTTGGAATGTGGCCGGTGCATTACACAACCCAAAAGGCATCTGATTGTACGCGTAGACCCCATCTTCAACAACAAACGTCGTCTTCAACTTATCTTCCTCCGCTATAGAAATCTGATTATATCCGGAGAACCCGTCCATAAAAGAGTAGATTTCATGTCCTGCAACCTCCTCCAGAGTGGTATCTGTGAATGGAATCGGAAAAGGATCTTTGATTGTTACTGCATTCAGGCATCTGAAATCAACGCATATCCGGATCTGAATAGTATCCTTCTTCAAGGAAATGACTATTGGTGACACCCATTCGCTGGTCTGTACCTTGAAGATAATGCCAGCGTCCAGCATCCAGTTGATTTCCTCCGTAACGCGTGCGGCATAATTCTTATTCATCCTGTAGGGTCGCTTTCGTACAGGTATAGCTCCGTCCACCAGCGGAATGCGGTGCACACACAATTCCGGTGATACTCCTTTGAGGTCCTTGTATGTCCATGCAAACACATCCTTGTAGTCCATAAATATCTTGAATGTCGCAGCCTTCAGTACTGGATCCCAATTTTCCCCGACTAGTATGTTCTTCGGCTCTGCCTCGTCCCCCAAATTCATTGTTTGCAGTGGAGCTTCATTGTACTTAATTGTCTGTCCTTTACTGAATGCATGGGCGGGTGTAACATCCAACGGTGCCTCCCCCTCCTTTACTTCAGTAAACTCCTTTGGATATTCGTTCTCAATTGACAGAACATTACAGCTGTGAAATATTTCATAGTCCCCCATTTGCCAGTGATAGAGACCGTTGACGGAATCCAAGTCGTCATCCGTTGTTCCTCCGTCCAATCGGAGGACACCCTCCTGATCTGGTTCCATTCGTCGTCGTCCTTCATCGTCCTCTCCGTCAGAATCTGATGACAAAGCCTCTTCCCCTACCATTTGGGTATGCAAATCAATGACAAATCGGCGGCCTTTACTTTCCAGGGATAAAGTGTTCTTCTTCCAGTCGTGTCGAGCTCTTGCTTCAATAAGCCACCCGCGGCCCAGGATGGCATCATATCCTTTCCTTTCCAATGGAATTACTACAAAATCCATGAGGAACGGCTGGGTGCCAATGGTTACCGGCTGTGCCATGAGGATACCTAGTGGTTTAATTCCATGTTGATCGGCGGTTAGTAGCTGAAACCTTGGAGGCCACAATGTCGGCTGTCCAAGTTTCCTCCAAGTGTCTTCTGGCAATACATTTACGCCGGACCCTCCGTCCACTATAGTGTCTGTGAGAACATGTCCAAGTATCCCCATCTCGACAACTGCAGGGTGTCGTCCGGATGTCAGCGCCAACAACATCTGATCTTCTCCTCCGGCAACAATTTCCTTTTCTTTCTGTCGATTTGATTCTCTCGGTAACGTTCCCTTCTGCAGGCTCGATTCCCCTGCCATATTTGAGAGCGCAGAACGAAGTTGGGGCATGGTGAGAAGCAAATCACTTACCTTACTTGCACCTCCGTTTGCAAAATTTGTCGTACTATGTTCTGTTCTGCGGAATTTCTTGCTGAAGTGGTGGCGGTGTCCGGAGGAGTTACTGCTTGAGGTACTTTTCCAACCTCCGCCCGTGCTGCCGCAAATTTCTCCTTTTCTTTGGCGGGGTCCGGGTATTCCTTTGCTTGTTGCCGTGTTATTGCCAGAACTTCTTCCTCCTCGGCTCGAACAGTGATCAAGTTCACTCCGGATTTTGGACATTTTGAGTCATCATGATCGCCGGGTCCGCACCATCGGTACAATAGTTGGGGTGTATTTGCTGTTGGACATTCCCGCGCAAAATGTCCCCACAAGTTACATGCTCTGCACTGAATAATTGGTCGTCCGTTTGCATCATACTGAATCCGGCTTCTGCTTGTATTGGTATTATTATTGTTGTTATTTTGTCCACGCCGATTATTCCTGTAGCCTCCAGATGTAGCGCCGACGGCATTCGTGTTTCCGTTGCTACCTGACAGAGAGGCCTCCTGTGTAAGAAGCAGCTGCGGAGATCCTCTTGTTTTCATGTTAAAGGGGCAGTCCTTTGTTGAATGTCCCATGATCTGACAGATGTCACAGAATTGGTTCTTCGGACACGATCCTTTAGTATGACCGTCGGTCTTACATTCCGTGCACCACAATTCATTACTTTTTGGTTCTCTTTGCATATTTTTAAACTCCATCATTCGAACCATATCCTTCTGCAAGGCACGAACCTTTTTGTTACTACCTTCGTTGTCGTTGCTATCATCTTGAGCAGATTCATCATCATCAGAGTCAGAGGAGCTGGTTTTCTTCTTCTTTGTCTTCTGCGCACTTTCAAGATCGAGGGCTCTGTTGTAAGCATCGGCATATGATGACGGTGGCACAATTTTCATTTTCCTCCGCAACTTCGAGCGTAGGCCGTCGACGAACCATCTTTTCTGCAATCCGTCCGCTGGCTTGCTTTCCATTTTGTTTACTAAGTCTTTTAATCTCCTGGCATAGACGCGGACATTTTCGTGCTTCCCCTGCTTGGTATTGAAAATTTCCGCTACGATTTCATTATCATCCCGCAAAAGTTTAAATTACGCCAAGAACTCCTTTTTAATGTTATCCCATGTATCCAGCTTCTGCGGATCCATATCCGAAAATCAATCAATCGCGACACCCCGTACGGTTGCCGAAAATTGCCTGGCCCATTCGTCGGCATCTGTATTTCCATTTGCCCGCCAGATCGTCTCACATGTCTTACAATGTCGGAGGGGGTCGGCTGTACCATCGCCTTCAAATTTTGGTAATTTTTCTTTGGGTCCCGCCATAACTCTGGAGGTCTGCACTCCTACAGTGGTCGGCACTCCCACACCGGCAGTCGATACTCCCACACTGGAGGTGTCGACAGCTGCGAACCTTGGTGAAGACGGAGGATCCTCCGAAATTGTTTCCCGCGGAAGTCTATCCTGGACGAAGAGGTCACTCCACGCTCGTGCTCCGTCGGCACCGCGAGCCGTGCGAGTTGATGCTCTCCCGTCTGAATTTTCTTCCCTTGGCGAACACAAATTCAAGAACTCCTCCCGTGCTTCTTCCACCAATTCCACCCACTGCCGAGTCTCCTCCAACAATTCCTCCACACTTCGGTTTCCGTCGGCAATCCTCTGAAATCTTCGTCGGCGTTCGGCTTGCTGTGCTAGAATTAAATTCTCTTGCACAATACGGATTCCATCTTTTCCCTGCACCTTATTCCGATCCTTGTTAAGCTGATTTGGCATTAATCTTCATTCCTCCCACCTTCCAGATTCATACGGCAACGGCGCCAAATGTTTACCGTACAGGTAAAGAAGTCAACACATATAGACAATAATAGCAGAATAGCAGAATTATATTCGTAATAGTAGATGATTGATTTACAATGCTCCCGGACGGGATATAAATACTACTGTCGAACCTTCACGAAGGAATCCGTCGGCCACAATTATTTTATCCGCTACAAACTATTTACCGCCGGACCGTCGGCTAGAGAAACACCGCCGGACCGTCGGCTACAAAAACACCGCCGGACCGTCGGCTACAAAATATCGCCGAAACCATCCAGTCGGCTAATAGAGGGTAAGAAGAAAGGCGTCATCATCTAAGAGGGTTTATTAACCAAACACTAGTGTCAAACCAAACAGAAGAGAATTTGATTAAAAACACCATAAGGGGAATAGCCAATTTGGAAATCTCAAAAGGACCAAGAAGGAAGGAAGGGTGGGCAGACCCTGAAACCCTAGCATGCAAAGAGCATCGTCCTATCCAAGAACAAACCTCTAGTCATATAGAGGCAAAACTACAAGGAGAAGGAGAAGTAACTAGGTCAAGGACGAGTACTCAAGGAGTAATCCCATCAATAACTAGTACTCAAGGAGTAATCCTATCAGGAAGAAACACTAAAGGGAAGAGTGGGAGAACCAAGATGGGCATAGACAAGCAAGAACTTCCCAAATTCATAGGAGAAGGATCAAATGATCCAGCACGACATTGTAACATGTGCATTACATATGGCAAGCTAATGGAGAAAACAATGTGGATGAGTGGATAAAGGCATTTCCTGCTATCCTAAGGGGAGTCGTCATTGCCTGGTAGATGAATTTAGAGGCCGGGATGAAAACTACATGGAAAGATCTTTGCACATCTTTTGAGGAAGAATTTAGACTCTTATAGGATGACGACGAGATAGTCACAGAAATATACAATTCAAGACAAGGGAAGAATGAATTCGTAAGAGCCTCAAGTAGGAGGACAAAAGAATTAATCGAGAAATTAGAAAATAAATCAGAAGATACGTTAAAGAAAAGATGATTTATTAAGGGCTTAACATGGTCCCTACATAGGAAAATGAAAGTAATACCACCATTATCCTTAGGCGATGTTTGCACATGTGCTATGGATATAGAAAGTGAAAGCAAAACCTCAAAAGGGAGGAGGCATGGAAGCAAGAGCGAAAGTTTAGAAGGAAGCGAAGATGAATCCAAAATAATCAAAGCACTATGAAGGGATACAATGAGGATGATGAAAGAAATGGCAACAAACAAGGATGGATGCAAAGAGGGGAAGGAGTCATGGTGTACAAACAGTGGGTAAGGACACACCACAACCAATTGCCCAAGAAAAGCATTTTGTGATATATATGCCATGTGTTAGGACACTTTATGAAGGAATCTCCTTATAACCTAAAGGCACAAAACATTAAAGTACTTTTTATGCAAGGTGAACCATCCACACTGCACAGAACACAAACATGGAGGTGTCACCAAGTGGATACCAAAACAACAAAGGGGAAGTAATAACAATAGAAATAACAATACACCTCAAAGCCAAATTTAGTATGACCCCAGGAGATGTCTGATGATACAATGCAAAAGATGCAATGAATGGGGACATTTTGCTTGCAATTGTCAAAGTGGAGGACAAAATGAAGGAATGCTTTGTAAGTGGTATGTTCCTGGTAACCACGACGATGCAAATTCTCCGAGACAAACAAGTGTGAACATGCTAGAAATTTTTGACCCGGGAAGGAAAGTCTTAGCCATCACCAAAATGCAAGCGAGAAAACTTACTTTCTTGGATGTAGGCACAAAGAAAGAAATATTTGAGGAGGTTAGGAGAGATGTTCAGGATACCATGGCAAAGGAAAGACAAGAGAGTAATTCTAAACTTCCCTCCATTAGGTCAGCATCTAAAAATAACATAATGCAACAAGTACTAGAGGCCATGGTACAAGTGAAGGCTGCCAATCTGTTGGAAGCATTACCTCAGCTAAGAGTGGCGATAACACAAGGGGGAAGTACTATGTAAGAAAAATCCAAGGAGGATGAGGAGGAAGCAAAGGCAAGGTAGGACACTAACACTTTGTTTACTATAGGGATGGGAAGGACACTTGATGTGGTGGAACTGGAGATAATGGAATGTAAGTTGACAAATACTATTGTGGATGGGGGCTAGGGCATAAATGTCCTTCCGAAAGAAACTTGGAAGGCCCTCGACAAACCAACTCTTTGGCCACCCACATTTCAATTGGTAGGAGTAAATGAACACGGAATCAAGCCTACAAGGACTTTAATGGGACAGAAAGTAGTTATTGGCACACAACAGTTCTTCCTGAGCTTCATAGTGATTACTCTGGAAAAGAAGGGATATGATGCATCACTGTTAGGGAGAGGATGGTAGGTAATAGTGAAGGTGAATCACAATTGGGAAAAAAATACTCTCTCCATTGAAGTAAATGGGTGGAAGTATACAATTGACCTACAGAATCAAACCATAAGTCAGGAGTTGGCATCTAATTCAAAAGCCAAGGGGCAGGATGGTGAAGGAGTAGAGCTAGATAAAGAAGGCATATTATGGTTGGGAGATTGTCCAAAAGATGAAACAAGTTCCCTCAATGGTATATTCCACTGGCATACAAGGGATTTTGAAGTATTTCAACCAAAATGTAATATGTTGCAAATTTAGGAGATGGAATCTCAGGAAGAAAACCCAAGGTGCTATGAGTACAAGGAGGGTACAACCAAACTTGATGACACCCAAGCTCACAAATTCGAGGACAAAGAAATAGAATATGAAGAAGCTAAATTGGGAAGGATGAATCTAAGGGAGGAAGACCATCCTAAGGAGATTCTGATAAGAGCTGACTAGCACCCAAAATCTTTTTCGGAATATAAGGAAGTGTTCGCGTAGACGTATAAGGACTTAAGGGGGGTGCCACCATAACTATGCATCCATCGAATACCCCTCATATCTAGAGAAAGACCTATGTGCAAAAGATGTTATTAGATGAACAGGAACTATGCTACCAAGGTGTAAGAGGAGATTGCCAAGATGTTGGATGCAAGTATAATATTTAAGGTGCAGACTAGTGAATGGGTTTAACCCATAGTTATATCCTTGAAAAATGATGGGAACCAAATCCAGATTTTTGGAGATTTCAAATGTTTAAATATACTAACAATAAAAGATCTCTCCAATTCCATTTACTATTAGCATTTTAGAAGTGGTCGATCATGAAATGTACTCTTTCATGGACAGGGTTTTAGGGTATAACCAAATTAGCATTACATAAGAAGACAAACTAAAAACCACGTTCATAGTGGAATATGGGGTATATGGCTACAACAGGATGCCATTTCGGCTATGCAACACACCTACCACATTCCAAACAATTATACTTCACATCTTTGATGGAATGTCAATAGGGAATTTCAAATCTTTCTTGGACAACCGGTCAGTTTATAGTGGGAAGGAGCACCACACCACCTGAAATCCATCAAAGAGTGCATGGAATGATGTCGGAGGGCAAGGTTGGCATTGAATGCAAAGAAATGCATATTTATGGTCCCCCAAGGCAAACTCCATCACATAGTGTGCAAAGAAGGATTAAAAACAGATCAAAGTCAATCTTAACATGAAAAGACCCTCAGTCATAATAGGGGTCAAATCATTCTTAGGGCATGTAGGATACTATAGGAGGTTCATAAAAGGATTTGCAGAAGTATCCCTACCCTTGGAAAAATTAACCAAGAAAGGAGAACCATTCGTCTAGCTAAAGTAACAGTAGAAGACATCCCAAGAATTGAAGTCGAGACTAGTGGGAGCACCAATTCTCATATA
Organism: Cupressus sempervirens; assembly: GCA_028749045.1. Lineage (NCBI taxonomy): Eukaryota > Viridiplantae > Streptophyta > Pinopsida > Cupressales > Cupressaceae > Cupressus > Cupressus sempervirens. The sequence goes on along the minus strand of CM053785.1, from coordinate 249,356,185 downwards.
CCTAGACTGGAATAAGGAGTTTCATGTCCATGTGACACTTCTAACTATGCAATAGGTCACACTAGCACAAACTGAACAAGGATTGGACCATCCTGTGTACAATGTAAGTCGGTTACTTTTGAAAGCTGAGAGGTACTAAAGCACAACGAAGAGAGGAGCACTATGTATGGTTTATGCCATTCAAAAATTTGGACATTATTTATTAGCCACACCTTTCACATTTTTTGTCGATCATCAAGCTCTAATGTACTTGGTAAACAAACTTATTATAAAAGGAAGGGTAAGTAGGTGGCTAATCCTCCTCCAAGAGTTTACTTTTAAAATCATAGTATGCCCGGGAAAAAACCATGTGATTGCAAATCAATTGTCCAAGCTAAAATCAAAAGAACATTTCAAGAAATGAGTGAATGAGGATTTTTCGGATGCTCATTTATTCCAAATTGCAATATTACCGCATTGGTATAAAGGCATTTGCCAACACCTATGAACTTCTACTTTCCCCAAAGATATGCTAGTCACCGAAAGGAAGAAGTTTGCATTGGAAAGTAAGACATTTCAGCTCATAAATGGACTATTGTACAAAATGGGGCCAAATGAGGTACTACAGAGATGCATAATGGAGGAGGAAATTCTAAGAGTACTGAGGGAGTCCCATGAAGGACTAGCAGGAGGCTAGATGGAACTGGATGCTACAGCATGGAAAGCATTACTAGCAAGACTCTGGCAGCCTACACTTCACACGGACGCTTGGGAATGGGTTCTAAGTTGTCATACATGCCAAAGAGAGAGAAAACTCCTCAGAAAAGATTTTATGCCACTCTTTCCATCAAAGCCATAGGAGCTATTTGAAAGATGGGGATTGGATTGTGTTGGTCCTCTACCTACTCATAATACACACAGATATAAATATGCAATAGTGGCAACGGAGTACCTCACAAAATGGGTAGAGGCAAGGGAACTTCCTGACAACACAGCACTGAGTACTACAAGATTTCTCTATGAACAAATAGTGACTCAATTTTACATACCCTTGCAAATAACGTGTGATAGAGGAGTGCACTTAGTAAATCAAGTAATCAGGACGATGACAATTGAGTTCAAGATCTTTCATACTCTCTCCAGTCCATATTACCCTCGAGCAAACAGACAAGCTAAATCCACAAACAAAATATTGGTGTCCATCCTATACAAAACATGTAGAGTAGAAAAAATAGGATTGGGAAGAAAGGCTTCCAACAGTCTTGTGGGCATACTAGACTACTTATAAGACCAACACTAGGCAAACCCCTTTCCACTTAATGTATGGGCAGGAGGCTGTAATGCCTGTGGAATATACAATACCAAGTCTGAAAGTGGCAGTAAAACACAGATTGGGGGATATGCAAAGCCTAAAGGAGAGGTTCAATGCCTAGCAGTAAAACACAGATTGGGGGATATGCAAAGCCTAAAGGAGAGGTTCAATGCCTTAATGAAACTGGATAAAAGAAGGACGATGGCCCAAAGGGAGACAGAGGTAGCTCAATAAAGAAGGAAGTTTTGGCATGATAAACATTTGAAGAGAATGAAATTTCAATCGGAACAATTAGTACTTAAATACAATGGTAAGAATGAATTAAAGCCAGGGAAGTCCAAGGTACGTTGGTTAGAACTGTGCACAATAATAGAAGTATGGACAAATGGAGCAATAAAGTTATCAACTTTGGACAACAATCCCTTGAAAGACTCCATTAATGGGTCCCAGTTGAAACTTTGTAAAGAGAAGGAAGAGATTTTTCATATTACTCCATAGAAATTAAAGAAGGAAAAAAAAAATTTAACATAAAAGAAGAATTAGGAGATAAAAGGAAAATAGAAGAAGGCCGCAAGAAAGCTATAGTCACACAGTGTGATGACGACTATAAGCACGAGGAACCCATAGCATACAATCCTAGCAGTGCTTGGAGCAGCTACTAGAGGACCCGTACGGCAACCAAAAGAAGAGAACAAGAGTATCGTATGGAATACAGATAGACAACAGACTAAAGAAGAGGATAGAAGTGTCGTACAGTGTACAGGCAGGCAACTAGAGAACAAGAGTATCATACGGTGTACAGACAGACAACGACATAGCAAGGGTGTCATATGTTGTAAGAACAATCAGCAAAAGAATGGGAGTTTCATATAGTGTATGGGTAGAAAGTGTATAAGAAGAAAACCGGAGACTCCAAGTTTTGAAAAGCAATGTGTTGTACAATGTACGACATACGAGGGAGTACAAAGGGAAAGGAAGAATTCAAGTACAAGAAAGCAGTGTGTCATACAACATACGATGTATGGAGGAGTACAGAGTGAGTAGGATGTGTGGAGAAGAAAGAAGATCATACGCATCAGGGAAAGTAGCATCCCTACACAAAGAAGTAAAAAATTGAGACACGTGGAAAGAAATAGTTCAGGGAGTGGAAGTACAAAAGAGGCTAGGGTATTTATAAAGAATCACAAGATGGTGAAATCAAGCATAGGTAATCCAAGCAGGGGAGCAATTATCGATTCAATAAAAGACAAGGGATTATATGTAATGAAAATGATGTCTTCTACAAAGAAAGATAAGGGAAAGAGTGGTGAAAAGATTACAGTAGTTAGTGTCACATTTGAAAGTGTGGTCGGAAGCAACTGCACAATGTGGCAAGAGAATGCAGAAGAAAACCATGTGCTAAAGGAGGCATCACACAAGGCAGAGGTAGATAAAATCATTTCCATGCCAAATTTTTATTTAAAAGAGTTTGAGCATGTGTTGAGAACAATGAATGTTGGATATGATAGGAAAGGGCATAAATCACTGATTCAGTATTTTCAAAAAACCATTACCATTTTGTATTTGCCCAAGGAAATAAACAAGGTGTTAGGGGTTCCTAACCGAGGGAAAGGTCCAACAAAAACCCCAACCAAAATGACAATAGAGGAAAAGAAAAAATGGTTGGGATTGATGTGCAAGAGTGATATCACACAAAAGGAATGGGAAAGTATCCTAAGTAAGAACAATAGTCGAGGACTTAAGAAAATCTTTATAGAAAATGAGGCGTAGAAGTGCATCATGGACCTAGTTAAAAGAAAACTCACTGGTGGGAGCCAAACATCTAACATAGCCATCTAGATGTTGTTAGTAAAATGGGTTGAATGTAGGAAGGGTATTGGTCTCAACTTCTTTCAAAGCGATTAACGGAATGTAAGAAGGGTACAAAGGGTCCATTACCCACAGTCGTACCTCAATAAGCCAAAATCCACATACCACGAGAGGAACCACTGTTCGACAGTACAGAAGTAAAAGAACAGATGAGTAGTAGTACGGAGATAAGTCATGCACACGATACTTGTACGGAAGGTAAGAAGAGGGAAGACCATACGAGACTAACCAGTGAAGGTGACTATACACACAAGGATGAGTAGGACCGTATGGAGGGAAGAAAGGATGATCTTACAGTGGCGGAAGAAGGTCATATGCCTAACAAACACAGTCATACAATGACACCAAAGGAAAGTGCCAAAGGGACTAGTGATGAAGTAGTCCCTTAATGGGGGGCCAAATTGTAATGTCCCCTTTTTAGCATTCATAGCATGATGTTGTCGTTAGCCTATTTCCCCACAGTCCCGTAGGCTAACCAGGACATTAAAGGGGCTTAGAGGCCATTTGGCCTAGATAGTTTTAGTTGCAGGTCTTTCTGAGGGGTTTTGAGGCAACTTTGGGAATACTTACTATTTATAGTAAATCATCTTGGATATGGTCGGACATCCAGTGGCAATGGTATGTCAATGGTAATTGTTTAAAATCGGCAATAAGACTTGTTTATCATTGATAAGATTTGTTATGCATTGATAAAACTATTTTATAAAGTTAAATTTAAATATTTAACTTTATTAATGCATAGACTATAGTTTGTGAGAAATATTTAAATTAAAAGAGTCCCCTTTATTTTATAACACATTGGAGACATAAGTTACATAAAAAGAGTGATGTTTTATCCCACATTGAAAAAATGAAGGATTGAGCTCTTGTGAGAACACTATAAAAGAAAGGGGAGAGCTTCTTTTTAGTATGGTTGGAAATATCAAAGAAATTGAAAAATTTTGTGGAGATTATGTCTCAATAGTTTGAAAGACGAAATCCCTTCAAGCTGGAAATCTTGATGCCATTGAAAGATATGGTCTTGAGATTCAACATGGTAGCAGTCTGAAAAAAGCAGTCCGAAAAAGCAGAACCGAAAAAAGCAGTTTGAAAAAAGAAAAGCAGAAGGGGCAGCATAGAAGGAAATTATTACAGCTATCTACAACCAAGTTCTTTTGTTAGTATTGTTTTTTAAGGTGTTATAAGCTTTCAGCTGTAAGTGTGCATTATACCAGCATTATCATTTTGTAATCCATGTAAATGCCAAAGTCTTGGCCATATTTCATGAGCATTGTAATTTTCATTGCAATTAAGAAGATAATAGTTGCTGGTGTCATTTAAGCAATTTAATATCATTATTTATCAGCTAGTTAGTTTGCATACCAACTGTTTGTAAAAATGCCAGTTGGCTGTAGGTGTTCATTTCTCATGCTTAGATCATATATATGCACTGAATATTGTCAAAATTAGTAGCACACTCATGTTAGGTCATTGTGTAGTCCATTGTAGTCTTCTAGCACAAGATTCTCATTGATGCAAATTGAAGAAAAAGTCATTTGAAGCTAGCTGAAGTACTATATCAGTCATACGTCCCTTGCATGTGAATTGTTTGATGAAATTCCTTGAGCTTTCATCAGCGTTTTTTGAGAGCAGATTTGAGGAGGGTCATTACAGTGGTATCAGAGCTTGCTTGCAAAGTGTTTGATGAAATGTCAAACAACTGAAGTATAAAGTTTTTGGTGTTTGAAGAAGTTATAACCTATTGGGGTTATTACACAAATGGATTTTATTTCTAGCAATGACAAATTTGGCTATGGAAAATTTGGTTCCACCAGAACAAATGAACCAAACTAAGGTGGTAGATCTTTGGTTGCATACGAAAGATCCACATACTATTAGACTCAACACACCCAAAAGAAATGAGGTAGCTCAACCAATTGGATTAGTAGTAACCTCAGTAGGAAATAAGGGGTTCCAGAGACATCCAACAATAATAGGAAGCAAATGGAAAGGGCTGGAATAGAAAAGGAGGTGATACAAGTTGAGGATACGGTGATAGATGAGGCTAACAAATTGTTAAAAAAGTTCAAGATGAGTACAGAAGATACACCCCCACCTTCATCAACCCTAGTGGAGGTAGAAGAATACAGAATGGAAGTTCACAGTAGACACATGGAACTGGTTGGGATAGATATGAAGGTACGTTCAATGGAGGAAAAAGCTAAAAATCTCCTCAAAGGCTTACAGGAGATGAAACAAACCGCACAAGAAATTGTGAAGCAAGGTAAGGGATAGAATATGGATACCATGGTAAAAGCAGCAAAGTCCCTTGTAAAATTTATGAAGAAAGATTATCATAAAGACTGGAGCATACTCATGCAAAGTGGAACAAGGCATGAAGAGGCAACCGAGGTATGGAAGGCCGGAAATATCATAATTACATTCACAAAGAAGCCACCTCTCATGCAATCACTTGCCCAGGTGGAAGCAATCTTTAGGGGGACATTCCTAGAACCTCAACAAGCAAGGGAATTGACAAGAAAAATGAAAGAAGATGTGAATTGGAGAAAGCAGTGCAGGCATAGAAGCTGGCCTCAGCGGAATAGGAAAGGATGGAAGACTTGCGAATGTTATAAGGAGTCTAAGCTAGGTAGATGGCAATAGAATGAGATCTATGGCTTCTACGATAACACACATCCAGTTCAAGAACATCTTCCCACCCTACATTTTGAAGTAGACTTTATTTTTGGTTAATTGTTGGGTAATCGTCTAGAAGAAAACTTCTTTTGTTTTTTGGTTTTTTGGGCTGGGCAGGGCAGGGCAGGGCGGGGTAAGGGGGGTGCGGGGATAATGTAGATGGTGCAAGAGCACCCTAACCATCTCCCATGGAACTTTGAGTCACAATTAGCATGTTTTTGAGTCATGTTAGATTAGGGTAATAGTCTTTTCATTTCATGTTATTAAGTGTTCAATTAAGGTCATGTTGACCAAGTTCATGTTTAAGCAATGTGGGTCAAAGGGAGTCAAAATGTGAAAAATACCATGCAAGGGCATAAATAGGAGTATAATGTAGTGTTAAGATGTCATGATAAAACTTTGGACCTATTTAAGGTGCCAAGAAAGTATATTAGAGTATAAAATGCAAAATATGCAAAAAGTGTAAAATTGTCAAAAAGTTGTTTGCAATTTTTTTGCAAAAATGACAAGTTTTGGAAAGTGAACGGTCATCCACTTTGGATGAGCCATTAAGGGAGGTAAAAGGTCATGTCATTATATAAACATGACATTCTCATGTAAACATGTAGAGGAAAATGTGTGGAGAGGAGGAATAAAGGGTTTTGTATTTGGTTTGTGAAATAGAAATCAATGTTTTGTGAAATGTTGCAGATATACTGGTATTGAATTGCAGTCACTTTACCTTCTCACTTATCTCGTGTTTATGGTGATCCTTAAGCTTCTAGATAGATGATAATGAAGTATGAAATTGCTATTGATGTTAAAGATGGTCTGGTATCATTATGTTATTGACAAGAATTCACTATCTGCTGTTTGGACGGTAAGTTCTGTATATTTTCAGAGTAAGGTGGCATAGTGATTTGTATGTTTTCATTTCGTGGAGATTGTGGAAGATTGTTAAAGGTTTGGTATTGTTGAGATTATCCTCTCATATGTCTACCTCGTAAAAAGTTCCCCATATCAGCATGGATCGGGAATCAGCAAATTATCTGCTGTTGTATATAATCACAGTGAATCAGCATTCTTGAGAAAAAAGTGACTGACGTTAAGTTAAGGTCTGCATGTGTGTTGGAAGGTTGGTATATATCCTTGGGATGCTGTAAGATCCATGAGAAGAGTTGGCAAACGAGATAATGGAAGTTCGTGGTTAGTTCCTTACAATATCCATGAAACCCTCACTAGGCAAGGGTTTGAAGGTTTGGGTATCTCCTCAAGGACTTGGAGCCCGAAAGTCAGAAATTGGAGAGGTTTTGGCAAGGTAATTACATATTCAAGTTCATTTGTTAAGGTTCTTTAAGAGTTTGATAATTTTATAGCTCGAGTATGTGTTTTAGGCCTACTAGACTAGATTAGAGCCTTTAAGTTGAGTGCCCTAATGATCAGTTGAAACCTTAAGATTTTGGAATCTAATAGAATTCAGTGAAGGGTGTTTGAATCTGCCTTTAGTTTTGGTAGATGTTTGAAGGGTTTTGGTTTTTCGCTTTAAATCCCAAGGAAGGGTTACTGGGGAGAGCCCCCATTAGGTCTGTTTGTAAGAATTGGTGTTTTGAAGCCTACCAAGGTATGTAGAATCTATTGAATGGTTGAAATCACTTTATTGGCAATGTGTTAAGTCTTTTGGGAGCAGTTTTGGGTATGGTGTTGTAAAAAGATCCTGGAGGGTGTAAGGTAGTGGAGGTGTTGTGAGGTGTGAGAGATAGGTGTTTGGGTATTGTGAAGGTATAGGTAGAGATACTTGGTAGAGGTGAGTGTGGCATGAGGAAAAGGCCGACCACCAAGTCTTTAACCTTGGAAGAGTCCTGAGGGACTGAAAGCGATTTGCTTGGAAGGCTTGGAAGTAGCCTAGTTATAGAGTTTTGGCATAACAAGTATCACCACCTCCTCCTTGCATCAATAGAGCATTGTAAAACAATAATGTAATTAAAGATAGTAGTAGGTTTGGGTAGTTAGGTAGCAAGGGGATGTGTCAGTTGGTCTCCCTATTTAAGAACATTTGAACATGAATGATGGACTAGTTGTTTTTTGTAATAAATAAAGAATACTATTTTCCCTCGCAAATATTCGGTATGATTATCATTGGTAATGATTTCTTGTGTTGATACTAGTAGCATTGAATTCATGCTTTGATATCTTCTATTATAACCATTCTACATCAGTGTTACCCCAAGTTTTCAGGACAGGAATGGCGGTAGATAGGGGGACAAGTTTTTAGGGTGACAAATACTTTTTCCAATTTCAAGGACAGCTAGGGGATGGCTATATAACAACAAGAAAAATTAAAATATGTAGAGAAATTTTAAATATTCATATTAAAACATGGATAAAGTGTGTACTTATACATAATAGAACCTTCAAATATAAGAAGTAGCAAATTTCATGTACCAAATTTGTGTTACTTTGAGAGTCAAAGTCAAATTTCCTCTAGACGTCAAAGTCAAGTCCCCTAGGCATCACCTATCCCTAGGATGTTTCCAGGATGGCGATGGCTGAAAAGTAATGGGCACGCATCCCCAAGTAACACTGGTGTTTTTTGGTGTAATTATGAGGTTCTTTTTCTGCTGAGTCTCAAGTACAAGTCAAAATTTTGGCCTGCAGAAAGTCAAAGTTCAATTTTCCAACAAGGGGGGACGGGTGTAGGGAGAAAGTGGGTATGTAGTGCCATCTCTTGCAGTTTACCTCATAGGCCAGGAAACCTGCAAAGGTATGCATCATCAAGTTCGGCCTATACCTCAAAATGAATTATCACACTTATTAAAGAAACGACCAAGAGCCACTTCACAAAATCGTAAACAGTATAGGCTCAAAAACATACTAGATATATAAATGGTCGCTTCAAAATGAAAGGAAAATTGTATCTAGCACTGTCAAAATATTAATTTTTAAGACATTAGGTATTTTGATTTACTAATAAAGTCTCCAAGCAGATGCAATATTTCCAGCTTGCTTTAAGCTCCTAAAAATGAATAGTTAAGTGAAAAACATTGACCTTGATTAACTGCGATCACTTCTTCATTGCTTAAGATCTCTAACGTTTCTTTGGTCATATTTCTTATGTCACATCCAACCAATAGTGGTGCCTGCAAAAAATAGCAATCAAACACAAGTGAGACATTCTATACATTAGGAAATTAATGAAAACAATCTCAAGGACAAAGGAACCAAGACTATAAATTTGTAAATGAAATTTAAATGAATGAATAAGCTGGTCCTGGAAGAGCTGTAGTAGGTAGCTTGTAAAGGATTTATAGGGATCATTTGATGTTGAGTAAGGCATTTCATTTAAAGAGCTAGTTAAATAATTTTTTTGGGTTATGCCTTTTCATAAATGCCTAATCAAACATCTTGGTTGAGTTATGTCATTCATTTAGTTTTAAGACCTATTAATTGCATAAGTAGGGAGATTTCTGAAAAGCTAAAACAACCCCATGGCCCTGGAATGGAGTTAGAAGAAAATAAAGTTAGTTGTACAGTTAGTAAATAGCAAAACAAGACTTCAGAAGCTTCCCAATTATACCAGTTTTCAACAAATCATGACCAACTAGCAATAAACAAAAAGAGATGTAGAAAAACACAATGTACAATGCTGGTATTAAAATTGATTGATAAAAAGATCAACTTAAAAAGTTACAACAAACCATTTAATTGAACATATCGATATATTTCAAGAGGTCATTTGAAGAAACAAGTAAAGAAAAGAATAGAATGCATAGGCACAACTATCATACAATGAATATTTATGGCCATCTAATTGTCCTTTTGTAAGAAAAAGCCCCCCTATATTAGTGAAATTTATTTAAAAATTCAGCAAATTATTAGAATCCCAGATTTAGAAGGGTACACCTTTGTTTTAGGGGTCTCAGGTCCCAAAGAGTCATAAAACCACCATGGCACTACAGTGGCTAAAGAAAAGTACTCATTTGATATAAAGATTTCTCTTGTAGACCAGCAAATTGTCTAAAAATGTTCTATTAAAATAAAGAGCATGATAAATTACATCCTCACTCTAGTTGGGTAGAGTTTCTGATTCATGAGCTGTCTTTTATAGTTGAAATAAGTCTACTTCAATCTTCATAGAAGAAAGGAATCCACAATTACTACCACTGAAGAACCATGTTTTATGGCATATGTTGTCTATCTTTTATGGCTATTACTAAAAATACATACTTAAGGACTTTATCCATGAATCATAAAAACCACCAAGTAGGTGTTTGGCCTTGGGACGAAGTATGAAAATATATGCAAGTAAATGCTTTCAAAATATGTGTTTCGTGCACATAGTAACCCAAATCTTGTTGATTTTTTACACCAAGGGTAGGTATAAATAACAAGTAACCACTTTCTCTTTTAACAAATTAATGGACAAAAAGTAGCCCATAAATCCTAAGATAACAAAGAACAATATTCAGTTTTTATACAGTTATACTCACAGTTTGCAGGCATGGCCATGGATGGTACTCGGCAAGTCCAAAAAAGTTGACTTGGTAAGAACATGGCAACTTGGAGAGTATTAAAATCTTGATTTCTTTAATAACATTTTGTTTTGCAAAACTCAATTACAAAATATATTAAATTAAAAATTGACACCTCAAATGAGAAAATGCATAATTTTCTAGCTAATAAACATGTGGAAAATATGTTCTAACTAATGTTTTACCCACATTGGCATCTTATCCATGTTTTTACTATGTCTATAAAACTCTAAGAGTTAAACTTGTAAAAAATTGTGGAACCAAAAACTAAAGAGCACTTTGCAGAGTTTGCAAACTGGGTGATTCAACTTATACCCACCGTGGGTATGGTATCGTACTTCTCTCTATATATACCTCATTTTGTCTCTTCATTTCTCTTACTCTTTTGTTATCCCACATTTGTCATGTTAAGATGTAATGCCTTCTCCCTCTCTTATATATTAAGAAAGACTACTTATAATAGGGTGTGATCGAAGCACTATTTATATTAATAGGAGTAAAGCTCCATGAAGCATCTTGCATTAACAATTGCACCCACTCAAAGTGGTTTCCTTGAATGGAAGTGCCATCCATTTGATTTTTTCCACTCAATGGATATTAAGTAACATCAAGATGTGCTCAGTGGCTATTTACTAATTTATATATCCCCTTTTCTAACCTTTATCCATATGGTTTACTACCATCAAGTTGCATTCCCTTTGTAGGGTTATTAGATCCTACACCCAAGACTACCATCCACAACACCATGAAAAGAAATATATATATATATAGGAATTTGTAACTCTTACAAGAAAAATAGATTGAACCAAACATCATACTGGCATTAATGATCCTCTGGATCAATCATGTAAAATTATTTATCTATAAATATCTTCATTTGTACAATTAATGATATGATATGAAGATTTTATATTCATAGAAACAATTACAAAATGTGCATTGTTAGGAATATCCAAGTTCATGTAATGTCCCCTTCTTCGACATTGGTGTACAATAAGGACCCCTTAGCCCATTTCATTCCCATATGCTAATTCTAGGTCTTGGAGAGGGAATATTTAATTAATTGAATTTAAGGTCTTACATTGTCATTTTTTGAACAACTTTAGTTTTAAAAAATGTTTTATTTAAAGATAGCCTTGTGCATTAAAATGACTTTTCAAGGGCCAAAATTAAAAATTTATATGTCACCTTATGCAATTTAAAAATAAAAGTTCTTGAATGTTTGTGGGGGAGATAAATAGTAACACAGAGACACGTCGCCCCCCCTTTTTGCTCCACGTCCCGGAGACTTGGACGCACCGGCGCCACCAAATTCCACCACCTCTGCCAAGGATGGGGGACATCTTGATGTTGATTATTTGCTAATTCGACTATTTATGTTCAATGTTCGATGTTTCACTTCGATCCAATGTTCAAGTATTTACTCTTTTGCATCTTTAAATCTTATATTGCAATACATCTTTTCATAACTAGCATTAAAAGTACCATATGTATATATATACACAACCCCTCCTATCCCCCGCCACCATCCCCGCCTTTCCCCCATCGTCCCCAAATAAAGGCCCCTCTGTCCCCCTGTCCTAGAAACTTGTCCCACAGGGTGGTGTAACTATGGTGACATATGTTTACCATACAGGTAAAGAAATCAACGCATACAAAATATGGAACAGAATAGCAGAATTATATTCGCATATGCCAGAACATACATTATGCTTGATAAGATTCGCAATAGTAGATCATAGATGATTTACAATGATCCCAGACGGGATATAAATACTATCCGCCGAACCTTCCCGGAGGAGTCCGTCAGCCACAAACATTATGTCTGCTACAAACTATTTACCCGTCGGTTACAAAATACAAAACACCGACAACAATCATTCCGTCAGCTACAGAAACACCGCCGGGACCATCCAGCCAACTGACAACATATAAAAAAGCAAAAAGAAAATTCATTAAACTTAAGTTTTTCAAATAATTAAATAATGATTTGGGCCCATGAAATTAAACATCCTGGCCATTTTATATTTATGCCAGTTGCAAATTCCGAAACACCTGGTACAACTTTATTGGAATTCACTAGAAAATAATAAATTTGTTTGTGTGCTGTTTGCAACTGGAGAAGAAATGAAATATGCAGTGTTGTGTGTGCCGTAGAAGGATGAATTGAAAATATTATATTTTTATATCAGCTGGGATTTACACCAACCATACCTTTACCTAGCCCCCAAAAGAGTCCAACAAACCTAACTCATTAGTTTAATCACAAGAGAATTTTAAAATGTTACTCTTTGACAAACATGGCTAAACTTCAGATACCCCAAATTAGATCTATTTTATGTTTCCAAGTAAAGCCATTACATTCAGAAACAATTTTGAATGAATGAGGTAGCAAAAACAAAATGCTCAATTATAGTCTAAGTATACTATTCTATTAAAGTAAAGTCACACCTATCAAGACACATCCAAAAATGTGGTTTTTGAAAACATACCAATTTTCTTCTTTTTGCCAACTAATTAATATTGTTCAGAAAGGCTAAATTCGTGGACGATAATTTTTTTTTATATCAACACAACTACAGCATGCATTTGTACTTGTCTAGGCCCACTATCCATAAATCTATGACAGTGAAATTAGTTCAAGCATCAAAATCTGCTGACAATCATGCCTTACACTTAGTTTATAACATATCCTCATTTAAACGAAGGCATTTTTTTCCTAACTGAAAAAAGATAAATTTTCAATTGCAAGATCATGAACACAATAACTACTTTAGGAACAGGACCAACTTTTGACCTTCATTAATGCCCAAATACTAAAATGTGCACGATATTCTTCATATGTCATGCCACCATTCCCAACCTCCAACATGTCAGGATCTGCAGAGACCAAAAATCATGACTGCATTTTAAGCTACAAACTCCAGAACTCATACTCATTTCCATGAACTTCTAGATTTCCAGATACAAAGGAATTAAAAATCAATTTTGAAAATAAAAAATATATAATAACATATATACTAAATAAACAATTGAAATTACCATTCCATCCACCAGGGCCAGCATATGCTGCCCATTTGTCATTCAAATCTGCAATTTCTGTCATACTAGCAAAAAAATAACAGACCACACTTAAACTGAATTCAAGGATGAAATCACTAAACAAGAAAATGCACAAATCAAAATATTTCATAAAATGTAATTTATGCACCATAACACACTCACCTTCCCCATGAATCACTGATGTCATCAGTTGTGCGCCAACTATTCCCAACATTATTTGCCCACAAAGCTGGATCATCCACACCCCTATTGAGATGCAAACAGGTTAAACACTAGATAAACATCTCAAAAATACTCCATGAGATAGTGGCAAAGGTAAATGTAGAACAGAAACATCACCATTCACAAAGTGAGTAGAAAATTGTATGTCCAGTTGCATTTAGTGCCTCCCTCATAGGTGGGTATCTAAAATCATTTCACAATAATTTACGGTTAAGGATGAAAGCAAAGAATAGCATCATGTAAGTATCCCTGTAGAGGTCACTTCTATTACATATTTAAGCAAAACATATATAAGAAAGGACTAACCGATCCTCTGGTTTGATGCCAAGATTGTAACAATTATCATATTTCAAATAGTCAATGCCCTGAATTCCATCCAAATGAAAAGCAAGACTTTTTTGGTAACTGATGAAGTGAATGAAAATCACAAAGAAACTACCATGATGCCTTGAATAATTTAAGACTTTCTTTTGACTAGCTTGGACACTCAAAAATTCAAACACGTTAGATACCAAAATATTTTACCACAATTCAATATTTATTGGAAAGAAAGATAATTAACAGTTACTTACCCAAGATGCAAACAACTCTGCATCTCGATTCTCGTGGCCAAGTGAGCCTGGTCGAACTTGACAAGTAAATATCCTAGAATTATACTAGGTATTGTTAGATTACATTAATAAATAATAGAAATGCAAATTTTCAACTGACTCAGAACTGTGAAATCCTTAATAAAGAATGAAAACAAAATATGGTGAAATATATTTAACAGTTAACTCACCCTGCATCAGAATATATACCAAGTTTTAGGCCTTTTGCATGGACGTAGTCAGATAGTGTTTTGATCCCTGAAGGAAATGTCTTTTTGTCTGGCTCCAAGTCACCCTGGATAATGACTCAATTATTGATATTTCATACAATTCATTAACACGAACTAATATTACAAAAAAAAGATGAAAATAGTTGAATTGCTACTTGAAACACTTTCAGGTCAAAGAGTACAAAAAATCGAATCAAATATTCAAACAAAGTCTAGTCTTAAATTGTTTAGTTCTGAGGATTTACGAGAAATATTCAAATGATAAGCACATCAAGGAAGGAGAACAAAATTGAAACAGACACTACCTTGAGCAACTCAAAATGAATAATCACCTACTTGATAGAGATCGACAGCTAGTTGTATTACAACAGTATCCTACAGTTATGGTAACAAATGAATAGGATACTGGATAACCTTGATAAGCCCCTTTTCTGTGGTGGTGTTTCATGTTGTGTAATGAGCCCTTATATAAAGAAATCAAAGTTTTATTAATCTTTTGTGTTTTTCATTTCTTTTGAAACGGTAAACAGACAAAAACAGCAAACTGAAAATTAAAAACAATGATGGAAAATAATGGATCAAACCAAAAAATTTAAAAAAAGGTGAACTGAATAAAAAACAATGATGCAAAACAATTGATCAAACCCTCAAGCACTTAATAAGACAAATATGAACGAAAAGTTGATACATCTAATGGCTTGTACAAACCCTAAGTTGCTCCAAATGCTTAGATCAGATTCAAATATAAATTTGGAAGCCCTAAAAGATTGATATTATTGATTTTTGTGATTCTAACAAGCTGGAAATCACTCTATACCCAAAATCAGATCTGAAATTAAAAAATTACAACTCACATAAACCTAATGGGAGCAGTGCAGCAGGGTTATCCAACTAGGCTCTATGGCTGTGTTAGGAGCATAGTTCCCAGAATTGCCTTGAAATCACCTGAATCACTGGTTTGGCCATTCGGTTCAGGCTGGGCGATTTTTTTGGAGTCCTGAATCGACTCAGGCAATTTTTTGCCATGAATCGCCTAAATCGCCGATTCATGTGATTCATGGAAAAAAATTCCTGAATCGGTCGCGCAGTAAGACTTTAAGTGGACTTAATTTTTTAATAAAAAACATTTTTTTTTGTTTTCTTTTTGGCCTTTCCTCTTTGTTTTAACCCTAAAGGGCCTTCTAATTGTTAAGCATGAGTAGAAGAGAAAAAAAGTGAGACAGAAGAAGAGAAAAGAAAAACCACAGATTTCTAACCAACAAGAAGGAAGAGCACCAAAGAGATCAGAAGTCCATCTGGGGAGGTCATAAATTGCATTGGGAGCATTAAGCAGTCAATATCAACACTCATCAACTCACTTGCAAGAGGTAAGTGCTGATTTTTTTTTTTTTGCATGTTAGTGTATTATGCATTTTTTGTTAAATTTTTTTAATTTTCATTTGCAAATCTTGAATTTTTTTAAGTTTTACTAAATAAAAAACTAGGGTTTGTTGTTTTGTAGCTTCTGTTTATTAGTTTCAAACTTTGATATTTTACTTGAATTTTCTTATTGCAGCAACCCTTTGCTTTCATTTTCCGCAATGGGTAAAAAAGATGAATGTTGGAAATATATCGAAGAGTTTTCTGAAAGAAACAAATTTCAAACGAAATGTATGTTTTGAAAAGAAATAAATTCTAGAGGTATTTATAGATTCAAATACCACATTGTTGCTATACCTAGACATGATATTACAATTTGCACTGAACAAACTGCTAAGGAAAAATGCACTTGTTTAGTGGCATTAAAAAAATATGAACAAAAGAAATTGAATAAGAAAATGCAACTTGAAGGGTTAAGGGCTATTGGCTCCCATGCTCTCGTAGCTGCATCTGCATCTGCATCAGCTTCTGCATCTGTAGATTGTGTTGAAGAGGGTTCTTCCGGGCCTCCTTTTCATCCTAGTTCTAGTGCTCATGCAAGTGCTAGTGCTACTCGGTCTTATACTGAGATTGAGTCCAACTCCAACCTATTGCGGCCTAGAGTATGGAAAAACAGAATGGATAGTTTATCTGTGCTCCACACTACTCCTGGCTCACAACCCACACTTGAGGGCATGGGTTTGAACAAGAAGATTCATGATGCTACCAGAAAATAGATTTGCAAATTTTGGTACTTTTGCAACATTTCATTTGTTGCAGCCAAATAATTGATTCTTTTTACTTTGTTTTCTTTAAGGTTAAACTTAAAAGTAAAACTTTAATTATATCTACTGGTTTTATGATTCATTGATTAATCATAGATTTGCTTTACAAGCTTACATAATGATTTGACATCTAAATTTCTAATCATAATCTATTTGTGATTGGGCTCTTTATGGGCAAAACATGATAGATGCAGATGTTGTTTGTGGTCTAGCGTTTAAAGCCCCAACTGAGGCTGAGTTGAGTGGATACCTCTTGGATGATATGGTAGAGGATATGAAGGTTGAGCTTAAGGAGAACTGAAAGGAGTGGATCGAAAAGGGTTGCACCATCATGACTGATGGTTGGACAGATAGGAGGAATAGAACACTCCTCAATTTTCTTGTATCCTGTGGAGGTGATTGATCATTCTACTTTCCTACATGCATAATTGTGAATCGTGATTGACTATTTCAAATTTTGATTTGTTGATTGCTAATTTGTTGATGATCCATTATAATTCATCGTTTTGTAGGATATACCATGTTTCTCAAATCCATTGATGCTTTCGCTCATATTAAAAACGCCACATACTTATGTGAGGTTATTGAGGAAGTCATAGCAAAGGTGGGGAAACAACATGTGGTGCAGGAGGTGACGGATAATGCAGCAAGTTATGTTGCTGCAAGTAAATTTTTAACTTTTCAAGTTTTGAAAATAAATTTATTTGAATTTTGAACTTTTTCAAATTATAAGTTTCCTAAGTTCTAACATGTTTGAATTTCTAATTAACTTAAGATTGTTGTAGGCAAACTTTTGATAAAGAGGCACCCCACCATATTTTGGTCCCCTTGTGCGACACACTACATTGACCTTATGTTGGAGGAAATTAGCAAGCTTGAGTGTGCCAAATCATGTGTCGAAAGGGCAAAAAATATATACAAGTTTATTTATAATCATTCATTTGTCCTTAGCACAATGAGGAAGTACACAGGAGGCAAGGAGTTAGCTCGTCCAGGCATCACAAAGTTTGCCTGAAATTTCATCACACTGCAGTCCTTGTTGACATCAAGGGACGATTTGAGGAGCATGTTTGTTGGGCGGGAGTGGATTTCACCTTCCTATGCTACGACCACTATAGGGGTGGATGTGGTGAATTGCATATGTGATGACGATGGTTTTTGGAAACCTGCTAAAGAAATCCTTAATGTAAACTTATTGCAATTTAACATTTAGTATTTTACAGTTTACTAATTAGTATTTGATATTTAATATTTAATTGTTTAATGATTTAGTTTTACTTTAAGTTATATTATTTTATATTTAAGTTTTGACTCAAATTTTCGTTTTACTTTAAATGCAGGTCACTAAGCCCCTTATATCTCTCCTACAAATTGTTGTTGGGGAAAAGCCCTCTATGGGCTACATATATGAGGGCATAGATAGGGCCAAGGAGACCATTAGAGCCCAGTATGCAGGAGTGTAGGAGAGGTATGCCCCTATTTGGGATATCATTGATACAAGATGGCAGAATTAGCTCCACCGACCCATCCATGCAGCAGCTTACTTTTTGAATCCGGTATTTTGTTTCCGTCCTGACTTCAAGGCAGATGAGGAGGTTTTCGCTAGCATACAGTGATCCAAAGGTTGAGTAGTGATGAGGATAGCGCAACTGCAATCACTGAGCTCGACAAGTTCAATAATAAAGAAGGGCCACTTTTCTCTGGCAGGATGGCCATAGATGCTTGAACAACAATACAGCCAAGTAAAAATTAAATAATATATTCATGAATCTAAAGTTTATGACTTATAAGTTGTGCATTTTAAATTTTAATTGTTGATTATGTAATTTTAAAGTTGTAAATGAGACTAATTGGTTTTGTTTTCCCTTATTTCAGATAGATGGTGGCAAATGTTTGGGCCCACAACCCCAAATTTTCAAAAAATTGTCATTTGTATTCTGAGTCAACCAAGCAGCACTTCTGGATGTGAGCACAATTGGTCCATGTTCGTCCATGTTCAAGCACATCCACTCGAAGAGGAGAAATAGGTTGACTGTGTAGAGGTTGAACGATCTTGTCTTTGTTCATTACAACCTTCATCTTATGATCAAACAAATTTTGGGCGCCAACTCCTCTTTGATCATTCTAGAGGAGATTGATCCAGAATCAGAGTGGTTCACTGAGGCTGTGGATCCAATCTTCACTGAGGAAGACCATGATTGGGTTGACCAAGTGGATATAGAGGCTGAGGTTGTGGCCATGGCAGAGGAGGTAGCTACAGCATGTTCAAGCACTGGTAGACGCACACACAGATACAAACCATAATGATGTTGTTCGTGAGCCCATCTTACATGGGGGGGATATGGCTCGACAGTCCTCTAGGACCTACCTTAGATGCCCTTCTCATACACAGATTGAACACACAGAGCCTGAGGCTGAGGCTGAGGCTGTGACTGAGCTTGAGGATGATGATGAGGCTTGAGCTGGAGCCTTGGTTTTTCATTTTGTTTACAGATATTGATAATGATAGACATACGTTCCATGAATCTTCATTTTAGATTCTTACATACATTTATGATTTAATGTCTTACGGATCTTCATCTTAAATGCATTCTATGATTTGAATCATTATGAATTTATGATCACATGATTTCTAGTTACTTCAGCTAGCCTACAATTTAAATTTTACATGTAACATAAGTATGTGATGGATTTATCATTTATGTTTCATGTTATGTAGGTTAAGTTTTAACTTATATTTGATGATGTTATAGTGTGTTTAAGTTATATTCAATAAAGGGTGCATGAAATAAGTTTTAAATTGTTAAAATCTCTAAATTTAAAGGGTTTTTTTTAATTTGCTGATTCATGGCTGATTCACGATTTGATTCGGCCTTGCCGATTCCGATCCGATTCCAATTCTCGTTACTTTCATTAGGAGCTTGCAATATCCAAACAAACTATTTTTAATCCTCCTTGATGCTGATGTATTGCTTATTAGACCTCAAAAACACAAATCAAATCTAAAAGTGCCAAATAAGCATATATCAATTGTCCTTACTCCTAACAGCTGGCACCTCCCAAATCAGCAATAAATATCTAGGACAAAATGTGCTGCCTCCCTTGAAATGTATTTTTTTAACCTTTTGTGCAGCTGGATTATTTTCAAAATTAGTGTGCAAAGTCTCAAATGATATGAAATAGCAGCTGGTATGTCTGTAGGTTCATAACTCAAATCCAGCCCTTTATTTAGGATGCCCAAAATTTCACCAAAAACCAGAAACTGAACATATGAACCCTCAAAAATGTGTTAAGGATGATTTTTTCTTTCCAAAAACACTATAATAGCACTATAGCTGAATTCAGATCTACAAGAACTCAGCACAATCATGTTTCCCAATAAAAATACCAAGATTGGAAACAAGGGTATTTTTTTCTTGAACCTAGATGTGGAAGTCAAAACTGTTTTCATCATCACAAACCTCAAACAATGAAGCAGAAGCATCTTGGGTGTAGGAGCAATCTTGTATCACCCAAAAAAATATTTTTGATTTGTCTTTCAATAAGGGCTACTCAATTCAAAGTTATTATTTCTAGAGGCTTACTATTTTTAGTAAGTTGGTCATTTGAGATCAAAATGTTCTGATTTCATCCCTGGAGGTTCATCTTAGATATATCTGTCTGACAGTAAAGTTTCATGGCAATATGAAGCCTATTTGTGAAGTTATTGAACAAATTCAATATTGACAACAGGGTATAACAACTTTGAACTCAGTTTTGAAGACTTTAAAGGCACCAAAAAGGGGTCAAACCTCTATTGCTGGAGCTTGCACAAATTAAATGTTGTAGATCAAATCATGACATTTCCGAAATGGGGTCATAATAGTCAACCGAAGCAACTAGTGATGAGTTATGGTCTTTGGAAGTCACGCCACCTGAAATGGGCAAATATGAAATTTCTTTTGAGTTTCAAAAGTTGTTGGGGCTTACTCTAATGTAATAAAATATGAAAAGTAATAATAATTTAGGATTGGTTGGCCTCAAGGTCTAGGGTTAAATTTCTAGAACCTTCGTGGGTGGTGGAAAATTACCTATATAAAGAAGGTTCGTAGACGTTTTGGAATGTTGGTGGTGGCTCTGGCTTACAAAATATTGTAAGAAGAATGCCCATGTCGCTTTGAATGTTTTACTTTTGAAATTTGTAATTCCATAATTTTGGAGATAATAAGAAGCCAACTTTTGTTCTTACAACTTGTTATTTCTTTGTCGTTGTTATGTAATTTGTGTTATTAAGGGGAGTACCCTTCATCAAGTAGTATTAGAGCAAGAGATGCTGCATGTGTAGACAGATAGCTAACTATGAGGCAGTCTTCACCAAGACCATGGTTGTGGGTTTGAGTGATAAGCGAAAAAATGCCTCCGTGAAGGAACCGTGGCAAAAGAGTTGGAGGTGTGACAGAAGACGGTTTTAGAGCCCTCCAAAGACAAGTACAAGCATTGAAAGAGGAGATTTGTAGAGGAATGAATATTGCACTAAGAGATGAAAATGAGGAGGAATTCGAAGAAGAGTATGTTGAATAGGAAGGAGCAAAAACGACTAGGGATCCTAAGGAGGATTTGTTTTTCAAAGTCATTTCCAAGATTGGAAAAAGACCCATTTCCGAGAAATCTTAACCCAGACAAGCTGATCGACCGGATCAATGATCTAGAAAAATATTTTGAGTATGAAGAAATTGAAGATCCCAAGAGGGTCAAATTTGCGAAGGCCAAATTGAAAGGTCGTGAGAAAATTTGGTGGTAGGAGATTTAGTCGGAATGAAATATAAGGGAAAGGAGAAAATCACAAGGTGGGATCGAATGGTAAAGAAATTGGAAAGACAATTTATTCCTTTTGATTATGAGATTGATTTGCTAAAGATAATGCAAGGGTTGAAGCAAGGAGGAAGATCAGTTCAAAAGCATACAAATGAGTACTATTGAGTTTTCATTAGAATAAGTTATGCAGAAGCTAAAATTGCTCATTACCAAAATGGTTAAGGCCAAGTATTTAGGAGGAGTTGAGTCTGATTAGAATGACCAGCATTGAATAAGCATTTCAGTTTTCCTTAAGAGTAGAAGATAGGTTGAATAATAAGTTTGAAAGAAACCAAGGTGGAAGACGTCATGGTGGAAGATCCAATAGATTGTCTTATGTAGGCTGTAATGAAGATTAGATAAAGAATAATTAGGCAAGTGACAGTTAGAATCTACGGGGAAATAATTTCAATCGTTTCCATGATTAGAGTAAAAGGGATCAAAGAGGAAGAGGAACATGGAAAATATTAGGAAGAGGAGGTTTTCGTAAACGCTTGTTTCCATTGTGGTGAAGAAGGGCATCAAGCCTATGAATGTCCCCAACAACAAGGAAGGACAAATATGAGAGTTGAAGGCCAAGCAAGAGAGTTGTACATGCAGAAGAAGATGCTCAGTCTAAGCACTCAGATGATGTTGAGAGGGAAGAAACTATGATTACCAGGAGAACCCTGACAAATGAAAAGGAGTTGAATTAGAGGAAGAGTTTGTTTTGCACTAGGTGCACATGTGAGGATATGTGTTGTGATGTGATTATCGATAATGGAAGTACTAATAATTTAGTATCAGACGAGATGGTCACAAAATTAAAGCAAAAGAGAAAGAAACACCCATGTCCACATTAGATTGCCTGGGTTCAGAATGACCACAAGGTCATGCTCAACAAACAGTTCTCAGTGAAGTTCAAGATTGGGAGCTATTGCAATAAGGTACTATGTGACATCATACCCATGAATATATGCCATACGTTGTTGGAGAGGACATGGAAGTTTAATGGGTGTGTCATACATGATGGTCATGCAAATGCCTATTCCCTCACAAAGGATGGAGCTCGACAAAAGCTGAAGTCATTGAAGAAAATAGAAGAAAAGGTATGTAGTAATGCCAAAATCTGTTTAGTTGATGGAAGAAAGTTTTTAGAAGGCATGAGGCATGAGCACATGTATTTTTCTTTAATTCCAAAATCTAGTAAAGAGGAAGTAGAAGATGTACCTACAAAAGTTGCAGATTTGTTGAATAAGTTTAAGGATATTGTATTTGATAATGTGTCTAATGGATTGCCACCTATGAGAAAGATTAGTCATCAGATGGATTTTATTCTACAAGCTAGTTTGTTGAATAAGGCAATTCACAAAATGACTCTAGCAGAAAGTGAAGAATTGATCAGAAAAGTACAAAAGTTGTTGCAAAAGGGGTTGATTTATGAGAATTTGAGTCCATGTGTTGTACCAGCAGTATTGGCACCAAAGAAAAATAATGAATGGAATGTGTACAAATTCTTGAGCCATCAACAAGATCACTATCATGTACGAATTTCCCTTTCCAAGAAAGGATGATATTATGGATTGTTTGAGTGGATCAATGTATTTTCACAAAGATAGATTTGAAAAGTGGATATCACCAAATCCAAATCTGAGAAGGAGATGAATGGAAGTCAACTTTCAAGACAAATGAGGGTTTTTACGAGTGGTTAGTCATTCCTTTTGGGCTAACTAATACATCAAGCATATTCATGTGGCTCATGAATGAGGTACTAAAAGAATTTCTACGTAAGTTTGTCATTGTCTACCTAGATGATATTTTGATCTTTTGTAAGACATTAGAAGAGCATATAATGCATATTTATAGGGTTTTTGATAGGCTTAGGAAAAAGAAATTGTCGATTAATATGAAAAACTGCAATTTTGTAAAGGAGTTCTCATATGTGGAATTTGTAGTTTCAGCAGAAGGTCTAAAAATGGACATAGAGAAGGTGAAGGCTATCATTGAATAGCCTACTCCAAGAAATGTGAGTGAGGTAAGATATTTTCATGGTTTGGCTAACTTTTATAGAAAGTTTATCAGGAGTTTTAGCAGTGTTTGTGGACCCTTGACTAAAACAATGAGAGGGGATAGGAAGGAGTTTAAGTGAACTAAAGGACTAGACAAGAGTTTTGAATTGCTGAAACAAAATGTTACAAAACAACATGTTTTAGCACTTCAAGATTTTAATAAGGTGTTTCAAGTAGACTGTGATGCTAGTGGTAATGCAATTGGAGTTTTTTTGAGCCAAGAAGGTAGAAGTGTTGCTTATTTCAGTGAGAAGTTAAATGATGCCAAAAGAAATATTTATTTATGATCAGGAATTTTTTGCTATAGCTCAAGCATTAAAGAAGTGGAATCATTATTTTTTTCCTAAGAAGTTTTTTTACATAATAATCATCAAGCTTTGAGATATTTGAACAGTCAAGGAAAGTTAAATGAACATTTGAAATGGATTTAGTTTTTGCAGAGTTATAGATATGTTTGAAACATAGAAGTGGGAAGTCTAACAAGGTTGTAGATCTTCTTAGCATGAAACAGATTTTGCTAACACAGATGCAAATTGAGGTTGTTGAGATCAAGGAACTCTTAAGAGTTTGTATCTAGAGGCCCCTAATTTTGGTAAAGCTCAAAAAGTTTGTACAGAACCTGTTACTCTAAACAGAACCAGGTGGTTGGATTTCACCATCCAGAATGGTATACTATTCAAAGCAAGTCAATAGTGCATTTTGAGTTCTAAGAGGGAGAATCTCATCAAGGAGAAGCATAATGGACGATTGGCTGGAATTTGTGGTCGAGATAAAACCATTGCTCTAGTTAGTGAGAATTACTACTGGCTACAGTTGCAACAAGATGTCAAGAAGTTTGTATAGAGTTGTCGAGTATGTCAAATAGAAAAAGGAGCAAAGCGGAATATAAGGATATATCAACCATTACCTGTACCAAGGAAGTCATGGGAGGATATCAGTATGGATTTTTTTCTTGGTTTATCAAGGACTCAGCAAGGGCATGATTCAATTTTTGTGGTGGTTGATAAGTTTCCAAAGATGTCACATTTTATTCCTTGCAAGAAGACTAATGATGTTCATGTGGCAGAATTGTTTTTCAAAGAAGTGGTAAGACTACATGGTCTACCAAAGAGCACAGTTTTAGATCAAGACAACAAGCT
The DNA here is from genome assembly GCA_028749045.1 of Cupressus sempervirens. Taxonomy (NCBI): domain Eukaryota; kingdom Viridiplantae; phylum Streptophyta; class Pinopsida; order Cupressales; family Cupressaceae; genus Cupressus; species Cupressus sempervirens. The sequence continues at coordinate 249,331,533 of CM053785.1, read as the reverse complement.
TGTTAGGTACTTTAAGCACACATTATGGAAGAAGTTAAAGACAAATTTGAAGTTCACCTCATCACATCATTCACAAATTGATGGACACACAAAAGTGGTGAATAGAAGTTTGGCAAATTCGTTAGGACGCTTGGTTGGAGATAAACCAAAGGGATGCGATTTTATTTTACCACAGGAAGAGTTTGCATAGAATAATTTTGTCAATAGGAGCACTGGAAAATCACTACTCCAAATAGTATATAGAAGTAGTCCCAGAAATGCTTCTGAATTAAGAAGTTGGAAAAAGGGGAGACAAGTAGTGTTGAAGCCAAAGATTGTGCAAAACACTTGAAGAATATTCATATGAAAATAAGGAAACACATTACCAAAATGAATACATAATACAAAGCTAAGGCAAGCGAGAAAATGAGGCATAAGGAATTTCAGATTGGAGAGATGAAGTCATTGTTCATTTGAGAAGGCAATGATTTTTAATGGGAACATATAATGAGTTGAAAATGAAGAAGTTTGTGTTGGATACAATTGATTAATTGTGTATTGTCTTTGATGTTACACAAATGTCAAATCATTATCACTCTGTGTCTACCAAGTGTTCCTGTGTTTGCCTAGTTCAAAAGGCAGTGTCTATCGAGTTCACTTGGGCGTCAAAGAAAATCCTACAGATGATGAGTGTTAACCAAGCTCACTCGATTAATGTAGGAAATGATGGACAGAACCAGTGTTAATCGAGTTCACTCGCTTACCAAAGGAACTTTGTGAATATGCAGTGTTAACCGAGTTCACTGGGTTAACACAAAAAAATTGTTTCTGAGTTAGTGTCTAACAAGCAAGGTCGGCCGAAGGATTTCCTTATTTTGGCATATTGAGTTTAATTGATTTATCTATTGGTTCTAGCTGATTGAGAAGATGAATAATAGTTATTCTAAATTGTATTTTAGCCGACTTGACAATATAAATGATATAAGGTCAAGTTGAGAATTTGCAAGTGTGTAAGAGTGTGAATGAATGGAAGATTTTGAAGATCCAATGATGCAGTATGGGCCAATCAGAAGGAAGCAGAATATCCTTGTGGAGCTGAAAAGATATATTCGATCAGGAAGGATCAAGTATAAGTCAGAACAGAGATCCATAATCAGCTATTTATTTGCATCAGAAATCAGGTCATCTCATTGTTACTCTCTAACCATTATAGCAGTGATCTAAAATCTCTTAACAGAGTTCACCTTACACCTATTTGTAAATCCTCTTACAAGGTGGCAGTTCTATTGAATTGTCTAAAGACCTCCAACAAGGCCACTCGTAACAGGGTGATTAAATCCTCTAACAAAGTCGCACCTAACAGTGTGTTTTGTAATAAAAAGGTTGGCTCTTAACAAGGCTCATTTTAGAAGAGTGAAAATAGTAACTAATTGCAATTGGTTGTTTTTCCCAAATTGGGTTTCCACGTTAAATCCTGGTGTGTCAAATGTGTTCATGCTATTTTCTTTTATGTGTTTGAAACTAAGTTAAAGTAATGATAATCACAGATAACATCTAAAGATTTGCATATTAAGTACTTATCGAGCATATTCAATATTTAACGAGTTACAACATTTTATGTGTGTTTGGTGAGCATCAGCACTATTCAATTTTCAGAGTTTATTTTGTACAGACATCTAAGGGATCTAGAATTTATTTTTGTGGTAACTGATTCACCCCTCTCCTCACAGTTACTCCTCTTATATTTCCAACAATTGGTATCAGATGTTTGGTGCTTGCAGAGAAGGTTTTAAGGTCCTAAGCTAAAGATCAGGATGACTTACAAAAGAGAGATTTCCAAGCTGAACAGACAATTTTGCAGCATGACAAGGACTTATGAGGTTACATTTGGCTACCATCAGTGATTCAAGTTGTAAATATCTTGATGCTGAATACAAGACTCCCACTGGAACATTATCAATTGAAGATATTGCTGAAAAGAAGAATCATAACATCATGATGATCGATATTGCATCTACTCTCAGTTATGCTGAATTTGATGAAGTAAAAGATTGCAAAACAACTCATGAAATGTGGACCAAACTGAAAGACATTTATAGAGGAGATGATAATGTAAAAAGAGCTAAGGCTGAAAGTCTTAGAGGTCATTTTAATTAGATGAAAATGAGAGATGAGAACATTACAAAATATGTGGAAAAAATCAAAGCAAGTGTAGGCGTAATCAAAGCATCTAGAGACATTGAAGAAAAAATAGTTGTAAGCAAGGTACTTAGAACTCTTCTTCCTATTTATGCAATTAGAGTGTTTGTTATTCAAGAAATGAGATGTGATCCAAACAATAAAATATCTTTGGATGCTCTAGTTGGAAGATTGACAGCTTTTGAGTTAGATAACTTTGATAATTATGTTCCTAGTTCAAAAGGTATTGAGTCTACATTTGAATCTAAACTCACTCAAGAAAAAGAGTAAGAAATCAAAATCTAGTCAATCAACAAGTGAAGAAGAAGAAATAGAAGAGAGCTCAAACAGTGATCTTGAAGAGGTTGAAGCCCTACTTGCAAAGAAGGATTTCAAAGGCAGAGGAAAGTACAAAGGTAAAGTTCTTCTAATCTATTTTTCTTGTGAAGAAGTTGGTCACATTGCTGCAAGGTGTCCAAACAAAGAAAACAAAGATGAAAAGAAAAGCAATAAGCACAAAGGAAAGAAGGATTTCAAGAACTACAAGAACTTCAAGGACAAAGGTAAAAAATCTTGTTTTATGGCTGAAGACTCTAATAGCAGTGAAGATGAAATGGTATATATTGCTATAAAAGATGAATCTGATGACTCTCATGTTAGCAAAAATGATAAATGAATTATTGACAATGGCTATTCACATCATATGACTGGAGATAAAACAAAATTTGAGCACATGGAATATTATGATGGAGGTAGTGTAAGATTCGGAAACAATGAACCTTGTAACATAAAAGGAAAAGGATGTATTTATTTGACAAAGAAACCTGTATGTGACAATGCTTATTGGGTTGAAGGACTAAAGCATAATCTACTGGTGTGGCATAGATGAATAAAATTGGATTCAAGGTAGAATTCATGGATGGAAAGGCCAAAAAATTGGATGGAAAAGGAAATTTGGTTGGATTTGGAAAACAAACAAAAGGTAATTTGTTTTATCTTGATCTCAATGAAAATTCATGTTTTATTGCTCACATAGAAGAAAGTTGGTTATGGCACAAAAGATTATGTCATGTAAACTTTGATAATGTGGTTAAGATAAGCAAACATAAAAAAGTAAGAGATGTTCCTAGTTTGAAGAAACCTGATATGGGCCTATGCAAAAATTGTCAAATCGGTAAGATGGGAAAGACTAGTTTCAAAAGCAAGAACTATCAATCAGAAGAAGTCTTAGAACTTGTGCATATAGACTTATGTGGACCTATTGGAATAGAGAGTTATAGTGGAGAGAGGTTTTTTATTCTTTTTGTTGATGATTATTCTAGAATGATGACTGTAATGTATCTAAAAGAAAAATCAGAAGCTTTTCAAAAGTTTCAGTGGTATCTAGCAAGAGTAGAAAAAGAAACTGGAAAGAGGTTGAAATGTTTAAGATCAGACAGAGGTGGTGAATTCATCTCCAATGAATTCAATAATTTTTGCATTGAAAGAGGGATCAAAACACAAGTATCAACCCCTGGTACACCTCAACGGAATGGTATACTTGAAAGAAGGAATAGATCCATCATGGATTGTGCAAAAACATTGATGATTGAAAAGAATGTTGCAATAAAATACTGGAAGGAAGCTTTCAGCACTACAATCCATACCTTGAGCAGAGTATAGCTGAAGAAATATTCAAACCAAACTCTTTATCAACTATAGTATAATTATAAACCTAATGTAAGTTACTTAAAAGTATTTGGTAGCAAATGTTATACCTTGAAAGAATCTAGAAAAGAAAAATTTGATGTCAAAGGTGATGAAGGCATATTTCTAAGATACTCCTGCAAAAGTAAAGCATACAAATGTTTGAATTTGTCCACTCATAAAATCATAGAAAGTGCACATGTGAGAATTGATGAGTTTGCAGAAAAGTGAAGAAAAAAGCAATAAAGAGCCAGAGGATTACAGAAGATTTGTTTACTATGAACCTGATACTCTGCCAAATCTATTTGAGAGAAAGGAGGCTTCAGCTCCCGAATCCCCAAAATCTCCAACAGTTACTAAGTTGCAAACAATGCAACCCGAGTCACAATCTAAAGAACCCGAGTCACAGTTAGAGGCTACCAAGCTAGTGCAAACCGAGTTTGAAGGACCCGAGTCACAGACGGTGCGACCCAAGCTAGATACTGAAGTTCATGATGAAAACAGTGGAACTCATTCCAACTCCAAAGAACCTGTGTTAGCAAGATATGTCAGAAGGCATCATGCACCTAATCAGATCATTAGAGACAAATCTAATGGAAGAATGACAAGAAGCAAATTAAAAGGTACATGTTTACTTGCTGAATTTGAACCTAGAAATGTTAAAGATGCTCTGGACAATGAAAATTGGGTTGAAACAATGAATGAAGAAATAGAACAAATAGAGAAGAACAAAACCTAGACTCTTATTTGTAGACCCAAGGATAAAAATGTAATTGGCACAAAATGGGTGTTTAGAAACAAGCTGAATGAAGATGCAAAAGTTTTCAGAAACAAAACAAGATTGGTGTGCAAAGGCTATTCTCAAGAATAAGGTATTGACTATGGTGAAACTTTTGCTCCTGTTGCAAGATTAGAAAGTGTTAGAACTTTACTAGCATATGTAGCACACAGAGTATTTAAAGTGTATCAAATGGATGTTAAATCTGCATTCTTGAATGGAATTTTTGATGAGGAAGTCTACATTGAACAACCAGAAAGTTTTGTAGATCCTAACAAAAGAGACATGGTCTGCAAATTACACAAGCCATTATATGGTCTCAAGCAAGCTCCTAGAGCTTGGTATGAAAGACTTCATAATTACTTGATACAGATTGGCTTTCAAAGAACAAATAATAATAGTAGTTTGTATATTGAAGGAGGACCAAACAAGAAGATTGTGTTGACACAAATATTTGTTGATGATACGTTATTCACAGGAAATGATGACTTATATAAGGCATTTTCAGAAGAAATGAGTAAAGAATTTGAGATGTCTATGTTTGAAGAGATAAAATTCTTTGTTGGATTGTAGATTCAGCATAACAAAAATGGTATATACATTACTCAATCTAAATAAATCAAGGAGATACTAAAGAAATTTGGAATGGAAGACTCAAGACCAGTTGGAACCCCTATGTCTACTAGACATAAGCTTTCCAAAAATGATGATTCCAAAGAGGTAGATCAGAGCACATACAGATCAATGATTGGAAAATTACAGTATGTAGTGCATACAAGGCCTGATATTGCATTAGCAGTTGGTATGGTGGCAAGATTCTCAGCAAATCCTAGAGAAAATCACATGATGGCAATCAAAAGAATCATGAGATATCTAAAAGGTACAGAAGCCTATGGCTTATGGTACAAACTTGGAGGCAATTTGGACTTAAAGGTATTCACTGATGTTGATTGGGCAGGAAGTCTTGACGATAGGAAAAGCACTAGTGGAGGAACATTCTTTCTTGGTAAAAGACTAGTGTCTTGGACAAGCAAGAAACAAAATTGTATCTCTCAATCCATAGCAGAGGCAGAATATGTGACAGCAGGAATTAATTGTTCTAACATTGTTTTGTTTAAACAACTATTTGAAGGAATGAAGATAGAGATCAAGGATCTAATAGTCATATACTGTTATAACACAAGTGCAATCAATATATCAAAGAATCCAGTAATGCATACCAAAACAAAGCACATTGCTATAAAATATCACTTCTTAGGAAAATTGGTGCAAGATAAAGAAGTCAGATTGGAATATGTGAACACAAAAGAACAAATTGCAGACATATTCACCAAGCCATTACCTATGAATGCATTTATGTATCTAAGAGGTACGCTAGGGGTCATTCCCCTATCTAAAGCTCACTAAATGAAGCTTAGTCATATATTGTGATAACACCAGTGCAATCAATATATCAAAGAATCCAGTAATGCATACCAAAACAAAGCACATTGTTATAAAATATCACTTCTTACGAAAATTAGTGCAAGATAAGGAAGTCGGATTGGAATATGTGAACACAAAAGAACAGATTGCAAACATATTCACCAAGCCATTACCTAAGGATGCATTTCTGTATCTAAGAGGTAAGTTAGGGGTCATTCCCTTATCTGAAGCTCACTAAATGAAGTTTAGTGATGCATCAACCAGAACATGTTGAAAGTCAATTAGTTGGTGCAGAATTGAGAAGGGCATATTGCAAATGAATCAATACTTAAGGTACATTGATATTAACAGAGTTGTTATCTTTGACATGTGTTGTCAAAGAGGGAGAAGTTTATTTTCATATCTCATAAGAAATTTTAATTATAAAGGAGAAGTTTGCTATAAGAGGGAGAAGTGTGCTATCATAGAGATATTAAAAAGGGAGAATGAACTTGGCAAAAGCTGTTGCAGACAGAAGCTTTCTAACAGAGGGAGAAATTGAAGGCGGGAAGAGTTCATACTAACAAAGAAAGTTCTCATCAATGTGAATCAGAATGAAACTAAGGATATGTTCCTTACTTTATTCTTGTTCCAAAAATTTCATTGTGTTATGACATTTTGTGTTTCCATCAATGCCAAGAAGGGAGATTGTTGGATACAACTGATTAATTGTGTATTGTCTTTGATGTTACAAAAATGTCATATCATTATCAGTCAATGCATGTTGAGCTCACTCGGGCAGTGAAGATAATTTGTTGTGTCTACCGAGCATTCCTGTGTTTGCCTAGTTTAGAAAGCAGTGTCTACCGAGTTCACTCGGGTGTCAAAGGAAATCCTGCAAAAGATGAGTGTTAACCGATCTCACTCGGTTACCAAAGGAACTTTGCGAATATGCAATGTTAACCAACACTTGGTTAACACAAGAAAATCGTTTTTAACTTAGTGTCTACCGAGGAGGGTCGGCTAACGAAAGATTTTCTTATTTTGGCATATTGAGTTTAATTGATTTATCTATTGGTTCTAGTCAACTAAGAAGATGAATATTAGTTATTCTAAGTTATATTTTAGCCGACTTGACAATATGAATGATATAAGGTCAAGTTGAGAAATCGAAAGTGTGTAAGAGTGTGAATGCATGGAAGATTTTGAAGATCTAATGATGCAATAAGGAAGCGAATCAAAAGGATAAGCAGAATATCCTTGTGGAGCTGAAAAGATATATTCAATCAGTAAGGATCAAGTACAAGCCAGAACAGAAATCTGTAATCAAAAATTCAATTGTATCATAAATCAGGTAATCTCATTGTTACTCTCTAACCATTGTAACAGTGTTCTAAAATCTCTTAACAGAATTGGCTTAACAGCTATTTGTAAATCCTCTAACAAGTTGGCAATTCTATTGAATTGTCTTAAGACCTCTAACAAGGCCACTCCTAACAGTGTGATTAAATCCTTTAGTAAAGTCGCACCTAATGTAATATCCTCCCCTGATTTAAACTTTGGCTTGAAGAAATTTAATTTAAGGAATATTGTCAAACACTTTGTATGCAAACTCATAAAGTTGATTTCCTCAATAAAATGATTTCCAATAAGTAGATTTACGAACAACTATGAAGTGACATTCAAAATGCGTAATACACATCATAACATTTTGACAAACACTTGGCACACATTCAATGATATATGAAAAATCTGGAAACTCTTTTAATGTGCTGATAAAAGGGTGATTTTAAATGTAGATGTGCACTTACAGCTGCCTTAAAGGCTGCAACAACTATTCAAACTTGTATTCAACAATTATAATGCATAGACATGGAAGTATAAAAGAAGAAACCTGGAATTGAATGTTGTAGTGATTTGCGAATGGAGTGACAGCCTCCCAAACTTCTAATCAGCCGGATAAACAAATAAACTTGATACCAACATTGTTCACGCACTGTAGCAGCACTATTCATGCAATATTGTAGCAAAGACTATTCATGCGGTACTGTAGCAAAATACTGTTCATGCGCACTGTAGCAATAACTAACTTCAGATATGCACTTTCAAACCCTTGTAAATTCTTTATGCGAAAGCACCAAATGAAACCCAGCGTGTTCCCTGAAGTAAAAACACCATTGATCCTCCTGACTGTGTCTTCCAACAGCGAAGAGAATGCTAGCAAAGAGGGATTCCGTCCTCCAAGCCCGATAATCAGATATTCAGCAACATAACTTTCATCTTCATCCAAGCATTCTTAAAAGAAGCTCTTCCATTTCTTTTATAGTGTTCTCACAAGAGCTCAATCCTTCGATTTCTCAATGTGGGATAAAACATAACTCCCTTTATGTAACTTATGTCTCCAATGTGTTATAAAATAAAGGGGACTCTTTTAATTTAAATATTTCCCACAAACTATAGTCTATGCATTAATAAAGTTAAATATTTAATCTTAACTTTATTAAATAGCTTTATTAATGCATAACAAATCTTATCAATGATAAACAAGTCTTCTTGTCGATTTTAAACAATTACCATCGACATACCGCTGCCACTGGATGCCTGACCATGTCCAAGATGACTTACTATAAATAGTAAGTATGCCCAAACTTGCCTCAAACCCCTCAGAAAGACCTGCAACTGAAACTATCTAGGCCAAATGGCCTCTAAGTCCCTTGAATGTCTTGGTTAGCCTACGGGACCGTGGGGAAATAGGCTAACGACAACATCATGCTATGAATGCTAAAAAGGGGACATTACACCTAACAATGTGTTTCATAACCTTTAACAAGGTTGGCTCCTAATAGGGTTCACTTCAGAAGAGTGAAAACAGTAACTAGTTGCAATTGTTGGTCTTTCCCAAATTGGGTTTCCATGTTAAATCTTGGTGTCAAATGTGTTCATGCTATTTTCTTTTATTTGTATGCAACTAAATTAAAGTAATGATAATCACAGATAACATCTAAAGATTTGCATATTAAGTACTTACCGAGCATATTCAGTATTTACTGAGTTACAACATTTTATCTGTGTTTGTCGAGCATTAGCAGTATTTAGTTTTCAGAGTTTATTTTGTACTGACATCTAAAGGATCTAGGATTTATTTTTGTGGTAACAGATTCACCCCTCCCCTCTCAGGTACTCTTATATTTCCAACAGTTTGGACCATGCAAGACATTGAAGAAGCATGATTCATTAAAAGCCTATGAAGTAGAGTTGCCCAGTGAACTAAATATTCACCAGTGTTTAAGATTTGAGATATGACAGAGTATCATAAGGAAGGTGTTGAAGATGTCACAGAAGCACAATAGAGTATTCTAGCAACTACTTCAACTACAGAGAAGATTTAAGGAATCTTAAACAAACATGTTGGTAGAAGCACAAGAAATACGACATATGAAGAATATCTAGTAAAATGCAAAGGACGACCTATTGAATATTCATTATGGCTAACAAGGGAGGAGGTTAATTGTCTTGGTTTTCCTCTAAACACTTGAAATATGACAAGGGCATTTCTCAATTTACCATAGGTGTCTCATGCAAAAGCATACCAGGTGTAAGGGAAATCTTGCATCATTAAAAAAAAAACTAATTTGTCTTTCAATAAGGTCTATCTCAATGCAAAGTTACTATTTCTAGAATCTTACTACTTTTAGTAAGTTAGTCATTTGAGCTCAAAATGTTTTGATTTCATCCTTGGAAGTTCATCTAAGAAATATCAGCCTACTGGAAATGTTTCAAGGCAATATCAAGTCTATTTGTGAAGTTATTGAAAAAATTTTGTATTGGCAATAGGATATAAAAACTTTGAACTCGGTTTTGAAGTCTTATAGAGGTTGCCAAAAGAGAGCAAACCTTAGTTGACTGAAGCTTGCAGGAGTCAAGGGCTGAAGATCAAGTTGTGGCATTTCTGAAACGGGGTCATAATAGTCGATCAAAGCAACTAGCGATGAGTTATGGTCTTCGGAAGTCATGCCACCTAAAATGGGCAAAAATGAATCTTTTTCAAAATTTCTTTTGGGTTCTGAAAGTTGTTGGGGCCTACTCTAGTGTTATAAAATATAAAAAATAATAATAATTTAGGGTTGGTCAGCCTCAAGGTCTAGGGATAAATTCCTAGAACCGTCTTGGGTAGTAAAAAATTGATTGTATAAAGAAGGCTCATAGAGTTATCTAGGACAATTCTAGGATGTTGGTGGTGACTCTGGCTTACAGAATATCGTAAAGAAAACGCCCATGTGACTTTGCATGTTTTACTTCTGAAATTTGTTATTCCATGCTTTTGGAGATAATAAGAAGCCAACTTTTGTTCTTTCAACTTGTTATTTCTCTATTACTGTTAAGTGTCTGTGTTATTAAGGGGAGTACCCTCCATCAAACAAACCAAGAGTTTTCATTCTTAGTTGTCACAAACTGAACAAACTATGCAAATCTGAAAATTGGATGCAATGAGAAACACCATAGCAGCATTATAGCAAAATCTAAATTCACCCTGTCTTAACACAATCATGACTCTTGGATGGAATCACCCAAAATTGGAAACAATGGGTTTAGGTCCTTAATCGTCCTCTCAAGCCCTAAACAAACTAAGGGTTTTCATTCTTGGATGTCGTAGGTTGAATAAGTTCAAATCTGAAAATTAGATGCAAAGGATAACTTGAATGATAATGATCTGAGGAAAAATGTTACTCCTTTAGTTCCCTTTTTTGAGGCCCTCCATTATTTTATTTTTTAAAATTTAATTTCATTATTCCTCCAAGTATTAAGATATTCTTTACATTTAGATGTTTAAAAAATATGTTTATTTAATCTACTAAAATAAGATTTTAACTGCTACAATAATAAAATTGACTGGGCCTAACTTGATAGATATTATTAGTTATTTGAATTTGAAGGGTACATGACATGTTTTGGGTCTTTTGTCTCCTCCCATAGTCTTGCAATTCCTTATTTTGCATTGCAATGCTTCCCCATCTCTTGCATAACTTTTGTTTCTTGCCCTACTTGTAAGTAGTTGTCCTATTTGAGCATACAACTAGGAGATAATGACTTGAAGGATGATTTTTATGTGTACAAAGGGTATACCAATAAGGTTTTAGAATTGTAATGCATGCAATCACTTGTGAAGTTCACTTTCAATCTACAGAAGTTTGAGATGAAGTTCGAATTAAATGGGAACAAGAGACTACTCAAAGGGATATAAGATGGGGATGCCAGAGTTGTATCCTTCCAAATGCTGGAACGGCTGATTATAAAAAATTAGATGGAGTGAGCAGCAGTGTCTCGTATACCTACAAATATAGAACCAAAAACAACACTTATCATCTAGACACGGAAGTCTATATTAAAGCATAGCATGGCATTTGAGAGAATACCACTTTGGATTAGCACCTAAGAGAGTAATTGAGCATGTATAAGAGTTGGATGAGACTACCAAACCAATAATTACTACACCATGCATTTATCGAAAGAGGCACAAAGATGAGATTTGATTGGTGTTAATGACATTTAAATAATTTAAATAATAGTCTATGAAGTGCACATGATTATACTGAGAGGGGGGGTGAATCAGTATAATAACAACTTTGCCAATTTAAAACTTTTATCCAAACAATAACTTCAAATACTGAAATAAACAATTATGCACATAACCACGATAACACAATGTTTTATGTGGAAACCCAATGCAGGGGAAAACCATGGAAAATAAATGCTTTTATATAAATTTTGTTCTTTTATAATCTTCTGTAGGCTCCAACCTTCTAGAGGCTCCAACCTCTCTGTTTATGAGCACCTACTCACTGGAAGCTCCAACTCCCACACTTCGCAAGCGCCAACCCTACTATTGTCTTTGTGAGCACCAACCCACTACACACAAACTTCTTCTCCAACTTGTCAATGTTGTTTACTCAACTAATGATGGACAATTTTATTTTAAAAATTCTTCTTCAAATTGATATTTATTTCTGCATATATTTATCTTTCATGTTTGCCCCAAATCTGCATAACATATAACACACTTCTTTAATCTCCTTTATTCTTTTCTCTTTATTCTCATACTTTACTAATTTCACTCTTTAATACTTCTACCTATCTCCGTGTGTGTGTGTGTGTGTGTGTGTGTGTGTGTGTGTGTGTGTGTGTGTGTGTGTGTGTGTGTGTGTGTGTGTGTGTGTGTGAATCAGATTAAAGATCTTATTGTACACATTTTCCTGTACTACTCGTATTTCTTATTCATCTCTTACTTTTTCTCACTATTCTTTATTCTAACTTATTTTTGATATATATTTCTTTTTATCTACTTCTTCTCTTATATTCTACTCATCTCAAACTCCTTCCTCGAATATTCTTCTTCACAACTCCACATATGCTTTCCAAATGAAACATTCCTTACTTATATTTGATTATAAAAGAATGTGACTTTTCAAAGTCAAATACTCATGAGCCTTCAAAACTAATTAGAATTTTCCTTAATCATAATCACACCATTCTATCAAGTAATATAACTTTATTTTTTAATCACATTACTTCCAAAATTATTTTAATTTTTCTTATGTTGTGTGACCTATTTTGTTTTCAAACAAATACTTCCAACTGTATGCGTAGGAAAACTTTTTCAGTTTAGTATTTGGCCATTCGCTGGTGATGCTTCCACATAGACTTCAGCATCTTACCCTATCATTATTTTAGTTTCTGAAGACTCTTGACGTGATAATTATTATCGCTGTGAGTAGGTAGCTGAAACACTTGTCCTAGGTATGATATGACTTTTATGCCGCGAAGAAGCTATATGTCGCTGCTGGAAACATTAACACTGGATGCACACCCCATCCAAGTCAATTGTAACTTCCATGCGATAACACTGAAACATTTTCCATATTGTATGTGTGTTTGCATGGTTGCTTGGTGCTGAAGAGGAATCATCGTCTTCAAACAAAAACTCCCATCTCACTATCACTGATGACAATATCTGCATATTCAGATCACTTCTTCATGTCTTGATGCCAGTTTATAAACTGTCGTCGTGTAATTCAACAGAGGAATTCGTCTACTCAATGGTATCTTCTTTATCTGCATATGCCATCATTGTCTTAGAGGTCTTGTTCCACTGTTTCCATTTACTCATAATAAACAATAAATATTCACTGCCAAGACTTTGTACAAGATGATTGTCTTTGCCATTATTAGTCATTGTTCTTTATCATTGCTGGGACCACCGTCTTGTTTATCATACCATATTATGTGTGGCTTCCTTGCTTTTGACTTCTCAGTCATGGTGGTAGTGATATGTTCATTCCTTGTATTATGTGGCTGCTGCCATACTTATCAACCTTCTTTCTTTCATACTGTCCAGTGACATGGCAACTCCTCATGGCTTAAGTTTGAATTACAAATATTGGAATTGTGAATATTTTTGTTTGTACAAACTCACATGTGGTCCATGAATACTTTGTCACCATTAGTCATTTATTTATGTTTAGTAACTTATTTATTATATTGTTTGTTGCTCAATCCTTGTCTCTTTTTGATACATGTCGTAGTATAAAATGTGAGATCACACACAAACTCTTTGGGATAATTGCTTCAATTGCAATTTCTATGTATCCACTTCAAATATCCTCCTCTTATATAGAAGTAAATTTGTTATTCATTTCATTGTACCTTTGACATTGATGGTATTTGCACTTAGTTTGTCCAACTTGTTTGTTTGTTCATGTTCATAAGTTCCTTTGACATCAATGGCGATTCTGCATCAATCTCATTGTACCTTTGATAGAAATGACAAACTTCCATCAGTCCTCTTGCTTTGTCATTGTTCCTAATGGGTAGTTGTTGGCAGTTGGTTGTCTTAATAAATCATCAAGTAGTATTTTATGGTACCCATTTTCTAAGTTGAGAACCAGTTATGGAATGTACACATTGCATATGGTAATGAACATCATTTCTTTACGAGACTACATTAAGTTAGCATTATTACATTTGTTATTCTATGTACGACATATGATATCTCTATTTATCTACATGGTAATTAGTAAGTTCCCTGCAAAAGCAAAAATTTCGGCGTCGTTACACTTCTATACTAATACAGTACTTTCTCGAAAGGAAGAAAATGGTGAAGGTCAGTTTCAACCATAGTTTCGTGACTCATTGCGGTCACATGGGTTGCCTAGGTCGGCAAGCCGAGTTGGCCTGGGTGGGTCAAAATGACCTTGACCTGCAACCTAAAGGGCCAAACCAACTGACCCACACAACTCGCCGATTCACCGGGTCACTGGTTGACTCTCCAGGTCCATGCTCTATGACCTGGCCATAGCAACCAGTCACCTGACTTTGCAAAAACAAAAAACTTTAATAATTTTGACTTCTTTTTTACATATCTTTTCTAGTTTTCCCTAAAAGATGATCTATTCGGTTGTTATGAGAAGAGGAGAGGAAATGTGAGAGAGACGAAGAAAACCAAGAGGCCATATGATCAAAACACAGTTCATGAAGATGTAGAGAATGTTGGCACAAGCAGAAATGAGAAAATACCAAAATCTGTTTTTTTTGATATTTTCTATGTTTTAGTATTTGCATTTTTGGAGGCCTTTAGAGCATTTCTAGGCTCTGTCACCTCAAGAAGGTATAGTGCTACGCTTAAACCTTTTGACTCTCACCATATAACTCTTGGAGATCTTTCTAGAAAATCTTATGGTTCAAGATTTCGAGCTATGAGTAGAAGGTTACGACTTCTATAAGTAGACTTTCAAAATACTGAAAAAATAGATTTCAGTATATTCCAATTTCTACTTTTGCCAACATCCTTTGCATCTTCCTAAATTGTGTTTAAATTACAATAGGTTTCCAACCCGCATGGAAGAAGAGCTAAAAGGCTTCCGAAAATCACATTGGGAGCAGCAATATACTTGCATTGAGCGCAACAAGGAGTCCATAGCGATTGTTCCGAGACTTCTCAAATCATTTAAGAGAGGTGAGTGTTGAATTTTGTAGGTTTTGTTGGTTGTTTTTTGTATGTTTCTGGATTTTCCTTTTCTTTTTTGTTGATTTTTTAGTTGTAACTTTTCCAATTTTTTATGTTTTCGATTAAAATATAAATCACATACTTCAATGAGAGAAGTAGAACAATAGCAAACCCTAAATTTGTTTTAGAAAGAATTGTAAGCATGTATTTACAATTTTTTCTTTAAAAAAATGTAGGCTTAGCTGATTTTTCTAAATTCTACTTCTGAAATTTGAAAAGTTTCAAGAAACAAACACAATGCACAAATAGAGAAATTGTTGATTGTTTCTATTAGTTTATAACTTTGTAAAATGCAATGCACAAATGATAATTTGTTCGTAAAATTGCCTTATTGTAGCAGCCTTCAGATTTTTACAACATTAATCTTTTCCAATGGATAAAAAAGATGAGCCTTGGAAATATACCAAAGAGTTTCCTATAGAACAAAAATTCAAACAAAATGTATGTTTTGTAAAAAAAGTAATCATGTGGAATCAATAGATTTAAATACCATATTTCCATAATGCATGGCAATGATGTTGAGCCACGTAAATTAGCAACAGTTGAGGTAATTCATTTTTGTTCTTTCTAGTAAGAAACATATGAACATTAAAAAGAAACTAAGAGGACCCAATTGGAAGAGTTATATGCTATTAGTTCCCATTCATCCACATTGTTGGCACATGCACATCCACATCCCTAAGTTGTGTTGGAGAGGGTTCTTCTATGCCTCCCTTTTGTCCTAGTGCTTCTACTTGTCCTAGTGCTTCTGCTTCTACTTATCCTTGAGGCATTGTTACACTTGGTTGTAATGTCCCCATTTTTAGCAGGTTCTGATAGTTGGCTTGGTCAGTTCATTATTGCGACCCTCATGCGCTGATAGTGGGAATTAAGGGTCTCTGTTATAGAGTTATTAGGCTTTATGATGGCTTATGGTGAGTTTTGGCTCCATTTTGAGGGACTTGCTATTTATAGTAGTTGAACAGTTGGTTCCGATGAGCTTAGTTCAGTTAGAGGAGTTGAGTGATGCTCTCAGTTTTTATTTCTAGCGTCTAGTTTGGGCTCCAAGAATCTTGGAGGTAGCATCTATTTTTAACAAGTCAAGTTCATTCATCGTATTTCTTCATCAGGATCACTTATGCGTTGTAAGATTTCAAATCTGATGCTTCTTCAGTCATTTTCACAAGATAGGTGAATTATTATTATTATTATTCAACTAAATATGTTGAGGTTAATATTTTTGTTGGTATTGTATGTTGGCCACCTCAATGTCATAGCTTGTTAAAACCAGGTTGAAAATTTTTAAATCTTGGGCACAAGAAACAATGGCCTCACATGTAAGAATATCATGATATGGACGAAAAGGTCATTTTTGGGAGCCAAAAGGAACTTATAAATTATAATATGTGCCTAAGTATAAAGAAAAAAGACTATTAAGTGAAAGGTGTGTATCAGAAGTTGCACGATGGAGATTATAAATATGGCTCCCGTTATGAGAATTCATCATCCAATTGTCTATTGCTTTTAATTATTTCTTGTGAGGGATTTCTGAGCTGGTGAATTTCATTCCCTTGCTGAGATATAAGGGTTTGATCTGAAGATTGAATTGGTGCATTGAATCTACTGCTAAGGTATAATAGATTTAAGTTGATGGTTGGCAATTCTAAGTTTGGATGTTCTTCCTTCTGTATTCTCTGTTGTCGGGAGACATTGTGGGATTGAAGAGTTAATTACATTTCCATCTGCAAATTGAGATTTCATAATTCAGAATTAAGTGTCTACCTTCCATTGCTATTGAACATTTGTTTATTTAAATAAATTTGGGCGCAGAGATTCTTGTGATCAAATGTCAATTTAATCCTGCAAATTGGCATGTCATGTCTGAGGGTTTTTGAAGATCTTTAGTGGCTATGACTGGTCTAACCATTTAGTTCGAAGTGGGCATCTTTCACCACTGATTTCAGACGCCTAGCAGACCTTCCCATTGGCATTCTTTCTCCTTGCAAACCTGGGCAAATTCTGATTGGAAATTCAGATGCTATCTTTATGTGGTTGGTGACATTCAGTTTGGGAAAAATCAGGTGGATTGATCAGCGCTACATTTGGCATTTACATCTGCTGCAAAGGAGCAACATCACTAAGGCCATTTTGTTAGTTGCAACTACAATTACTTGGGCTATGGTTTGAAGTTGGACACAATTGTTTTCTGTCTATTATTACAGGTTCATGTTATTTTAGTTCCTGATACATGTTGCAGAAGTAATTTAATCAGAATTGCATATTGCTTTCTTATCAAAATTGGCATATTGTATGAATTATCAGTTATAAGTTTTTAGCATTTCATTCCATTTACTTCTATATATTACTTTCAAAAACCAAAAAAAAGACGAAGTGGTAAGTCCATTAAACACAACAAGAGGAAATGAATAATTCTTCAGTTTGCCAGCAACAATCCAATCGTGTTCATTATTGTGGTATCAGAGCGGTTTCCTACCATCTCGTGAGGTAGAAAAACATTTTTATTTCACATCTACAGTTGTGATTGGTCATTGGAGTGACCAGCTTTCTAGCTTTTCCAGTTATAACAGACAACAGGACTACTAGTTCTAGGATTAAGCGGAGTATTGTGGAAAATAGCGAGAAAATGAATACTTTGAGGGAGAGTATGTAAAAGCTTAAGCTTCATCAGCAGAGGTTGGCAGCAAGGCTGTCGGATCCAACGATAGTTGATAGAGCAGCAAGGTATATGGTTTCCGCCTTTAGTAGGTCGGCTCCGAGTTTGCAGGGAAGGAAGCTTGAGTTTTTCCTGGCAAGTGTCCATGATGCATATGTACCTGAATTCAATACAAAACTTACTAATCCTATCCATAGTTCTGATGATGGACATTACACAAAGACATGTGGATGTGTCAGGTGCCTTGGTAGATAGTAGCACTGAGCTTTGGCAGGCTCAGGATTCCAGAGTTGTCACTGCAGATAGTGCAAGGGCTATTGGGGCAGTAATTAACACTAATTCTTCAGTCTTTCATGAGGAGGGGATTGTTATTGGAAATTTACATGTCAGTTATCATAGTGTTACTCCAGAGTGGAAGGCAACACCTTTCTCAAGTGAGACAAATGAGAGTATGGAGCTATCCAGCTATGATATTACTGATCTTTTTATTTTTTTCAATTGTCTTTCATTGCCAATAAGATCTAGCTATTTAATTTCCCTAAAAATTTATTCTCAATAACAATATGTCAATATGTATACAATTTCTTATCATAGGAAAAGGAGCTTCAAAAAGATCTACATCTTCCTCAATAGGCAATGCCAATATCCCACAAAGATTAGAACCCCCATCTGATTCTCCTTGTGGAAGTATGTGAATATTATACAACCTCTTCTAGGAGGTGGTGGCTTCCGTTGGAAATGTCAGCGTTGTGATGTAGAAAGAAACAATTCATATTACCGTGTGGTGGGTCATGTGTGTGGATACCTTGGTAGAGGAGTGAAGAAATGTCCTGAGAAAAAAAATGCACCTGTGTCAAACTCATTAGTATTAAAATATATTGAAGAGCATGAGCGAGCTGAAGAGAGAGATGAACTTAGACAAAATGGCATTGATGGCAATAAAAATAAGAAAAGAGAAAAAGGAATGAAATCCACCCCATATGTTGTGATAGAAAATCACCCCTTCTATACTACCCCAGCTGCCCCTGATTGTCAAAATGAAGCACCCATTCAACACAAAAGAAAGGGACCACTTGAAACTGCATTTCAAAATCATAGTAGGAAAAATTGTCGACATTAATGTGGCAAGATGCTTGTATGCAAATGGGTTGTCTTTTAATCTTTTTCACTCTCCATATATCAAGAAAATGTTGACAAGTGCTAATAACGCACCTATAGGCTATTTAGGTCCCAATTTTGAGAGAGTACGAACCACCTTGTTGGATGACGAGGTCAAGTTGATTAATGAGCAATTGAAGCCCATCAAGGATTCATGGATTGAGACAAGGGTAACAATTGTTTCAGACGAGTGGAAAGATGCTAGAAATCATCCATTGATCAATGTTTTGGCGGTGTCCCCTAAAGGGGCAATGTTTTTGAAAGCAGTGGATTGTGAGGGGCAAGTAAAAGATGGGCCATTTATTGCTAATATCCTAATTGAGGCCATTGAACAAGTGGGTGCAAGAAATGTTGTCCAAATCATAACAGACAATGCAAACAATTGTACAGTTGCTAGTTTGTTGGTTGAAGAAAGAGACCAACATATTTTTTGGACACCTTGTGCAGTTCATTCATTCAATCTTATGCTACAAAAGATTGGAAAGTGTCGTCAATAAATATGGTATCAGTATGTATACTGTCGGTATCAGGATGTATGTCATCGGTATCAGGATGTATGTCGTCAATATCGGCCGACAGGGTGTGTATCTGTAATAACCCCAACAGGTTATAACTCCTTCAAACACCAAAAATCTTTATACTTCAGTTGTTTGTCATTTCGTCAAACACTTTGCAAGCAAGCTCTGATACCACTGTAATGACCCTGCTCAAATCCGACCTTAAAATGCTAATTGAAGGCTCGAAAAATTTTGTCAAACAGTTTGCGTAAAGAGGTCATATGACTGATATAACTTTTCAGATTGTTGCAATGACTCTTGTTTTGATTTGCATCAAAGAGAATGCTTACAAAAAGACTCCAGATTGTCTAAACAATTACCTAACATGAATGTGCAACTAATTTTGGCAATATTCAATACATATATGTGACTTAAACTACTTGCAAAATGCAGCTACAGCAACTAGTAATTATGACAAATACTTTGGATGCAACCTAAGATGGCATTAATGCACTTACAACCAAGTGGCATTAATATAAACACTTAGTATGCAAAATTATAACATTATTTATGCCAAAAAGAGAACTTACAGCCAATTAATATTTTGTCAAACAATTGGAATGCAAACTAATCAACTCTAGGGTTGCAATATAGATAGTCTAAAAATTACAACGCTCTTTCAATTGCAAAATCCTAGCCTTCCTTTGATACCAATAATGCCAAATGGCAAACAAAGACAAGTACAATGTGAAATAGTGAAGTACTGAAGCTATATTTTCTACTCAAGCTGAAAACCGACATTTCTCAGAAAATATGCCAAATGAGAGGTGAAGAACCTAATTGTAGATGGCTGTAATAATTTTCTACAATGCTGCCCCTTCTGCTTTGCTTTTTTCCGATCTGCTTTTTCCACTTGCCTTTTCCAGATTTGCTTTTTTCATTTTTTCTTTTTCGAACTGCTTTTTCGGAGCTGCTTTTCGAACTACTTTTTCCGCTTGCTTTTTTCGGGTTTATTTTTTTCGGACTGCTTTTTTCGGTTCTGCTTTAAAATGGCTTCCTATAATTTCGGACCTGCTAGAAATGACCTCCAATAATTTCGGCCCTGCTAAAAATGCCTCCTGAAATGCTGAAAAATGGCCTTATGCCCAATGATGCCCTAGCTGAAGTGACTAAAGTATCACCTCCAAATGTGCAACCCTTCAGAAGATATTTCACTTCCTCAGTTATGCAAATCCAAGGGAGTTTTCATTCCCAAAGATCAACTGACTATCTGAAACCACTTGGCTCTACAATAGACTATGTGACTGAATCACAATTTGATGTCAAGAGAGAAATAAACAACTGGGTGATTAGAATGAAGCCCGGGGTGCCTATTTATTCTTTTTTCTCCACTTTCTCCAGAAGCTTCTAGAACATTATTTTATTTTATCTATTAAGTGACTTTATAAAATATTTTATAATTCAAGTCACTTTATTAAATTAATTAAATATAAAGTTACCTTTTAATATTTATTTATTTGATAACTTTATAAATAATTAACTTAATACTACTTATTTATTTAATTAAAATAATTAATTAGTCATCCTCATAAAATATTCATTATTTTGGATAACCTAATTAATTAAATTAATTAAATCAAATTGCCTCCAAAATGGGGACATGACAGTATCGGGATGTATGTCGTCGGTATCAGGAAGGTTCTACGTCAATATCGGGATGTATGTCATCAGTATCGGGAAGGTTTTTATTATGTAGTCGACATGTTGTACGTAGCGGACGAACACCTTCGGGTAGGTTCCTCAAGATGTATATATACTCCTTCGAGATCATTGTAATCATCATCATAAGCATAATGTAATATCTTTGGCATATGTGAATAAACGAAGGAGTTCTGTTGTTCTTATCTATTGTCTGTGTGCATTAATTTCTTTACCCAGTAAAGTAAATATTTGGCGCCATTGCCCATGAACCTGGAAGGAGGGAGGAATGAAGATTAATGCCAAATCAGCTTAACAAGGATCGAAATAAGATAAAGGGAAAAGATGGAATATGTATTGCGCAAGAAAATTTAATCTTGGCACAACAAGCCGAACGCAGAAGGAGGTTCCAGAAGATTGCCGACGGACACAGGAGCGTGAAGGAATTGTTGGAGGAGACTCGACAGCAGGTAGAGTTGGTGGAAGAAGCAAAGGGGAGTTTTTGAATTTGTATTCGCCGAGGGAAAAGAATCCATACAGAAGAGAATCGACTCGCACGGCTCGAAGTGCCGAGGGAGCAAGAGCGTGGAGTGAACTCTTCGTTCGCGATACACTTCTAGAATGAACAGATTCGCTTAACGGAGACCCTTCTTCACCAAAAAGCACAGCTGTCAGGATACAAAGCATTGATACCGGAGTGCAAACCATTGGTATTGGGATACCAAGCATCGGTGTTGGGATAACAAGTGTCGGTGTCGAGATACAAAGCATTGGTGCCAAAATGGCAAGACCAAAGAAGAAGTTGCCTAAATTTGATGGTGATGGAGCAGCTGATCCTATTCGACATTGTAAAACTTGTGAAACGATTTGGAGGGCGAATGGCATAACAGATACAAACGAATGGGTCTGGCAGTTTCCGGCCACCCTACGGGGTGTTGTAATTGATTGGTTCGCCGATGCAAATCCTCAGAAATTAACCACTTGGGACAACCTTAAGAAGGAGTTTACTGCCGAATTTCAACTGCTCCGCGACGACAATGAAATCGTAGTGGAGATATACAACACAAAACAAGGGAAGAATGAAACAGTCCGAGTCTATGCCAGGAAGTTGAAGGACTTGATTAATAAAATGGAAAATAAGCCAGTTGATGGGTTGCAGAAAAGATGGTTCATTTAAGGCCTACACCCAAAGTTGCGAAAGAAGATGAAGATCGTGCCACCATCGTCACACACTAAAGCGTACAATTGGGCAGTGAACCTTGAAAGTGAGCAAAAGATGAAGAAGAATAAGAAGAGTAGTTCGTCTGATTTAGATGACGACGCATCTTCAGAAGAGGAGAGCAGTGATGATGAAAAGGACGGCGAGAAGGTTCACGCCCTCCAAAAGGATATGATTCAAATGATAAAGAATTCAAGAACATGCAAAAGGAGACCAAGGGAAACGAGCTATGGTGCACCGAGTGCAAGAAAGATGGCCATACGAAGGGATCTTGCTCGAAAAACCAATTTAGCGAGATTTGCCAGATTATGGGACATTCCACAAAGGAATGCCCATTCAATCTAAAAACACGAGGTCCTCAGCAAGTGTTCCTGACGCAAGAGGCTTCCGTGTCAGGAGGGAGCGGGAACACCAGTACAGAGGGTGCCACGTTGGGAGGATACAGAAATAATCGGCGAGGTCAAAACAACGACGGCAACAACAATAATGGCAACAGGAGTCGAATTCAGTACGATGCGAACGGCTGACCCATAGTTCAATGCAGGGCATGTAATTTGTGGGGCCACTTTGCCTGTGACTGTACAACGGCGAACACACTAAAATTGTTATGCAGATGGTGCAGACCCGACAATCATGAGGATGCTAAGTGCCCGAATTCAGGAGTAAATTTGATCACCGTCGGGACGGACGAAGAAGAGGTTCTGGCCATCACATGGAAGCAAACGAGAGTATATCCCAACCCAATAGAGGAAAAGAAGAGACTGGAGGAAGCACGGGCAAAGATCCAGATAGCAACGCAGGAAAAGAAGGCACATCTGAAGGACACTACTGCTACCTCAGCACGGAATTGCGCAGAACAGAACATCGTACGGAAAATATTACAAATCGAGGTACTTGGCAAAATAAATGATTTGCTGCTTACTATGCCTCAACTTCATACGGCACTCATGAACATAGCTCCAATTGCTAAGTTACCAACAGAACAAGAAAGGGAAAAAGGTGGAGAAGACCCGGTGTTGTTAGCTCTTTCATCTGGACAACATCCGGCAGTCATCGAAATGGGAATTCTTGAGACTGTTTTGACGAATACGATTATGGATGGAGGATCCGGTGTCAATATGTTACCAGAGGATACCTAGAAGAGGTTGGGACAGCCGACATTGTGGCCACCTACATTCCAGTTGTTGACTGCCGACCAACACGGAATCAAACCATTGGGAGTCCTAACAGCACAACCAGTAACGATTGGAACACAGTCATTCTTGCTTGACTTTGTCATGATCCCGCTGAATAGGAAAGGGCATGATGCCATCCTGGGCCGAGGGTGGCTCATACAAGCCAAAGTTAAGCACGACTGGAAGAAGAATACTTTATCGATAGAGTGTGGAGGCAAAAGATTCATAATTGACCTACACACACAAATGGTAGGTAAGAAGGCAACATCGTTAGACTCAGAAGGTGAAAGCAAGAATGATGATGAGAGGAAGAAGAGAATGAAACTTGATAAAGAGGGAGTATTGAGACTGGAAGGAGGGTCGAGTGAGGATGATCTAGACTCATTGAATGACCTTTTTCACTGGCAGATGGAGGACTACGAGCTCTTTCCGAGCTGTACTATATTAAGGGTGGACGAAAATAAGAAAGAAGAAGGAAATGAATGTCCAAAGGAATACAAAGAAGCGGAAGAAGGAAAGGCGGTTACGGCTGAAGCTGAAGGGAAGAACATACAATAAGAACCTAGAAGAAGGTAAGATTCCACTATACGACCGCGTAGAAAAAAAGTGTTACGTCGAACCACGAATATAGCAGAAAGGTGTCGGTAGCAAGGAAGACACATCATATGGTTTGCATAGGAAACAAAGAGGAAGGGTTTAATAGAAGCTGCAGTAGTACGGAGTGAAGATTCTAAAATCAAGAATACAGTTATTGAAGGCAAGGAGTGGCAGTCGACGGAATTCATGGTATCGAGTGTAGAGAATAAACTCGGCGATATGGAAAACCTGAAGGAGAGATCATCTAACTTAAATGAACTTTGACAATCGCAAGCACAATGGGCCACGGAGGTGACACAGAACAGACACAAAGCGTGGCATGATAAACACCTGAAACTGAACAAGTTTCAGCCGAGGCAATTGGTGTTGAAGTATGACGGGCGGAACGAGGTCAAACCAGGCAAGTTTCAAGTGAAATGGGTCGAATCGTACTAGATTCGGGAAGTGGGTGATAATGGAGCAATAAAACTATGGACGCTAGACGGAAAGGAAGTGGTCGATGCAATGCATAGGTCGAAGTTGAATGTCTACCATGAAAGAAATAACGCACCTCCGTGGACGAACAACTGAGAAAAGAACTATAAATACTGTATATATGTAAATATTGTACATATGTAAGATAAGTCAAAAAAGAAAAAGAAAAAGACAAAAAGAAGCACCGTGCGATCAAGTTACCGTACGGCTTCAAGGAGTTGATTGTTGTACGGTGTTTTTAGTGACCACTGTACAACTTCCAATTGCAATGTTATAAAGTTTCACCGTACGGCTTGAGAGGGACTAAATATCCATTGTACGGCGTGTAGGATGTTCCAAAAAAATAATCCATACAACCTTTTGCAAGAGAAGAGGCATAAGGAATAGAAAGTCTTCCTAAGGCAATGTACGGAGCTCAGATAGTTCCTGGAGGTATTCATAGTTCCTGAAGGCATCATTTATGGAGGCGTTCATACTTCCTGAAGGCATTTATAAAGCCACTATACGGCAAATAGCAGGTTGAACTCACCGTACAGCTTGAGTATATCACCGTACAGCCTATGATTGACAGCATAACATCAACCGTACGACATTTGATAGCAGGCGAAGGCATTCCTTTGACTCCGTACGATTATAACTTTTGTTTCCAGCATGATAAAGGATATGAGCAGCTGATAGCCTGATACAATAAGCATAAGGAAGGAGTCGAGAGGTCATACAGTAGCAAGATCTATGGTGTAGCTATACATTGGTAGCACAGAAGGATGACAGGAGGTTTTAAAAAAAAAAGTCGACAAATCAAAAATGTTCAAAATACATAACGGATGATGCCAAAGGGAAGGGAAAACATCAGCGGTTGCCAGAAAGAGTGTGGGATTAGAAGAAATCGCAAAAATAGTGTGTTCCATGCAATTTTGTGTGAGTTTCGGAGTGCTAATTTGGTCTTGGCGGCCCCTCGACCCCGCTAGGGGCGTTGTCCCCTAGACCCCCAGTCGTTGCGGTTATCAGTCGTGGAAATTTTGACTAGTTGATGAGACCTGGACCTGCTATAGGCATGCAGTGTCTGTGTACCGGGGGTGGAGGATCAGAGTGCAACAGCAACAGAGAAAGTAGATGAAGGGGCGCAGGTGTTAGACCCTCCACCATTAACAGAGGAGAAGGATAAGGATGTTCGTTCTCACCTGACTGTCATCGCAGAGCAAGGCAAGTCCCTGGCAGAGTTGGTGCTTATAGAGCAAAGAAGGGCAGAGGCTAGGCAAAAAGCTCAGGAGATGGCGGAAAAGGCTTGGGAGGAGATGGCCAACCGACTTGCCACCCAGCAAATTGCATGGGAAGTAGAGCGGAAAGCCCTGTTAGCACAACTCGAGGAAAGTGCGTGAGGGAAGCAGCAGGCAAAACAACAATTAGCAGCAGTGGAACAACGATTAGCAACAGCACTATAGGAGAAGGACTCCGCGAAAGAGGCTCATGATAAGAAAGAAGCCAAGTGCTAGGAGGTTGCATTGATGCTAAAGGAAGTAGTGGAAGAGAACTCTCAGATCAGAGCTGATTTGAAGGTCCGGATAGATCAAGTGGATCAGCTTCAACGCAGCTGGTCTTCACACTCTGAGACACAGCCTTCTGGTTCATGATGTCTAAGTCTATGTTGTTTTATGAATAAATGTAATTAGTGTTTTAAGTTTTGTTGTGTGGTCGTCCGTAGATGACTTTTATTTTTGGGGGGGATGATTTCTTCAGTAAATATGGTATCAATATGTATGTCATCAGTATCAGGATGTATGTCGTCAGTATTGGCTGACAAGGTGTGTATCGGGATTTATTTCGTCGGTATCGGGAAAGTTTTTATTATGTAGACGACATGTTGTATGTAGCCGACAGACACCTTCGAGAAGGTTCCTCGAGATGTATATATATCCCTTCGAGATCATTGTAATCATCATCATAAGCATAATGTAATATCTTTGGCATATGCAAATAAAAGGAGTTCTTTTGTTCTTATCTATTGTCTGTGTGCATTAATTTCTTTACCCAATAAGGTAAACAGGAAGAGTATTCAATAGATCAAGGAGGTGTATGTAGAAGCTAAGGACATCCAAATGTTGATCACAAAACACCACATGACTCGAGGAATATTCAAAATGTTCTCATGTTTGGAGTTGCTGAAGGTAAGTAAAATTGAACTCAAGTTAGTTAATATTAAAAAAAATAGTATCTTACAATTTCTGATTTTTTGATTATGTAATGATGTGTATTCTTTTATCATGTATCTAACAATTTGTATTGTTTTTTCTCTATTTTATGTTACAAGTTGCTGAGACACATTTTGCATCAAATGTAATTGTCTTGAGACAACTTATGCAAGTGAAAGAGGCAAGTTTACCAATATGGTAATTAGAAATAATTGGGCTATATGGAGGCAAAGCAACACTGGGAGGGCAACCAAAATAAGGAAGAGGATATTGGATGAAAATTGGTGGGAACATGTGGAATGTCTCATTAATCTCACCATATGCATTATGATCATGCTTAGGTACACAGACATGGATGGGCCTTACCCTGGAGATATCTATGATGACATAGACTCAATGCTTGAGAAGATCAAGCAAATTGCAAATGAAAAAGAACAAGATCCTCAAGAGACCTTCTTCAAACAATTGTGAGTAATTCTTATAGAAAGATGGAACAAAATGACCACTCCTCTACATTTGCTTGCCTATGCATTGACGCCCAAATACTGTAGCACCTGGTATATTGATCTACCAGGAAGGCTACCACCCTATAGAGACATAATTGTTTGATGGATACAAGGCAGCAACTGAAAGACTCTTTCCTGAGGATGAAATGCGAGATTTGATTACGGATGAGTTCATATAGTTTGTGGATGCAAAAAAATTTAAGTAATAATACTCTTTGTCATTGGTTTAGGAAGGATGCTCATAGTTGGTGGTACCTCCATGGCCAAAGATTCCAAATGTTTTAGCCCCTTGCAATCAAAGTGATATCACAAGTAAGTTTAATTTTTAAAAATTTGTTATTAGTTTCCTTTGTCTTCATAAATTGCTAGAAATTCTAAGATTCAAGATACATAATTTAAATTTTATTTTAATTATTTACATGTCATGTCTTCAAAGATTGCTAGTTCATCCACTTCAGAGAGAAATTGGGGGGCACATATTCTCTCATCCATTCAGTGAAGTGCAATAGGTTGCAATCAAAAAGAGCAAAGAACTTGGTGTTTGTGCATTACAACTTGTGTCTCCTCTCACACAAGACTAAATAATACAAAGAAGGGGAGACAAAGAGGTGGGGTGTAGATGCAAAGTTGGCGGACTTGGATGTTTCTACTTCTCAGCTTACAATTGAAGACTTTGAAGATTTTGATGCCCATAGTATTGTTGTTGGTGCTGCTCCCATTGGCCTTAGCTCCATTGCGGAGTCAACTAACACGGAAGGACTACGAAAAGAAGAAGAAGATGATGATAACGACAATGAATATGATGAATATTAAAATTTTATACATTATGATTAGTTGAAACTTGAACTTGAAAGAATGATACTTGAGCTTGTTGTTATGATTCATGGATCATGATTTACTCTTAATGTTTTGAATCTTTGATGTTAAATTCGAAAATTGAAATATTTGATGGTATGGTCTTGATCTACGCTTACAACTTACATGTTTAAAGTTTATGTCTATGGTGTTTTTGTTGTTTAAATGATTAACTAAGATTAAATCATATGATTTTATGATACTCTATGCTTCTAGGCTTCATAAATATGTATATATATTATTTTTTATTATTTTTTACATGTTTTTGTCTGAACCCAAAAGCCTTTCCAAGAAATTTCCATACGACGAACCATTTCTTCGAACTTGTATTTCAAATCAAACTCAAGCTGGTAACTAAGTATATTATGAAAATTTTAGTGATAAATATTTTTAAAGCATTATCTACTAATTCATATTTTTATTATATAACTATTTTTATTTAATTTATATAATTATACAACATATATTAACTATTTATATTTTAGTATAATTGGTACAAGTATTGGGGTTGGTTGAATATATTTACCAAAATAGCTTAAACCCCTCTTTGTAAGACCTACATAAAAATAAGCTACTAATGTGAGTAAAGCTAGAGCTATTGTAGTATTAATATCATTTGTAGGTGCGGCTAATTCCTCATGAGGTAATTGAAAATTTCCCCAAGGGAAAAGAGCACCTACCTTTTATTGAAATAACTCTCAGATTTTATAAACTAATTTAATAAAAACATCTTTCACTAAAATTGGGAACATTACAGATCCTTTCTTCCCAAAGATTGCTTTCCCTCAAGCAATTCCCCATCAAACCAATTGCACATTGTGTAGGTGCACTTTCAGTACACCATTTTTAAAACTTTTAAAGTTGCCTCCCATAAAGAATTTCCCAAAAATTGTTCCTAGTATACTTAACAAAGTTTCTATGAAGGATTGAATTATTTCTAAGTCCAGATATGCAAATGTGGAAGCAAATAGAAGTCAAAATTCATTTTTCCACCATGGAGAAGCACTTTTCTAATTTTCCGCAATGAAGAAGTCAACTTGGGATTTTCCACCAAAGGAAAAATGAAGTGGAGTGGAAAACTCATTTTCCAGTGCGCCTTTCGCAGTCATTTTCTAATTTTCCATTGGAGAAGCACTTTTCTAATTTTTCGCAATGGAGAAGTCAACTTGGGATTTTCTATCAAAAGAAAAATGAAGTGTAGTGGAAAACTCATTTTCCACTGCGCCTTTCGCAAGCAAAGTCCAATTTTCCACATGCGGAGAGAAAAGGCAAATCTCAATCCAAAATGAAGGTATATGGGGTCTAGCATCAAGATCACTCCAAAAAAATTATTTGTGAATCAATCTACATCAAAATTGTGCCCACTACATGGTAATGGAAAATTCATTTTCCACTACGACTTTCATAGTCAAAGTTCAATTTTCCACCAAAGGGAGAAGACAAAAGTCAGACTTTCGCTATAAGCATTCCAGAGAATTTCTCCCAAATTTTAGCAGAGAATTAACATTGTAAGCATGGAAGATAACACTATTGCAGATTGAAGACATGGATTATAGAGCATTGAAAGAAGAATGGCTGGAAATTTTATTTTATTAATTCTGATTTTGTAGCAGTCATATAGAGCAGAATTCAGAAGCTCATATCTTTTGACTCAGTGATTATTTTTCCGATCGCTCCGATCAAGATGAAGATAACTAAGTTTGGAAGAACATATCCAAAAATGAGCTCGATCCAAAGGTGGAATAAAAAGATATGCCCCACGAAAAATGACTCATTTTTACCTGGCAGTAGTATTTATTTTGCTGTCCGCTCAACAAAGGAAAGATTTTGATATTGATTTAACATATTTAAATGTCAATTGTTAAAATATAATTTAAATATGTTAATATCTATCATTATTAACTTCAAAAGTTAATAAGCATATCAATTTGGAAAGGAAGAGAAGTCAAAGAGACAAGAACTGAAAAGTCACTGAAGGAAACCAAACGGTTGCTGGAGAATGTATTTATTGTAAAACCTTTTCATTTGCAGAGGTTCTTCTTTTCTGCAAGAGACAGAGAGCTGGAGTAGGGGGAAGGAACTCAGTTAATTTTTTGCATTTTCATTATGCATGTTAAGAGTTTGAGTTTTTGTAATAGATTGAGCATAAGTTGTGAGCAAATAAAATCGGAGTATTCTTATTTGTGATGTTCAAAGCAACAGGGGTTTTATTCTAAATCAGAGCATTTAGTTATTTTTCCTTTGATTATTATCAATCAGAGTATTGTTATTTTCAGTTTTGGGCATCATCTTCCATCTTGTGTTGAATAATGAATGAGTTGTAGATTAGAGTATTTGCAGACGTTCCTATTACAAGAATTGGGATTATTTAACACTCTCTTTCATTTCATTTTCCACTGCATTTGCATACATAGCATTCACATTGCATTACCAATGTCAGGGAATCATAGGAAGTGTGAATTCCTGGGGTTGGCTAGGTGTAGAATTGAATTCTCTGCCTGAGTTAGTTTTGTCTAGGGCTGGCTTGGTTTTCCTCTTCCATTCTCGGGTTAAGAACGTACCCAATTAGTTTAAGAACAAACAAATTCATTGAATATCATTGATAAGGGAGTTGTACCTTTCAATTCAGAGGAAATCTATCAATCTCATGATAGATTATCCAACTGTTGGTATCAAATTGTTTCTCACAGGTTCGGGCATGTAAGAGTTACATTGGAAAGAACAATATATTTACCAACAGATTTTTGACAACTCTGTTGGGGAAGTGGAAAAGAAGATTAGCGCTGAAGTTTTGCTTCTTCAATTTTTATTATTATCTCTACTTGAGATTGGCGACTCTATTTTGATTCTCATCATTTCTGGTTGAAGAGTCCAGTGTTTTCATTTTCAGAATTATTATTATCTCTACTTGCAGGAGATTGGCAACTCTGTTGTTAAAAGACCATGCCCATTAAAATTGTGAAAGGAAGAAGGCCAGATCCTTCTTTGATTGAACTTCATCAAACACATGATCCAGTATTGCGTGATTTGTTTGATGCTTTTAGAGAAAGCATTACTCGTGGGAGAAAAATGAATTTGAGCATTGAAGAAGATCATGCACCAGTCCTTTTATGGAGAAGTGTTTGTGCCAAGTATCACAAATTAAAGGAGCTAGAAATAAAGTCAAAGTTATTGCACCATTGCAGAGAGAGGGTGTTGCAGCTAAGCAAAGAATTGAAGATAGATAATGATGAGATTGCAGAAGTTCCGCACATCACATCTCCTATAATTTTCCGGTCTTGAGCGAACAAGAGGTTCAACCAAGAAAGAAAACCAGGAGAAAACCCAAATTCAAAGAGATAGAAGCTGAAAGTGATTTCAATTTACGATTTCTTTGGACTGCGTTTAAACAAAGCATTGCTGAAGCTGAAAAGAAGAGATTAAGTCTCTCCGAAGATCATCAATCCACTCTATTGTTAAGGTGTGTATACCAGTGGTACTTTAATGTCCAAGACCAAAGAAAGGGGAGTTATGTTTCAGCAAATGTGCCTGAAGAAAAACCAATAAATCAAGAACCAATGTCAGTTAATTGTTTAGTTCTTGGAGAGCAAGAGATACCCCAGCTTCCAAAGGCACAAATTTGAATGGGCAAAGACACTCTTGATAGCGGCTGGGAAATGGTAAGTGAAATAGAAAATGAGGATTTGTCTATGGTTTCTTTTGTTCCTGAGGTTACAAGTTTCAGATTTGATGAAAATGATGATCATCTTTTACATAAAGTTTCTTTTGAAAATCATCCCTTGGTTTGTACACAGGCGGAATATGAAACTTTTAAGTTTGACGAAGATGATATTAAAAATGATTTTCGATCTTCACAAGTTTATGATGATCCTGTATTAGAATCATTTTCTTTTGATAAAAGTGCAAAGTTAAATGTTCCCAACAAACTATGCATCGATGGAAAGGCTGGATCATGTTTCAATGATTATCAAATTAAGTCTGAAATTTTAATTGAAGAAAAGGGTGTAAGAACAGATTTTGTACAAAGATCTCCAGTACCTTGCAATGTGTTGCAACATCATGAAGATGATGAAGAGCCAAATTATATTTTTCTTTGTCATGAAATGGAAGTTAATCAATCTTTGGTGCCGGCTAAATGTAAGTCTTCTTCTACAACCGATTCAAGTATTGAAGTTTTGAATTTGGATAGGGAGTTTTCAGACTTGATAGCTACTAGAAAGGATGAAGTTGCTTTAGTCCAGATTGACCCTATGTGTGATGAAGAATCATTTTATTTCAACCTGGATTTGAAATCTAAAAGTTCTATTCAAATCGACTGTGATGAACGTGCATATGATGGAACATCATTTTTAGAACCATTTGAGTATCCTGAATTTTTCAATATTGTTTCGGATGTTGAAATCTCTATTAAAAATGATGTTGTAGAAAGAGATGAAGGTGAGTGTGTTCTTGTACCAAATTCAGAATCTTTATACCTTTCTTCCTCACAAAAAATGATTAATGGCACAAGAAGTAATGCGCAGGAAGGCACAGATGAATCAGAAATATATGATGAAGGATGGTTGTTTGGAAGAGAATTCTGGGCCACATATTTTCAGCGTACCTTTGGATTCAGTTTTGATTACGATGAAGTTGCCAAGGGGGAATGTTTTTGGTTTAACTTGCTGGAGCATAATTTTCTTTTCTGAAAAAGTTCATACTTCTCCCTTCCGGTTAATGGCCATGTGTGAGTTTCTTCATGCTTGCTCTTCTTTTGGTGAGGTCTCCTCACCTGTTTTTGTAAATAAGCTGTTGTTTCCACAATTCTGGTGTGCGTAGCTTAGTGTTCCCTGCTTTCTCAGTTTTGGTTTTGCCTTACTCCCCTCCGCCCTCCCGGCAAGCAATTCTTTGATGGTCTTCTTTGTGCTTAGACTCTGTAACCCAATGGATAGGCACTTGTCTTTTGCTAGAGATTCTGGATTCTTTATGCACTTTGCAGCACATAATCCCCATTCAGAGCCAATTGTAGGTGCACATTCAGTACACCATTTTTAAAACTTTTAAAGTTGCCTCCCATAAAGAATTTCCCAAAAATTGTTCCTAGTATGCTTAACAAAGTTTCTATGAAGGATTGAATTATTTCTGAGTCCAGATATGCAAATGTGGAAGCAAATAGAAGTCAAAATTCATTTTTCCACCATGGAGAAGCACTTTTCTAATTTTTCGCAATGGAGAAGTCAACTTGGGATTTTCCACCAAAGGAAAAATGAAGTGTAGTGAAAAACTCATTTTCCAGTGCGCCTTTCGCAGTCATTTTCTAATTTTCCATTGGAGAAGCACTTTTCTAATTTTCCACAATGGAGAAGTCAACTTGGGATTTTCCATCAAAGGAAAAATGAAGTGTAGTGGAAAACTCATTTTCCACTACGCCTTTTGCAGGCAAAGTTCAATTTTCCACATGCGGAGAGAAAAGGCAAATCTCAATCCAAAATGAAGGTATA
This sequence comes from Cupressus sempervirens, assembly GCA_028749045.1. NCBI lineage: Eukaryota > Viridiplantae > Streptophyta > Pinopsida > Cupressales > Cupressaceae > Cupressus > Cupressus sempervirens. The sequence continues at coordinate 249,297,946 of CM053785.1, read as the reverse complement.
TGGGATCTAGCATCAAGATCACTCCAGAAAAATAATTTGTGAATCAATCTACATCAAAATTGTGCCCACTACATGGAAATGGAAAATTCATTTTCCACTGCGACTTTTGCAGTCAAAGTTCAGTTTTCCACCAAAGGGAGAAGACAAAAGTCAGACTTCCGCTATAAGCATTCCAGAGAATTTCTCCCAAATTTTAGCAGAGAATTAACATTGTAAGCATGGAAGATAACATTGTTGCAGATTGAAGACATGGATTATAGAGCATTGAAAGAAGAATGGTTGGAAATTTTATTTTATTAATTCTAATTTTGTAGCAGTCATATAGAGCAGAACTCAGAAGCTCGTATCTTTTGACTCAGTGATTATTTTTCCGATCGCTCCGGTAAATATGAAGATAACTAAGTTTGGAAGAACATATCCAAAATGAGCTCGATCCAACGGTGGAATAAAAAGATATGCACCACGAAAAATGACTCATTTTTACCTGACAGTAGTATTTATTTTGCTGTCCGCTCAAGAAAGGAAAGATTTTGATATTGATTTAACATATTTAAATATCAATTGTTAAAATATAATTTAAATATGTTAATATCTATCATTATTAACTTTAAAAGTTAATAAGCATATCAATTTTCAAAAGGAAAGGATGAGAAGTCAAAGAGACAAGAACTAAAAAGTCACCGAAGGAAACTAAACGGTTGCTAGAGAATGTATTTATTGTAAAACCTTTTCATTTGCAGAGGTTCTTCTTTTCTGCAAGAGATAGAGAGCTGGAGTAGGAGGAAGGAACTTAGTTAATTTTTTGCATTTTCATTATGCATGTTAAGAGTTTGAGTTTTTGTAATAGATTGAGCATAAGTTGTGAGCAAATAAAATCTGAGTATTCTTATTTGTGATGTTCAAAGCAACAGGGGTTTTATTCTAAATCAGAGCATTTAGTTATTTTTCTTTTGATTATTATCAATCAGAGTATTGTTATTTTCAGTTTTGGGCATCATCTTCCATCTTGTGTTGAATAATGAATGGGTTGTAGATCAAAGTATTTGCAGACGTTCCTATTACAAGAATTGGGATTATTTAACACTCTCTTTCATTTCATTTTCCACTACATTTGCATACATAGCATTCACATTGCATTACCAATGTTGGGGAGTCATAGGAAGTGTGAATTCCTGGGGTTGGCTAGGTGTAAAATTGAATTCTCTGCTTGAGTTAGTTTTGTCTAGGGTTGGCTTGGTTTTCCTCTTTCGTTCTTGGGTTAAGAATGTACCCAATTAGTTTAGGAACAAACAAATTCATTGAATATCATTGATAAGGGAGCTGTACCTTTCAATTCAGAGGAAATCTATCAATCTCATGATAGATTATCCAACTGTTGGTATCAAATTGTTTCTCACAAGTTCGGGCATGTAAGAGTTACATTGGAAAGAACAATATATTTACCAACATATTGCAAAGCTCCAAGATTGCAAACCAAGCACGGATGATGGTATGTGTATTTGCTAAAAGCTCCAAGCTTCATGATGATCACATCTACACAATTGAATGTCGTTGAGACGAGCATATTGCCATCAAGTTTCTGATATGCCTAGAATCAGCAGAATCTCATAGAAGTCAATCATAAAACACATCTATGCTTAGATCAAAACCCTCCATGCTATCATGCTCGTTGAAATCCTATGTAATCCCATTACTCAAGTGCAACTTGCCTCCATGAGGAAGCCCTTCACATGAATAGATGGCAATCGTTCACGCTTGATACCCAACCAGAGAGTAAACTCCATATTCAACCAGTTGTAAAGATTGATCTCACAAACAATCATAGATAAAGTCAGTATCACTAGGAGACTGAACAACCGCCAATAGAGTTTGCACATTCGAAGGGTTACTAATAGAACTTGCATTTCCATCAAGTTGATTAACGAGTGTTGATTCGATGAAATTTGAGCAAGCATCTCTTCACATTTGCCACTGAAATAAGGGTCTAGGCATTCTTCACTTGAAGGGACATTTATTGTCTCTTGCTTGTCCATACCCTCATGTTGTTGAAGTGGATTTGGGAGTACTTCTTATCCTCTTTAGGATTTAAGGTGTTCTGTAGCCATTTGTCAATCTGCCACTTCAAATTATTGTTGTAGCGTATTCTATCCTCAGAGGACGAATACTTCACTCATAGTTCTATATAATTTGTGAGAGATACGTCCTTCTATCATCCACCAAAAACCCAATCCTGCTTGATTTGCTTCATCAATTCAATCGAAGTGGGTGTTTGTATTTCTTTTTGTTCGACCCTAGGATGACCGGTCGGCATCGATGGCCTTGTGTTGAAAGTCTAGCGGAGTCTCTGCTCAATTCTTCTTACTCCCTTAACGCATCTGCCAATCCATCAGCCAGTTACATGACCCGAAATTACTGGCATATATACTTCAAAAAATTCAATGTCATTTTTATTCTTGTTTTTCTTCTCCACTTATTAAGTTTTGAGTCATTCATGTCTCATGCTTCAACAAACATGGCTACCGTTGTATCCTAGAAGTGAGCCTTCTTTATATCCTTCATGAAATTTTTCTGGGACCTCAATATGTTTGATCACATGGGAGAGAGAAAAAATAAAACTTAACAAATCCACATGAAGCATGGTAGATAGAAACATATGTTTATTAGATATACATCCTAGCATTTTTTAGTATGCAATAGTGAACAACCTATGCAGTAAAGCAGTTTCATTTATTCTGCCTGTCCCCTTTATTTGATTGGTAGAGGTACATACAATCAAACTATGGTGATAAAATAATATTTAATGTTCATTTGCCATCAAATTCTGCTAGCAGTAATTGAAATGGTCTGCCAACTATTCCATGTGAGCTCAACACTTTAGTCATATTCTGAGCAATGACGGATAGTTTGTTAGTGGATGAGCATGCTTTGGTGTTAATGTAAAGCTCTACCTATGGCCAGTACCTAAATAACTTTCAGAGTGTAGTGCTTCAGAATGAAAGAATAGTTAGTCCACAAGATTCTTTCAATGTGTATTATATTTCAAGAAAATAAGAAATAATTATAGAGCATAAATTAACATAATAGCAAATATTTGCAAGTTCGCAAACTACTCCAGTTTGATTACACAGTTCTTCAAAAATATCCAAACCTTTAAATTGCGCGTTATTGATGACCAACAATCATCTGTATAAACATTTAAAAACAAGATTAAAGGGGATTATTTTCCATAAATTGAAATAATAATGAGAAAGCTTTTGCTGAAGCAAAAAAGAACATTTGCAAATAGGTATTACCAATATTAACATATACATAGCCAAGATCAGCCAAGCCGGTAGAGATAAGTGCATCAGCTGCAAATATAACATCCTAGTTAAAAATCAAGTAAATCAAGTATTAATAGTTCTTTACTAAGTAAAAGCTTTCATGAACATTTTCAGTTATTCCAACTTTTTATGCGATTTGACCCATTTGTTTTTTAGTTATCCCAAGATAAGCTCCATGAAAAGTCTTTACACTAATCAAAAAACTTCATTATTCCTTATTTGGTCTAGTCTGTTATAAGTTAAGGGATTTTGTGTGCAACTAGGTCCCCTTGACTTGTAACCATTATCAATGTAAACAGGGAACTTATCATTTGTGTAATGAATAATCATGGATTTCATCTTGAATTTAATATAAATGAGGTCAATTCTAGCAAAATTGAAATAAGAATCATTCTTCTGAAAGAAAGTGTGTTGTACAGAGATATGGCACACTCTATAGGGTTCATCACCCAAAAATATTTTATAGAAAAGCATTACAATATCATAAAGACTGGCCCTAACATCTAAAAGGACAATTAGACAATATAACTACATGACTTCCTCAATGAACTGCTCCTATCAAAGGAATGCTGCATAGTCAGAGACAACAAAACAAAGGATGAGATGCTTCCATCCAGTGCACAAGCAAGAACACATCACACAAACCAAAGTAACTTGTAGATTCTCCCTACGCACACCCCAATTTTCTACCAAAGGTTTCTCACAATTACCCATTCACCATTAATCTCCAATTCTATTGTATCAAACCTTACATGTTCCCATTCCAACCAAGATCCAAAGAGGGAAAGAAGACGCCTCACTAAGACTTAAGCTCTTTTCTTGGCAATATGCACAAGAATACCACATAATTAATGCTGTTAGATTTCACTAATCCATGATGCTGAGTGCTTCTGTTTCTGGATTTGATTTTGTAGTAAGTTACAGCATATCCTTGCCGATAACCAATGCTTGCTAATAACTAAGATGGACTTATTCCTTCCTAATATCCTCTTGGATGATTACCAGATATAATCTATGAACTGATTCTTCCAATCCTGCTGAAGTGTGATTGGCTTTGCTCTTAAATGAAAGGAAGGATTGCCAGATTAGAAGGCATGCCTTATGTATCTTCTCCATCACAACTCCCGTAACATGCAAAGTGTACCTCTTCAGGATAGTCGATTATTTAATATATGAATTTTATTTTCTTTGATAGTCACCACTACTAATCTTAATCATTGACTCAGTTGAATGTCACCAATTAATTCTAACTCTCTTGCTATGACCTTGTGTCATTTTTCCCTTCATAACCACTGATTCTGAATGCTAAAGTATACATGTGCATCACTTAATATCCTGTTTTACTGTATGAACAGATATCCACTATATCTAATTTGCAAAGCCATGAAAGCAATCTTTACATTAGTAGTTGGTTATAGCATACGATAATATTTGAACTTAGTAGAGTCAACTATATCATAGTTGTTCAGCAATATATTTGGTCATATCAACTGAGGTATCTCTGCTGATAAGAGTCTTCAGTCTGATTAATCTTTATTTCCCCATCATAATGATTAGGATGATGGAAGTATTGTCATTGATGCCAAGCTATGACCTCAACTTTAAGCATCATCAATATCAAAGGGACAAAATGTGAAAGACAAGTATGAAAGAGGTATGGTTAAGGTTGATAGATAGAATGAGTGCAAACATTGGTTGTGTGGATGAGATTGTTGACAAGAAAGAAGATATTTTTAAATTAAAAATAAAAGACAAAAGAGTTGCCAGCAAACAAACGGAAGTTAGAAACTAGAGTAAGTCTAGCCCAATACTTGGAAAGGTTCAGTAAATTAATAATCAAGCCAAGCATAGTAATGTCATATTGAAGAATGTCGAAAGTTAAGCACAAGATTGCAGCTCTTTGCTATCACATTTGAGAAACATAATTACGTTTCTCTAATATGAAATATGGAATTGTGAAAACTAAAATGTAATCATATTGATAATTGAAAAGTAAGTCAACCTCATTTTGGAGAAAGTCGACTAGATATCAAACCTTTAAATTATAGTGCAACTGCTGTGATAATCATATATCTCTACCATTGAATACAAAGGAATGCATAATTTATTTCATTCGTTAGAAGGCAAATATACGCAAGTATACCAATGGTCTCCAAAAATCCCAAGTAAGCATTAAAATATGCTTGTTGGGATTTCACCATTTTATATTTATACAGAGCATTAGATATGTCTGGAGTATGCAGCAACAATGTCAGATATTCAGGAGTGATCATATGCCATATCTGTGTGGGTGTCCAATCAGCGTTGAGTCTTCAGCGGTATTTTGATACATGTTTTTATAGCATATTCAACAACTAACAGGGAATAAAACGAAAGTATCAAACAGCAATAATGGTGTGACAAGCAGCAATTGGGAGTAATAAAAGAAATTCATCAGGACGAAAAGATTTGAATGGGCAAACATACGGAGCTACAGCAATGACATAAAGAGTCATCTCTCCATCCAAAACAAACATGGTGAACACAAATAAAAAGAAGATACAGCAGCAAAAACTATAAAAGTCTATAGAAGATACCTCAGAATGAGATGTTTACACAAAAGCAAGCATGATATATATGGAAGAAATATAATTCATTAGACAGCGATTTTATCAGTAATGAAGACGAAGTTTCCAGGAATAAGTAAGTAATTGACAGGTCAAAGACCAATAGTTGCAGCAATTTATAAATCATAAACTAAGGAAGACAGAGTCCAATGAAAGATAAAGAGGCAACAAATTATTATAGTGTAGAAAATAAGATCAAAGACAACAATCAACATATAGCCTGGAAGATAATGGTGCCAGCATATAAAGATATTACTAAAAATTAAGGTACAATGGACGAAAGAAACAGAGCCAATAATAAAAATCTGCAATTCTAAAGAAATTAAAAGTTTGTGCAATGGAAGTTTCAAGAGGAGCCATTAATTTGAATATTGTAAAGTTGTGATTAAATTTAACAAAAGGCTATGAGTATTAAAGGAGTGATTAGATATAAATTAAATGATCTATGAAAGGCTGCAGTCAGATTTTACAATGAGATTTGTAACTCATATGAAATTCACATCTATTTAATAGGGACACCCATGACATATATATAGAGGTTTGAAATGAAGTTTTAAAAAAAAGAATCACGAGTGAGAATAACATATATGTGCAGTCAGTAGATAGTAAAATAACAGAATAAATGTCAAGTGTGTGTCAAGAGAAGAAAATAATGAAAATAAGAAATACAAAAGAATAAGAAGTGGAGAAGAATATTATATGGGAGTGGAGTATTAAAAAGGTACTGAATATATATAATATACAGATTTATTAAGCTGTTATATATTAAATTGAAAGTATCGGATAAAAGGCGATAGACAACGTATGAGAAAAATGTGCTTTGAAGACAATAATATTTTAGACTAAGGAAAAGTATTTAGATCTGTTTGACAAAATGAATAGTATCCATCATCAATTGAGTAAGCAACATCACCAAGTTGGAAAAGCAGTTTGTGTACAGTGGGTTGGTGCTTCCGGTAGGTTGGTGCTTGCGAAATGTGGGAGTTGGAACTTCCAGTGAGTCAATGCTCATAAACATAGGGGTTGGAGCCTCTAGTAGGTTGGAGCCTAGAAAACATTGTCAAAGAACAAGTTTATATGTAAAACAAATATTTCCAGTGGTTTTCTCCATTATTGGATTTCCATATAAAACATTTCATCATTGTATTCACGTGCATAATTGTTTATTTCAATATTTGAAGCTATTATTTGGATAAAAGTTTTAAACTGGCAAATTGTTATTAGACTGATTCAACCCCCCCACCCCTCTAAGTATAATCGCGTGCTCTTCAAAGGACTGTTATATCATATTATTTCTGCATATTATGGATTTTCGTCTATAATGATATGTATTTATATGTTTTATGATAGTGATCACTATCATCATCCCCTCTATCATTTTGTCTCATGGTTCCTCAGTGCTGCATTACACATATCACTATATTTGCTTTGTATTATCTATATTGCTCAACAGCACTGTCTAATAACACTTTAATTATCTTCAAGGACAATCCTTTCCAATAGAGTTACTGCCTAATCAAGTGAATTCATCGTGAGTATCTTGATTGCTAATGTTAATCTTTTTTATGGTATCTATTATCATGGATGTGAAGCATGGTATCATCTTTCTACTCATTCAATAATTTGCATCAATGATTCGTACACTAATATTTCCACATCTCTATTTGTTGCTAATGAACTCTAGATATACTTTTACAATATTGTCTCTTCTAGCAACTTCACAAAATTGATGTGAGAATGATGGTGACATCACCATTAGGCCCCGTTTAGTTGCAAGAATTCAGGTGGAATAAGAAATTCCTAATTCATGCATTCACCAATATCACATTTGCTTGCAATCCACCAAATCAGAATTAGAATTCGACTCCCCTCATTTGACCTCAAATTGGGCAGAGCGGGATTCCTAAAAAAACATGGAATAAGAATAGGCTATGCTTATTCCATATTTTTATAAAGACAATTGAATTTCTTATCAAGTCCATGATTTTTGCTTCTGTTCCCACTCAAAGCTGTTTGGGGCTTTTTTCATTTTATCGGTCGAGCATTCAGCTTTCACCATGTTTCACCATTCTGATCGAAATAATTTTTTATTTGCTAATGTGGAAAGAGGGTTCGCGTCACTGAAGAGTAGCAATTTAAGTAGATCATAATAATCCAAAGTGCAGGATTTTCTTGCAAAAAGCTTTGCAATCAATGTATTTTTGTAGTATGGCTAACGAATCAAAAAAGAGAAGAAACGTCTTCTACTTCAATGCTTGCTGCTGCTAATTTGTACATCTCTTTTATCATTGGATAAAAGATATGAGAAATAAGAACACAAATTCCTCATGGAGAGGTCGCCTTCATTTAATGGTTTTTAAATATTTCTAAATATAATCAATGTAGTCTATCAATAGTTAATTGAGGTCTATCTTTTGTTTTTTAAATATGATGTATAAAATTGCCATTCAATGTGCTAAAATTGGATTGAATGATATTTAGAATAGAGTGCTTTCAATGTGATGGATACTGAAATTTAATATTTATAAAAGATATATGATAGAAAAAAATAAACTAAATGTAATGTTTATTGTAAATATTCTTTTATAAATTCATTTTAAGATTTTTGGTTTTTTTAAACTTATTTTAATTCTTATTTTTGTTGATGCAACCAAATACGGAATAGTCATCTATCAATTCCTCTTCCAGGACAACCAAACAACTCCAAATGATATTCCAGATTTTATTTTCAGAATGCACGAATTCCAGAAGAGAGCTTATTCCAGCATGGTTGAATTCTGCATTGAGCAATCCTTGCAACCAAACGGGCCCTTAGGGTTTCAAATGGGGGACATGACACTGCAGATGATTGTAGGAATAATGAGAAATCTTAGAATAAGCACAAGAACATCTATGTGATTTAAAACTTTTTCAAATAAATAAAAGAACATTTATGTGAATTAAGACGAAATAAATCATGCCTTACACAAATTATAACATATTTCCTTTTGAAACTTTTCTAGCGATGCAACATATATGACTGAGAACAGTGAATTAGACTTTTCTCAATTATATGAAATGCAAAATGGGTAAATTGTCTAACAAGATGAAAATGACAAGGCTTAAATGCTCTCGATTCAAATATCTGACATAAAACAAATGATCTCAAAGATGTTAAATGCAGACTTGAAAATATACAAGTGAAGGATGATTTATTATATGTTCTAAAACCAAGCTTAGACTGAAAGCTAGACCTGCAGATAGTTAGGTAAGTTTATTTGGTTTTATTAAATGATGCAATATTTTATATGAATGTAACAGAAGTAAAATAAGACTGATATGATGCTTAGTGTTACATATCAGACCTTAATCAGACAAGGGAAATGGATCTAGAGACTCAGAGCCAACCCCCACACGCAAACCCCACCAATATGGATAGGTTTGTCCCTACTATCTCTCCTGTCAGATGATACTATAGTTTGGTTCTAAAGTCTGCTTTGCTAGGCTCATTGAGTGTCAAGCTCATCGCCTATACTAGTTGTTGGACATCCTACTCAATTATAGTTGAGCAGAATATATAGTATAGGACAGAGCAACTCTAATGAGAGAACCCATCACTGACCTGGCTCTATTAACAAAAAGGAATCACCCTGCTACTATGGCTATGGTAGCCCTTCTGTACTCACCCTACCCTTCTAGTGGATTGAAAAGACCTACAAACTTGCAACCACGTAATTAATTCAAACACTCGGTAAGCAAGTTATGAAAATAACACATTAACTGAGGAAACTGAGCATATGATGAAAAATGAATCTATGTTAGATGAGATGATAAATTTTTGATGCAATAATCAGTACAGTGGTAATGCTGAACCTTTCATACTACTCTGGATGTAACCAGAAACTACAAAAATGACTACAATGTATGTAAATGAAACTAAGTGAAGATACCTGACTAGAAATAAAACAAAACTCACTGAAATGTATATAACCATTGAATTGGCCTCACTGATACAAGTGACTTCAGGAAAAGACATCTTGCAAGGCAATGTCAGGTGATCCATTGCTAAGAGACCAACAAAAGGACAATGACCACTCTCAAGCAATGAATCAACCAGCATGAAGTAAATAACACACTAAAAATGACTGACATGAGCACACCAACAGCTGAACAAGATATAGGCAATGCTAGCAAAGTACGACCCACAGGTAATTGTACAATCCCTCACAACATTATTTATAGGCCTGAGAAGGAATCTGACTTGAAGTACTCATAAAAGGATAGAGACATGATGAGCACTTATAGATACATTCATGAGTCTAGATCTCAATTCCCCTGACTTTTTGTTTCATTTTCCACAGGACATAACATCACTGCCACTAATAATTTTGTCACTTTCTGCAGAAATTGAAAGAAGATAAAAATGACAGAACCACCAATAAAGAATGAGATGAAAGGGTGCAGTGACAAATCCAAGAGTTGTTTCGACATGAAAAAATGACATAAATGTGCACAGGTCAACCTGTTTTGTCAAAACAACAATCAATGGCTAATATTGGCAAAACAAGTCTAAACAGTAGGTCTACTAGAATAATATCATCAGCAAAGAGAGAGGTGGCACCATGAAAACATATTTTGAGGTGAATTCAATTCTCTTGCCTCACCTGTTTGGCCCAGATGCCACAAACAAATCCCAGGCTTTGTGGAATGATTTAAACAAGCATTCTGCAAGAAGTTCTGTCTACTTGAAAACCATTAAACGCAGTATGATAAGTCTTTACATGTATTTTAGTTCAAAAAAGACTGGTCTTTTTGGTGCCTGAAGGCTTATAAGCAATCTTTATATTTCTGGGGGTTTTGCAAAAAGATGCCAACTAGGTTTGTGTGTTGAAAATTACCGACTTTTGTATGAAATGTAATCTTTGACCAGCCAACGTAAAAGAATTTGTGTTTTCTACTCTTGATTTTTTGGGTTATTTGGTAATTTTCAGATTTTTTATGTGGTTTTTGCAAATATGGGACTAACTGTAATCTAATTGGAATAAACTGAAATCACATCAACTCCTTAATTTTCAAACAATTCATGATTCCAAGAATTAGTACCAGTCCAAGAATGCACATTTGATTCAATATGTAGGTGTAATACATAAACAAATTCTTATTTTTCTTCCACATCACACTGATGTTGGTTTCCCAAGGCTATCATCAGCTAGTATAGGTTGTCTATGCTCTGAATTCGACCTCTAATTGCCTTAAGTTGACTTCTGAAACTGCTGTTGCTTCTGTAGACAAAATTACAGACATGCTGGGTCTGTACAGCAGCCTTAGAGGTTGCTGCTTTGCTGACAAATGATTACCAAACTATCACAATTGCCTCCTATACAAGTGATCTGTAATCTGATAGCTTTCTGACCTCCACAAACTTCAAAGATATGCAAAAGAACCCTTCCTTAGTAAATGATGTCAGCTTTTGGCCTGTATGGTGGTTTGGAAGGCTACTATCCACTACAAATAACCTAGTTTGTATGATTGGCAATTAATTCTTTCTCCTTTTCTATCCAATATGAATAACTAAAAGAAAATTCAAGTACCAATTGTTTACCGTACGGGGTGAACAGTTTATTGCATACAGACAATAGACAAGAACAGCAGTACTCCTTTTAGTATTCGCATATATGCCGAAGAGATTACATAGTGTTTCCAATGATGATTACAACAATGATCCAAAGTTGTACATATACCATTCAAAAGAACCTGACTGAAGGGGCCCGTCAACTACATAACAATTACCGACTACATGCTAATCTACCTATCGGCTGTTTTACAATTTTACCGACAACATCACCACTACTAGCTCCTTCCAAAAACGAGTCATTTGAGTCAAATGAGCTACTTTTCTTCTTCTTTTTCGTTTTCTGTTCACTTTCTAAGTCCATCGCCCGATTGTATGCTTCGGTGTACGATGATAGCGGCACAATCTTCATTTTCTTCCTTAACTCTGAGCTAGTCCTTCAATGAACCATCGCTTTTTCAACCCATTTGCTGGCTTACTTTCCATTTTATTTATTAATTCTTTTAGTTTTCTGACATATACACGAACTATTTCATTTTTCCCTTGCTTTGTGGTGTAGATTTTTGCTACGATCTCATTGCCGTCTCGCAGCAATTGAAATTCAATGATAAACTCCTTTTTAACTCCCGCCCATGTAGTTAATTTTTTGGGGATCAGCGTCGAAAAACCAATCAATTGCTACACCCCTCAAGGTTGCTGAAAATTGTCGAACCCATTCATCTGTGTCGGTTACACCATTCGTCGTCCAAATTGTTTCGCATGTCTTACAGTGTCTAATTGGATCGATCATTCCATCACCATCAAACTTTGGCAATTTTTCCTTTGGTCCAACCATTATTATCCGAGTTGGAGGTACTTGTTGTGTACCCGCGATGTTCTGCACACCCGCATTGTTTCGGACGCTTGTCTTATTTCCAACAGCCGCGTTACTTGGTGAAAAAGGGTTTTTCTCAAGCAAAGTGGTTCCTTCGGGAAGTGTATCGCGAACGAAGAGTTCACTCCACGCTCGTGCTCCCTCGGCACTATCAGCCGACTGGATTGTCGTCGGTGTTTCTGTAGCCGACGGGGTGATTGTCGTCAGTGTTTCTGTATTCTGTAGCCAACGGATGTAAACCAGTCTCCGACGGACGAAAGATATGGCAACACCCTCGGACGAGCTTGGCCCGTTATTCTCTTCACCACGGCTTATGTGCTTAGCCATGGGCTTCCGGAGGAAGGATTTTGGAATTCGGCTGTGACATTCGGGCTATTCCTGTCGAGGAAGCTTTCCTCTATTTTTGAGGGCGCCATCTAAGGAGTAGTATTAGAATACATCCACTATGATTCTCAGAATTTTGTGTTTCTCATTGCCGGAGGAGATGTTTCAGCGAAAGATTGTTGGAGTTCTGTTTCTCATTTGCGAAGGAGAGAGTATTCAAGTCTGTGTAGAAGATGGGTGTGAGGGGTTTTCTTTCAAAAAAAAAACGACGACAAGTTCAAGTTGTTCGGAATGAGTAGCAGATAATGCCAAAGGGAAGGGGAAGCATCAATGGCTGCCAGAAAGAGTGTAGAATCAGCAGAAAATGATAGAAATGGTGTGTTCCGTGCAATTTTGTGTGGGTTTCAAATTACTCATTTGGTCTTGGCGGCGAGGGGCGCTGCCCCTCGACCTCGCTGACGGCATTGCCCCCTAGGCCCCCAGTCGTTGCAGATATCAGTCGTGAAGTGTGACCAGTTGAGAAGACTTGAACCTGCTACAGACATGGAGTATCTGTGTACAGAGGCACTGGGAGTAGGTGTTGGCTGTGAGGCTGTCTTGGTAGATGCGTAGAGAGCTCGAGGGGAGCTGATCGTCTAGTCGGAGGCAGTGCAGCGACACTTGGCTCAGGGTATCCAAAAGTTGGAAACCGAGAAAGCAATACAGGTGGCTATCAAGATATTTTGTGAGTCGTCAGGAGACGACTTTTCTTTTTGGGGGGGATGGTGTTAGCCGACTGGATGGTCCCGGTGGTGTTTTTGTAGCCGACGTTGTCAAAAATTCCTCCCTTGTTTCTTCCACCAAATTCAACCGCTGTCAAGTTTCTTCCAACAATTCCTTGGTGCTTCAGTATCCATCGACAATCTGTTGAAACTTCCGTCTGCACTCGGCCTGTTGTGCCAAAATTAAAATCCCTTGTGTGGTGCGTATTCCATCTTTTCTCTTTATCTTATTTCTATCCTTGTTAAGCTAATTCGCTATTAGTTTTCATTTCTCTGCCTTTGTTCTAGGTCCATTGGGCAACGGCACCAAATGTTTGCTATACGGGGTAAACGGTTTATTGCATACAGACAATAGACAAGAACAGCAATACTCCTTTTATTATTTGCATATATGCCGAAGAGATTACATAGTGCTTCCAATGATGATTACAATAATGATCCAAAGTTGTACATATACCATTCCGAAAAACTTTCCCAAAGGGGCCCGTCGGCTACATAACAATTACCGACTACATGCTAATCTACCCATCGGCTGTTTTATAATTTTACCGACAACACCAATTGCTCTAATAAGATGATAACAATGAAATTCCTTTCTCTTGAAAGCTGTAGTGTCGCTCAACCTAACAAATCTCAAGAGTTTTCGTTCCTGAGATCGCAATTTGCTGAAAACCCTATCAAGAGCTCTCCACAATTGTTGTAGATGAAAATTTCTCAAACTTGGATATGTAAAATGACCGCTTAATGCTTTTTTCCATGATTCCACGTTTTTCAAAATAAAACTATAAGCCTTTCTTTAAAATTTGACCCCTAAGGCACTATATTTCATTATTATAATATTCCCCCTAGGAAAAAGGGGCATGTTTTATTATAACTTATTTTATTATAAAGTGATTGTAACATCACTTTAATAATTATTTATTTAAATCCACATGTAATGAACCCGAGTGGCTCTCTCTAACAATGCTTAAGAAGTATGTATTTTGGTGAATTTTTAGTTTTGCAACTCCTTTGTTTTTGTAATACAAACTCAATACTGAAGTACGTTAGTACCCAACTCACAGCTAATTATGCCAATGCTTGTAATTAATGATGCACATACAATTACTTCAACTTTTTGGAAATTGTAATTAAATGCAAGAGGCTGATAAACTATAGCTTCATCAATTATGAGAATTACAATTATTAAATAAGAACCTGGTAATCTTGGTGAAATTGGAATTAAATGCAGACCCTTAGCTCCAAGCGCCAGCACTATGGAATTAAATTCAGACACAAATTAGGTAGTCTCTGTCATTTAGCATGTGAACGCTGCTTCCAGACTTCACACACAGCTCTGATAATGAATGTAAATCATCAACTTGGAATCGCAGCAGTACCAAGTTCAGTTGCAACTATCATAAAGTCAACACTGCCCAATAAATGAGTTATCACATTGAGCTCCCAATCGCAGCGAATTCAAGGCAAACACAGAAGAAATACCCTTGATATCAGACTAGAATTTTGCAGACGAGTAACAATAAATTGGTAAACCTCAGGGCCAATCTTATTCCTACACTCTTCAGTGCAAACACACGTTGATATATGAGTCGTGAGTTTATACTTGTCTTTGATTGTTGCCCGCGCTTTGTCTTCCTTATCCTAGCGATGATGTTATTCTCTTGCTTCCGTCTGAACAATATGTATTATATGTGTGTTAAAAAATGGCCGGTATCTATCCTACGTGGCTTAGTGCTCGGGAGCTTGTTCTTTTGGATGTCTTTTTCCAATATCTTTCAGCGGCTAACTATTGTTGTCTGTATCTTGTTATAGCTGGTAACATTAAGAATATTTACATGCTATATTATTCGCAGCAATATATTGATTGATACGTGTGCCCTTAGTAATTATGTTAGTGCTTCTGGCTTCAAGGTTATTCCCGTAACTGTCCTCCTTCACATCAGTAGTGACTAGCCGATGTTTGCGTTGAGAGTTTTGTGCATTCTAACGGTGACGACTTGGGCTCTCCTCTATCCTAAGCGATAGTTCTGATTCCTTATTCATGTGGTGCTGGTGAGTGTCGTGCTTGGAGTTTGCATAGGCTCAACTTCCTGTCTTATTTTCCTTCTTCCATATCAGAGATATTAAGGGTAAAGGGAAGACAGATAATTCTCAGGTAATAGACACAATGGAGGATGGACTGCCAAATAATTATAGCCCCACAAGGACACCTATGGCGTGGTATCGAGACATCTTTGTGAACGATTTGGTAGCTATGAAGGAAAGGGTGTGGGCACTTGAAGAGAGGAGCCAAATAGAAGTATCACAATGAAAAGAGATAGAAGTATCACAATGAAAAGAGTTACTGAGGATAACTGGAAGCTGGCAACAGAGGTCAAGTCACTTAGAGAACAAATTCAAAAATTGCAATTTAATATGGAAAAAGGAGAGTATGAATTAATATTGTTAAAGAAAGAAGTAGGGGAAAAGAGGACAGCAGCAAGTACTACGGGAGAAGGAGAGGCTATGGAAGAAGACAAAAACCCGCAAATGAAAAATATACAAGATGCCATGGCCAATATGAAAATAAAAGAGAATCAACTCAGAGAACAAATCGAAGAAGTTAGATCATGGGCTAACATAGTAAAGGGGCCAGCAAACACTCCTATTGACAACATAGAAAAACAAGTTCGGAGACAGATTAGAGAGGAAAAAGAAAGAAATGAGAAAGCAGCAAATATCGTCATCAAAGGGCTACGAAACTATGGAGAACAGGAGAAAACAACGGATTTAGTTAAAGACTTCTTTAAAGACCAATTAGACTGGCATGGAACAACCATACAAGCACAAACAATCAGAAAATGGATTAGAGGAGTCAAAGACAAACATGTTAGAGTGACAATGAGGAATACAAGGGATAAAAACAACATTTTCAGCAAGAGGAAGTTTCTTAGAGGCACACACATATATCTTGATGATGATCTCATTGTAACTCAGCAAGAAGAAAGGAGGAAGGAATGGGAAAAAGTGAAAACAACAAAAGAAAACGGCAAGTGGGCGTGGCTACAAAATGGCAAAGCCCAAATCAGCGACAAAATCACATGCAATAAATAGGAACTCGGGCCCACCTAGGAACATTTAACTATAGTTAGCTAGAACTGTAGAGGTTATCCTTGGAGAAGAGGACCTGGTTAGGGCCGATAGCTAAAGATAATGACATCATTATGCTTACCGAGACTCATGAACATGATGGATGTAGGATTCCAAATTTTGAAGGGTATAAGAAGGTATCACTGTGGAATGAGAAGATAGATAATGGTAAGGGGCATGGAGGCATCACCATTCTAATAAAAGAAACTTGGAGCAGATTTGTAAACTTAGAGAAAGAAGATGTAAACAAGCAGTATATTTGGATAAAAATAACAGAGAATCGGATTTCTACAAGGGTGGCAGTCTGTTACTTCGCCCCAAAAGGCTAAAAAATTTATAAAAAACATAGACTAGATCGAGAAGACCCGTTCACTGCACTCAAAAAAGACATAGCAGCCTTAAGCTCTTTAGGGGAAATAATGATAATAGGGGATTTCAATGCTAGAACAGCAAACTACCAAACTCTCAATCTTAAAGAGAGTTACAATGAAAGCAGAGACCCAGTTTGGCTTGAAGAAGAAGGGACACAAAAATGGGAAAGATCTTCACAGGATAGCATGGGAAAGATAAATCATTTTGGTGCTGAATTACTAGGCTTATGCTGCCTATATAACATGGTCATATGCAATGGTATGAAAAAGTGGCCTAAATCAGGTGGAATCACATGCAAAAGATACAATGGACAAAGTGTTGTTGATTATGTAATATGCTCGCAAGATTATGCCGCAAAGATAATTAACTTTGAGATAGAGGATTGCCCCATGGAGCTAAAATCTGATCATAACCCCATCTTGATAAGGGTGGCCACTCACTTTAAAGATCAACATATTCTCCCAAAACCTTTACAAAAGAGGAAGATGATTCTGATCGGCAAAGTTTTAATAACACAAGAAAACCATGATACTTTCCAAGACTCTTTTGCAGCTGTCTAGGGTTCCGGGAAACCATCCCGAGTCTAATAAACAACATTTCATAGACAAGGATAACCTTGTTTTTACTATCATTAAAGCACTGGAGGAGTGTAAAAGATCTAGGGCCACAAGAGAAGCCAAGAACACTTTTTCGGCCAATCCGTGGTTTGATGAGGAGTGCAAAATGGCAAAAAGGAAATGGAAAAAGAACATGAACAGAGAAAGTAGAAAGGAGTATGATCAGCTGATTAAAAAGAAGAAAAAAGTGTATGTGAACAAGAGAAGAATCGAGTTGATTAATCTTGGTAAAAACAGCCCCAGAAAGTTTTGGAAAGAGCTTCAACAGAGAAAAACTCAGATAGAGAACAACATAACAGGAACCAAGTGGCTGGAATATGCCAAGACTCTACGAGTGTGATCTAGGAGAACGTAGAACCATGGAAACAGAGACTACAGGGGAGTTATTCAGCGAAAAGGATATTATTCAAGGCATAAGGAGGTTAGTTGTTGGTAAAGCGCAAGATATAGATGAGCTACAAGCTGAATACCTAAAATGGGGTGTTGAAACCCTCACACCACACATCACTAAGATTTTCAACAGTGTCAATAGAGAAGGTTTCCCTGTAAAATGGACAAGTGTGGTGATCCCACTCCACAAAAGTGGAGATATAAACAATCCTTCTAATTACCGAACCATCATGATCAATCCACTATTTGGCAAGTTATTTGACAGCTTGGTAGAACAAAAAATCAGCAACTAGGCTGACACAGAAGGCAAACGTGCAAAAGGGCAAGCAGGCTTTAGACCGAAACACTCTACTATAGATCACGGCATCACTCTCAAACACTTGATAGAGAAAGTTTGGGACACTCCGGAGAACGAAGCTTTTTGTTGTTTCGTGGACTTTATAAAAGCATTCGACACAATGCCACGTAATAAATTATGGGATAGAATGGAAGAGTTGGAAGTTCCTAAAGAACTTAGGTCAGCGGTTTACAGATTATATGAGCAGGTCAAAGCTAAAATCAGAACAACAGAAGGGCTATCAAAAGATTTTGACAGCAACAGCGGGGTTAAGCAAGGATGTCCGCTGTCTCCAACATTATTCGGGCTCTATATTGACAAGTTAGAAGAGTGGATAAACAAGACCAATGGTGAGGGGGTGCAGCTGGCCCACTTTGTGATAAGATTGCTCTTATATGCAAATGATCTCATAATTCTTGCTAAGACAGCTAAAGGTTTGAAAGAGCACTTGAAAGCACTAGAAATTTTTTGTCATGAAGTAGAAATGCAACTTAACACTAGCAAAACCAAAATTATGATCTTCTCGCTGAAGAAGAATAGGGGCATACAAGACGAGTTTCTATTTGGAAATAGCCCCCTTGAGATTGTGGAAGAGTACAAATACTTGGGCATCGATTTTCATAACAAACTCAATTGGGATACTTGCAAATCAAAAAAGATACAAGGGGGCTGGAAGGCGTTATACTCTTTACAAAACAAGTGCAGTAATGCAGAATTATGGGATTGGACGACCATGAAAACTCTTTTTGATTTGCTGGTCACTCCGGTTATTCTATACGGATGTGAAGTGTGGGGCGGTAGTATGTCCGAACAGAAATGGCGGCAAGTAGAAAGAATTCAAAAACACTTCATCACATGCAATCTTAAAGTCAAGACCACAGTTCCGTATGAGATCCTTTTGGCGGAGGTGGGTTCCTTTCCATTAGAAGCCGTCGCATTGGTCCGGATGCTAAGCTATTTAAAGAAAACCCAAGGTCTGGAAACACATCATTGGACCAAGTTGGTCATAGAGGAAAAACTTGTGAGGTGGAAAAGCACATGGATGAAGCAAAATGACAAATGGATGCGAAAATGGGATATCAACATCCAAACTTGCCCAGATAACATTAAAGAAATAAATAAGTTTGTCAATGAAAAATTCCGCAATATTCTGTGGACAAGACACATAGGGCAGAAAAAATCTTATTACATTAAAGAATTTAATCCCACTTCTAGTCATGATGGAAAGGCCTATATAAGAGCACCTATTAATTGGAAAGCAAAAATGTTGATGGCACAACTTAGAACTAGTTCACATCAGCTGCGACGTGAAACTGGTAGATGGCAAGTTCCAAAGGAAGAGTGGGCAGACAGAACATGTTTATTCTGTAATATGGGAACTGTTGAGACAGAGCAGCACTTTGTCAAGGAGTGCCTGGCTTACAACGACATCAGATCTGGTTATACAAAAATACTGCAGAACAAAGACTTCAACTATTTATTCGAGGAAGATCAAGTGAAGAGAACAGCAGATTTGATTATCAAACTTCAGAGAAGGAGAGACAAGTTAACCAAAACTTTGCAACTGACTAGTTTCGCTCCTGACTCGAGAGGGTGATTGCGTGGGTCCCATAGACTACTTTAGTCTCGTGGACGTCATTAAAATCTATCATATCATATCATATCATATTTTTTCCTTTCTCCCTTCGTCCTTTTTCTTTTCCTCCCGTTACTGGGATTTATATGCAGCGATGTCGAAGAGATGCTACAGTCGGGACTTTTCAATGAAATGAATTTTGTTCTATGATTTGATTAAAGTAATTACTTTAATACTTATTAATAATTTTACCGTTTTTGAAATTAATACTATAGTTATTAGGATTTATAATCAATAACTATAGTTTTGGATGCTATTATTAGGATTGTTTAAATGAAGTCATTGTATTAAATAATTTATAAATTGTTAATTTTTATAATTAACATATTAAAATAAATACCAATCAATTATACTTTTAAATTTAGTGATTATATTAACATATTTAATTATAATTGTTAAACAAGGTAATTATATTATTATTTTCTAATAATATATTATATATCTAAAATATGATATTATAATAGTATATCATATTATTATATTGATAATAACTTATTGTTATTATTATTATTATCATAGAATCTTATTTGAGAACGGGGACATTAATATAAGAATTTATCATATTATTATATTAATATATTATTTATCCCTATCATATCCTCTTATTTTATTAAATCAACTCCTTTTTTTATTCTTTATTATTAAATTCTACGGGGCAAAATAGGGGACATGACACCACAACTTAGGAAATCTGAAAATATTTCCTTTATTTATTCATAAAATACATTCCAAACCATGAATTTTGTCTGAAGTACTGTGATTTCTGATGCTGACTGGGCCCTGCAAGCTAACAAACAGTTCTTCCTAAAAAACAAGAACTTGCCTTGAAAAATAGGAACCTCGCTCCAAACTCCAGAAACTGCTCAAAGGCCCCTCCTCTGCCCCATGGTCCCCTGGGAGCTCATATGTTCAACTATCAGTTCTCCTTAAAAAATAGGAAACCTCCCTAAATAGTAGGAACTGTCATCTGAAAGCTTAAAATGGCTCACAGTGCCCTTGCAATGCTCTATGATCCCTAGAATACTCTAACCATCTCATTGACCTACAGGAACTCGTGTGATAGGTCAACCCTCTACTCATCTAATGTCACCTAGAAAGGGAACATTCCATTTCCTTAATCTAAGTTGCATTCTTCATAAGAAGCTCTTGCTAAAGGAAAAATGTCTTTGATAAATTTTGGTTTTCATGGTTGTGGAATTGTCCAAGTAGTTAATCTGATGTTTTCTCCTAGTAGTTTTAAGCATAGTTGACAAACTCGGAAAGCCTTCATGACTTTTTCAGTTTGCATATTTACTTGCAAGTCAAACTCGTTGAGTTTTCTTGTGAGTTTTCACCCGTTTTTTTTTATTTGGAGGGGGAAAGGGGGGTTACCAACTAGAAACTTGACAGGTTTGACTTGACAACTTCTAGACATGAAAAATGAAAAGCACAAAATAATTAAGAAAAATATAGAGAAATTAGTCAAAAAACTCATGGTTTTGCCATGTAAATGCGTGAACTCCCCTAACACTTAATCACACAGCACTTGGAGAGAAAATATTCTTCACACAAATTTACCAGATATCTAAGAAATCTGTCATTATATCCTTTCTTCTTGTTCTCCATTGTCGGTTCTGTTATCATTATCATCTTCTCATATAAGAAATTTGATTACAATGAGGGGATTTGGGAGTTGACACTAGATTCAACAAATTCAACAGTTATCTTTATCACATAATATCATTGACTAATGATGAAGTATCATACTATCAGTATCAAAGATTTAAATGCGATTATTATTATAAAATACAACACAAACATTCAACTTTGCACAAGAACCATAGACAACAAATCAAACGAGGTCATTGATTTGGTTGAGTCAGAGCCAAAAAAAATGGCCACTAAAGTCAAGTGAGAAGTTGCAACAAAGTGCAAAGATTAAAACCTGTCCCCAAGTTTTTTCTAGTCTAGGGAAGAGGAAGATGTGAAAAAATTGTTATAAGCAATTTATAAATTATGACGATGATTTTATGATGATGACTGGTCTCCTTTATCACTGGCAGATTACTGTTCATATATTTTATGTGGCATCAATACATATTTATTTCTATGTTGTGGACCATTGGTTTCAAAACTACAATTGTAGGCTATTTACCGCATAGGTTAATTAAGAATTGCACACAGATAATGGACACGAACACGAACAGCAGAACTCTTCTTATTATTCGCATGTGCCAAAACATTACATTATGCTTGATTGATAAGATCCATACAATGCTTCCCAAAGGGGTTAAAAATACTTTCCGAAGAACTTTCTCGAAGGAGTCCGTCGGCCACATACAACATGTCACTACATAACAAAAACCTTTCCAAAGGGAACTGTCGGCTACATAACAAGAACCTTTTCGAAGAGACCCGTCGGCTGATACACAATTTCCTTTCCGAAGGGACCCGTCGGCTAATACACAATTTCCTTCCCAAAGGGACCCGTCGGTTGATACACAATTTATACCGACGACATCATCCCCCCCAAAAAGAAAAGTCGTCTCCTGACGACTTACAAAATCTCTGAGACAAATCAACAACCAAAATAAACTGACTGACTAACTGGTCTTCAACACTGTCACCTTAGCCAATCTGACATCTAACCCTGATAGCCACCTGTGCCGCTTTCTGCATTCCAATTCTGAGTACACTGAACCAAGTGTCGTTGTACTGCCTTCAACTGGATGATCAGCTCCTCCCGAGCTCTCTACGCATCTACCAAGACAGCCTCACGGCCAACAACTACTTGCAGTGCCTCTGGTACATAGACACTCCATGCCTGCAGCAGCTCCAAGTCTTCTCAACTGGTCAAACTCCCACGACTAATATCCGCAACAACTAGGGGTCCAAGGGGCAACGCCCCCGGCGGGGTTGAGGGCCCGCAGGGTTCTGGGGCGCTGCCCCAGGTGTGCTTCATAGTACAGGGCGAGGTCGAGGGGCAACGCCCCTCACCGCCAAGACCAAATTAGCACTCTGAAACCCACAAAACTGCACGGAACACACCATTTCTATCATTTTCTGCCAATTCTACACTCTTTCTGGCAATCGTTGGTTCTTTCTCTACCTTGTGGCATCATCTGTTACTCATTCTGAGCATTCCTGATTTGTCGATTTTTTTTTTAGAAAACCTCCTATCACCCTTCTGTGCTACCAATGTACAGCTACACCATACATCCTGCCACTGTATCGACACCTTCCTTATGCAATATCCTGTAACGTCCTCCAAAGTCTGAATGCAATAACAGGTACCCCATATTATGCAAAATCCGTACAGCGACCTCAAAACCATACAAATCAGTACAACAAATGGAATCCGTACGGCATTAGTCTATAATTAAAACTTTAAAATCCATATGCCATGCTTTGTCTCAGAAATCTGTATGCTAGGCTTTGCCTAAAAAATCCGTACGTCAAGAAAGTCCATTCGCCAAATGCTCTGCTAAATCCGTACGGTACTTAGATTTTTATAACATTCGTGTGGTGAGGTAGAAAGTCGTACAAGAACACAAGCTTAAAATCCGTACGATGGCCTATCAAAAACTGACTATAAAAATTCGTACGGTATCTTCACTCCAGAGCTCCGTACGGTGACTCCTGCTAGAAATCCATACAATGTCTAAAACCCGTGCAACAACCAATCCTCAGAAAATCTGTACGGTAACCTTTACTTAGAAACCGTACACTGCATTATTGTTATAAAATCCGTACATCACATATTAAAATCTGTACTATTCCAAGCTCCAGAAAAATCCGTACATTGCCTTCACTTCAGCTTCTTCCAAAATCCGTATGTCGTAAGGCAAGAGGATGCAAAAACTTGATGAAATCTATACTGCACAAAAAACCGTACATTGAACTGAAAAATCCGTACAGGAAAAGCCGTACACTCTCAGACTTTATAATATGCAAAAACCGTACACTTCCTCCAAAACCGTACGGTGAACAGTTAAGAATCCGTACGGTGCTTTGTTTCCAAAATCCGTACAGTAGCTTTTTCATCATTTTTTCCTTTTTTTTTCCATTTCTTTATTTTTCTTTTTTTTTTTAATTTTTCTTTTTTCCAATAGCAAAGTCAGTTTTCCCTTCGACCATCGGCATTGTCAGTCTGCAACGACGAAGGGGTCGCCCGAAGGCCATTCTCTACCACAGAAGTCTTCCGACCGTGGTATACCTTCAACTTCGAGCCATTCACCGCCTGAGGCACTTCCTGTCCATCCAAAGTCCATAATTTTATTGCTCCATTGTCCCCTACTTTGAACTTGCCTGGTTTGATCTCATTCCGGTCGTCATACTTCAACACTCATTGTTCGAGTTGAAACTTGCTACGCCTGTTCTGTGTCATCTCCATATCACCTAGTTTGTTCCCGAAGCTCGCTACCATGGGCTCCATCAGCTGCCCCTTCTGTCCGTCAATAACACATTCACTCTGTACTGCTACAACTTGTATTGAACCCTTCCTCTTTGTTGCCTATGCAGACCGTATCATGTGTCTGCCTTGTTGCCGGTACCTTTTTGCTATATCTTTCCTTCTTTCGGGTTCGTACTGTATGTTCTTTCCTTCAGGTTTAGTCATACTGCGTTTCCTTCTTCGGCTTCTCTGTGTTGCTTCGAACATTCATTTCCTCCTTCGGCTTCTCCATGTTCCTTCA
Organism: Cupressus sempervirens; assembly: GCA_028749045.1. Classification (NCBI taxonomy): domain Eukaryota; kingdom Viridiplantae; phylum Streptophyta; class Pinopsida; order Cupressales; family Cupressaceae; genus Cupressus; species Cupressus sempervirens. The sequence goes on along the minus strand of CM053785.1, from coordinate 249,273,353 downwards.
GACATTCATTTCCTCCGTCAGCTTCTCTATGTTCCTTCGGACATTCATTTCCTTCTTTCTTACCTTCGTCGACTCTTAACATATTACAGCTTGGAAAGAGTTCGTAGTCTTCTATCTGCTAGTGGTAAAGACCGTTCGTCTATCAATCCTCCTTCCAACCGTAAGACTCCCTCCTGATCTGGTTCCATATTTTGCCTCCTTTCATCCTCTTCTTCCGAATCTGACGATAGAGCTTCTTCCCCGACCATTTGAGTGTGTAGATCGATGACATACTTTCGGCCTTTGCTTTCAAGTGATAAAGTATTTTTCTTCCAATCATGTTTTGCCTTGGCTTGTATCAGCCACCCCCCGCCCAGAATGGCATCATATCCTCTCTGCTTCAGTGGGATCACAACAAAGTCCAACAGGAACAGTTGTGTTCCAATCATCACTGGTTGCACTGTGAGTACTCCCAATGGCTTGATTCCATGTTGATCGGCTGTTAACAACTGGAAGGTAGGTGGCCACAATGTCGGCTGTCCCAACTTTTTCCAGGTATCCTCTGGCAGCACATTGACACCAGACCCTCCATCCACTATCGTGTTCGTTAGCACAGTCCCGAGAATGCCCATTTCAACAACCACCGGATAGCGTCCGGATGAAAGAGCTAACAGCATCAGATCTTCTGCACTTGCACCACTTTCCCTCTCGTTTTTGTCTGTTGTACTTGCTCCACTTTCCTGCTCCCTTCCCTGTACTCTTGGTAGTTTAGCAGCGGGAACAATGTTTGTGAGTGCCGATCAGAGCTGAGGCATAGTGAGCAATAGATCATTTATCCTAACGGGTATCTTGGCTTGCAATATTTGCCGTACAATGTTCTGTTCTGCGCAATTCCGTACAAAGGTACTCGACGTGTCCTTCAGGTGTGCCGTTTCTATCTGCGTTGCTCTCTGAATCTCTACCCGTGCTTCCTCCAATCTCTTCTTTTCCTCCGTCGGATCGGGGTATAGCTCTGCCTGCTTCCGAGTGATTGCCAAAACTTCTTCCTTGTCCGTCCTGACGGTAATCAAGTTTACTCCAAACTTCGGGCACTTAGCATCATCATGATCGTCCGGTCCACACCATCGGCATAGCAACTTCAGTGTATTCGCCGTTGTGCACTCTCGGGCAAAGTGACCCCACAGATTGCATGCGCGACATTGAACTATCGGCTGACCATTCGCATCATACTGAATTCGACTCTTTCCGCCATTATTGTTGTTGCTACTATTGTTGTTGTTTTGACCGTGTCGGTTGTTTCTGTATCCGCCCGATGTGGCACCTTCCGTACTGGTGTTCCCATTCCCTCCTGACGTGGAAGCTGCCTGTGTAAGAAGCACTTGTGGAGATCCTCTGGTTTTCATGTTAAAGGGGCATTCCTTTGTCGAATGGCCCATGATCTGACAAATGTCGCAAAATTGGTTCTTTGGACAGGATCCTTTAGTATGACCATCAGTTTTACACTCTGTGCACCACAACTCACTACTCTTTGTCTCCTGCATATTTTTAAACTCCTTCATCATGCGGATCATGTCCTTCTGTAGGGCACGAACCTTCTTGCTACTGCCTTCATCGTTGCTACTATCTTCTCCGGAAGGCTCATCATCATCCGAATCAGATGAGCTAGTCTTCTTCTTCTTCTTTGTCTTCTGCTCACTTTCGAAGTTCAATGCCCGATTGTATGCTTCAATATATGTCGATGGTGGCACAATCTTCATCTTTTTCTGCAGCTTCGGATGAAGGCCTTCAATGAACCATCTTTTCTGGAGCCCATCTGCCGGCTTATTCTCCATTTTACTGATTAAGTCCTTCAACCTCCTGGCGAAGACCCGTACTATTTCATTCTTCTTTTGCTTGGTATTGAATATGTCCGCTACAATTTCATTATCGTTGCGCAGAAGTTGAAATTTTGCGATGAACTCCTTAATGTTATCCCAACTGTTTTAACTTTTGTGGATTAGTATCAGTAAACCAATCAATCGCAACACCCCGTAGGGTAGCGGGAAATTGTCGGATCCATTCGCTTGTATCTGTTATGCCATTTGCCCTCCAGATAGTTTCACATGTTTTACAATGTCGAATGGGATCAGCTGCTTCATCACCATCAAATTTAGGCAACTTTTCTTTCGGACTTACCATTATCACTGTATGTTGAGGGTTTTGTTGTGTACTTGCGCTATTCTGAACACCCGCGCTATTCTGAGCTCCCGCACTGTTTTGAACACCCGCGCTGTTCTGCACACCCGCGCTGTTTTGTACACCCGCGATGTTTTTAGCTTCTATGCTGTTTTCAACACCCGCGCTCTTTTCGGCTTCCACGCTATTTTTAACACCCGCGCTGTTTTTGACTTCCGCGCTATTTTCAACACCCGCACTATTTTCGACTTCAACGTTGTTTGGTGAAAAAGAGGTTTCCTCAACCGAAGTTGTTCGTTCCGAAAGTATATCTCGACGAAGAGGTCACTCCACGCTCGTGCTCCTTCAACACTCTGAGCCGTGCGAGTCGATCTCCTTCCGTCAGGATTCTCTTCCCGTGGCGTATGCAAGTTCAGAAACTCCTCCCTCGCTTCTTCCACCAAATCAAGCCGTTGTCGAGTCTCCTTCAACAATCCTTCTGTGCTCTTGTTTTTGTCAGCAATCTTCTGAAATCTCCTTCGACACTCTATCTGTTGTGCCAGAATTAAATTTTCTTGCGCGATGCATATGTCATCCTTTTCCTTCAGCTTATCCTTATTTTTGTTCAACTGATTCGACATTTAATTTCCATTCGCCTGCCTGCGTACCAGGTCCATTGGGCAACGGCGCCAAATGTTTATAGCATAGGTTAATTAAGAATTGCATACAAATAATGGACACGAACACGAACAGCAGAACTCTTCTTATTATTCGCATATGCCAAAACATTACATTATGCTTGATTGATAAGATCCATTCCCAAAGGGGTTATAAATACTTTTCGAAGAACTTTCCCGAAGGAGTCCGTCGGCCACATACAACATGTCGCTACATAACAAAAACCTTTCCGAAGGGACCCGTCGGCTACATAACAAGAACCTTTCCAAAGGGACCCGTCGGCTGATACACAATTTCCTTTCCAAAGGGACCCGTCGGTTGATACACAATTTCCTTACTGAAGGGACCCGTCGGCTGATACACAATTTCTACCGACGACATAGGCATCCTATCTTTATCGTGACTTGTCACTATGAGTGATGTTTTGCAAGTTGTAAGTTGTAACTGCCATTTTGATACAGTTTGTATTCTCTCTTTATATATGGACCGTTCTTGCATGTTTCATATGATTGGGTTCTTCTTGTACGAGGTGATTTCTCTGATTTTTGTGTGGAGCTAGTTTTCAGATACTGTGGCGACTTTCATGCTAAAAGTATTCAGTGAGAATACATGTTTATGAATTCTTTATGATATCAGGAAGGTGTATTCAAGTATCTACTTCAGATAACAGTTGTGTCTAGAAGTGGAGAGCTCATTTGTTCTATTTTTTGTAGTATCATTATTATTACCAGTCGAAGATTATGTTGTCATTCTGAGAAGTGATTTTAGATATAATCCTGCTCATTATGTGATCATTATCAGTGTTGTTGTATCAACTGTTCCAAATTCCAATAAAGGAACTATTTTGGTGTTGGGTTATTTCCCTCGCTAAGGAGGGTTGTAATGTCCCCATTTGTTGCCAGCATCAGAATTTCAGAGATTAGCCTAATATTAGATCCTCGTAGACTAATGAGGATGGTTAGAGGGTCTTCTAAGAATTGATTCATCTCCAACATTCAGCAATTTATGGATTTGGCCTTCATTCAATGTCATTCGGACTCCATTTGCCATACTTACTATATATAGTAAGTCAGGGGTAATAGAGATGGACCCTTTTTCTATTTTTAGAAAGTGTATTTGGTCACATGGGGAATTATGAGGAGAGATTCTTATTTCAGACGGCACAGCATCAGACAAGTATTTCAAGAGATATTAAAGTTCAAGTGACTTAAGTGATTTATTTAAATATTTTAATGTTATAAAGTTATAAAGTTACTTAAGTGACTAAAAGACGAAATAGTCTTTTATCCCACATTGCTAAGTTGTTCGAGCCTCTCCTCATTTTGAAGTTATAAAGGAAATCATTTGCATTAGGATTGTTACCATGAGATATCATGTTATTCAAAATTCCAAAAGGCTGCTTTATTGTGACTTGGCTTTTCCTTGAGGATGAATCCCTTTGAGAAAAGAGTGAGACTGGACGCAAACTCAGTGACTGACACTTCATTTTGGATTAAGCGTTTAGATAGAAACATTCTGCATTCGAAGTAAAGATTGGAGTTACTAAGCAGGAATAAGGAAGTTGATTATTGAAGAGAGCAGCTGTGATAGTACGTACAGGTCATAGCAGCAGTAGACGTGAGCTAGTAGGCAGGCTGGAGAACAGTCATACCATAGCCGTGATAAGGAATGCAAGATGGGGTGTTAGTTTCTCCTTAATGCTGGTTCATGCTCGAGATAGGATCTTACTAGCAGCAAACAGTCACCTGGGTTCGCGTGGGGTTAGGAAGCAACAAGTCCGCACCATTCTTAGCTCCATAGTGGACTCACACAGCAGCAACCTCATATAGAACGTTGGCTACAAGGGTAGATAATAACGGTGAAGCCGAGCATGTAGATTGTAAGTGATTGTGGAAGACGCTCTAGTGGTCTAACAACGTCCTTATACTGCAGCAGCATGAGTATCACCTACCCTAGCAGCTCAGGTTCACTATCCTACAGCAGCACGGATACTCCCTCTCCAGCAGACAGCATCATTCAATCGTTGACTTCAGACTATATGTTATCTAGCCATTGTTCTGCATATTAGATACATTGATTTTTGCATGATTTCCTTAGTGCATAGAGGTCTGACTGCGACTCAAACAGTGTGGAGAATATTACTTGGTTAATCTCCATAACTCGAGTCTTGCACTTTTATATATATTGACACACCAATGCTGTAATCTCTTGCGAACAATAAATCCAATTTGTGGGTCAGTTATTTGTTAGTTTGGTTATGATCATTAACAGTATAACAGTGACATCAATTATTGATAGCAAACACGAGTATGCCACTATTTGTTGATATACAGGTAGTCTCATTACCCCATTATTATCTCTGAACATATTTACATTACTGAGCACTCCACGTGAATATTGTTTTCTTGTTAAGATCTTTATTATGGGAGGATTATCTTGTCTGAAATATAGTCGGTTCTACTTAAGAATATTTATCGAATTAGAATCAGCAGTTGCCCTTGTTGGATGTATACAACGATATCAGAACTCTCATACCAGGTTGCTTGTGAATTGTTTGTCAATATGCCATTAACCTAATTCTAATTTCTTGGTCAAATAAGAGCTGGAATATTTCAGTAGTGTCAGAGTTTAAGATCTGGGTAACATGCCAACTGTTTGACAAAATTTCACTAGCCATAATTCAACTTCTTTGATCAAACTAAGCAGGGATTATTACAATGGTATCAGAGTTGTGTATTCTGCCAGCCTGTGTGGTTTTTGGAAATTGTTTATTGGAGATTTCATCAGAAACATTTTCACAAAAGGTTTAATCTGAATGGTTTGAAGTTGTATTCTTTTGGAGGTGGAAGAGTATTGCTTTGTGAGAAATAGAGTGAAGCACTTTGCTCGGAGCCTAGTTTCCTGCCATCCTATGGGGTAGGAAAGTTATTTTATTTTCAGTTTTGTTATTCCATTTGGAGTGACCAGCACTCTAGTTTTTTCCCCTATGGACAGACATAAGAAGACTAGCAGTTCTAGAAGTCAGTGGAGTAATGAGGAATTTAGCACGAAAATGAATGCTTTGCAGGAGAGTATGGAAAAACTTAAACTTCATCAACAGAAGTTGGCAGAGAACTTGTCGGATCCAGAGATAGTTGAGAGGACAGCTAAGTATATAGTTTCTACCTTTAGAAGGCCGATATCGAGGTTGCGGGGAAGAAAGCTTCAGTTTTCCCCGACAAGTGTCCATGATGCAAATGTACTTGTATTTAGTACAACACTTGCTAGTCCTATTTGCCTTGTTGATGATAGATGTGTCAGTAGATCAGTAGATATGTCAGTATCCTTGGTGGATAGCGGCACTAAGCTTCAGCATGTTGAGGCCTGTAGAGTTGTTGCAGTTAGTGCAGAGGCAATTGATGCATTGTTACTACTAATACTTCAAGCTCTCTTGAGGAGGGACTTATTATTGGAGATTTGTATGGAAGCTGTCATAGTGTTGCTCCAGTCAGGTGGGACCAAAGCATTATGGAGTCACCCAACTGTGATACCGGTGATTTGGGTGTTACAGTGGAGTTAGTAGATGTAGGTTCATGCTCTAGCATTATTGATTCATAGCTTGGCATAGAGTCATGTGTGCAAAGTTAGGTGACGGCAGATGGATGATGCTATGATTTGCACCACATATGATACCTCTTGCCAGATATTGGGTGATGACTCTTATGAGATTTTGGATGAGTCCCAGGATTAATGTTTACAGGATTTTGCTATTGAGGTGGAAACTAATACATGTGGGGGGATTGAGATTGCGAGGGCTTCTGTTTCTTTGGAGTTGTTTGAGGTACATAGTAGTTGTATCTCGGATGCAGAGTTGGGCAAGGACGATAGCACATGTATGACTGATCTTGTGGTGGATAGTTTTGATTCAATTTCCTATCACAGTGCAGTTTAGTAAAACACAAAGCTTGCATAGGAGTCAAGGGTTACAAAGGCATCATGTGACTTATCAGCTGAAGGTGAGTGATAGTAACATTTATTCATCTCTTGATCATTATGATGCTATTCGACATATGCTAGCTACATCTGGTTGGGGTGCCCCAGTGTCAAATGAGCACGGTGATAGTAGTCTTTCCCTAGCAGAGGTTCATGTGCTTTGAGATGCTGTTAGGATCTTGAAGCATAGTTACTCTCAATTAGTTGATGACAGAGATTACCTTCTGGAGTGGGGTAGCACCTACTATGAGGCGTTGTTAGGGAAAGAGGTGGTTGAGCTGAACCGAGAGCTTGAGGTGACAGTGGACTCTCTTTAGTATACTCAGTTGGCTCTTTAGGAGTCACAGTCATAGTTGGGGGAGGTTACCGTGGAGTTAGAATAGGTACAATCAACACCAGCCCTAAACCTTGTGCAGTTATATATTGTGGTTGGTGGCGAGTTTGCTTCTAAGGTTGAGGATGAGGGACGTGATGATGTGGTAAACACATTCATCCAAGATATGAGTGTAGTATGTATAGAGGAGGCGAGAGCCTCAGTGGAGATGGGCTCTCATGGTGATTTGCTTCCTTCTATTAGAAGTGAATCTATTTTTTCTTTCCATATAGCTGATAGCATTGGACAGTTGACATTGTCACATTTTCAAAGAGATTAGTTGTAGATTGCAAGGGAGTAGATTGATGCTTCCACATATAAATTTCTACTGTATTGAGTCATTCATGGAATATTTGCTTGAGAGCTCGGATTTGCGGGAGGTTTCACACAGTATATCTGAGGGTGCTCTCATTTGGAGCTCTCGTGCTATTCGACAATTGGTGAGGAAGATTGTAGAGACCTTGGCTACAATACTTCCCAATAGGGATTTTGTGGTTGGTTTTACTGAGAGGGTTGCCTAGGATCCTACCTGACCAATAGTTCAAAGTATGAGATTGGAGCCATCTGATTGGAGCCATCTTCTGATTTCCAATTTGATATTGATGAGCCCTTGATAGTGATTGGGATTTTTATTGGCATTATATTGTGAGGAGTGCTCATCACTTGTATTTTGACCCACAGGTGGAGGACTTGGTTTTCAGTGTTATGGATGGTGACAAAAGGTTTGGTATTCATTAAACCCGCAGAGGGCGTAGTTCTCTGCTAATGGAGGGAGATTCTAAGATACAAGGTATTGTGAAACATTTGGATGTGCTAGTGAATGAGATGAATCAAAATCACAAACAGATGACTCAATCGATTTCAAAGCCGAGATTTGAGCAAAGGATGATATCACTTTTTCTAAGAGCAGAAAGTGAAGATACAGTTGCGGCTTCAGATTTGCGGGACATTTCTCATGAGACACTACATGAGTTGGGCACAATTGAGGTGGAATGTGATGAGGATTTATCTCAAGTTAAGTCAGATGATGCAGTTGTTGGCACGAGTTCCCCGGATCATGTATTTAATGGCGATGCAGCGGTAGTGTGAGTAGGAGCATGCGAGGATACTGTCATATCAGCAGTCACTTCTGTGTCAATTGAGCCATCCAATGAGGAGTTTAGCAGTATGCAAGCGGTGGTATATGTGTGCTCTAATGGTAGTACACTTGTTATTGTTGACAAGGTGAGCGATGTAGTGATAGAATCATGTTATACTATCGGTCAAAAAATTGTTGATGTTCACTTCATAAATAGTCCTTCATTTGACATGGATGCAACATTGTCTTTGACAATCCATTGTTTGAGGTTGATGTTGATCACTCACTTGAGTGGAGTTGGGCTCAGTTTTCACCATCTGTGAAGATTCAATTTTGTATTGCAACAGTTAGTAACGTTCTTGTGTCCACAAATTTTGACGTGGCAACACCAATGGTTGATACAATTGGCATGAGTGCATATGGTTCTCCTGCAGCTACATCTCTTCAAGGGATTGTTGATATGAATTCTGGTCTAGTTTATATTATATGGGTGACAACCAAAATGAAGATATTTCTTGTGGGGATTCTTCTGGCGATATTCTAACTCCTACACCTTAGCACAAGTTTTCACTGTTATACTGCAGGGTATGTTGTTGGTCCTGATGATGTTAGTGGTATGCAATTGGTTCAAGGTCAACAGGGGTGTCACATACTACTTCATTTGGGATCCAGGTGGAGGTTGGAGTTCACTGTTATTGCTAGATTGCTTGAGGGCAAGCAATCTCGGGAAGGGAGGATTGTAATGTCCTCATTAGTTGCCAATATCAAAATTTCAAGGATTAGCCTAATATTGAATCCTCCTAGGCTAGTAAGGATGGTTAGAGGGCCTTCTGAGGATTGATTCATCTCCAACATCCAGCGATTTATGGATTTGGCCTTCGTTCGATGTCATTTGGACTCCTTTTGCCATACTTACTATGTCTAGTAAGTCAGGGGTAATAGAGATGGACCCTTTCTATTTTTAGAAAGTATATTTGGTCACATGGGGAATTATGAGGAGAGATTCCTATTTCAAATGGCACGGCAATCAGACAAGTATTTCAAGAGATTAAAGTTCAAGTGACTTAAGTGATTTATTTAAATATTTTAATATTATAAATTATAAAGTTACTTAAGTGACTAAAAGACAAAATAATCTTTTATCTCACACTGTTAAGTTGTTCGAGCCTCTCCTCATTTCGAAGTTATAAAGGAAAGCATTTGCATTGGGATTGTTACCATGAGATATTATGTTATTCAAAATTCCAAAAGGTTGCTTTATTGTGACTTGGCTTTTCCTTGAGGACGATACCCTTTGAGAAAAGAGTGAGACTGGACGCAAACCCAGTGACTCACACTTCATTTTGGATAAGTGTTTGAATAGATACATTCTGCATTTGAAGTAAAGATTGGAGTTACTAAGCAGGAATAAGGAAGTTGATTATTGAAGAGAGCAATTGTGATAGTACGTACAAGTCATAGCAGCAATAGACGTGAGCTAGTAGGAAGGCTAGAGAACAGTCATACCATAGCCGTGATAACAAAGGAATGCAAGACAGGGTGTTAGTTTCTCCTTAATGCTGGTTCATGCTTGAGACAAGATCTTACTAGCAGCGAACAGTCACCTGGGTTAGCGTGGGGTTAGGAAGCAACAAGCCCGCACCATTCTCGGCTCCATAGTGGACTCATGCAGAAGCAACCTCATATAGAACATTGGCTACAAGGGTAGATAATAACAGTGAAGTCAGGCATGCAGATTGGAAGTGATTGGGAGATGCTCTGGTGGTCTAACAGCATCGTCATACTGCAGCAACATAAGTATCACCTACCCTAGCAGCTTGGGTTCACTATCCTACAGCAGCACAGTTACTCCCTCTCCAGTAGACAGCATCATTCAATCGTTGACTTCAGACTGTATGTTATCTACCCATTGCTCTGCATATTAGATAGATTGATTTTTGCATGATTTCCTTAGTGCGTGGAGGTCTGACTGTGACTCAAACAGAGTGGAGAATATTACTTGGTTAATCTACATAACTCGGGTCTTGCAATTTTATATATATTGACACACCAACACTACAATCTCTTACAAACTATAAATCCAATTTGTGGGACAGTTATTTGTTTGTTTGGTTATGATCATTAACAGTATAACAGTGACATTAATAGTTGACAGCAGACATGAGTATGCCAACTGTTTGTTGAAATTCAGGTAGTCTCATTGCCCCATTGTTATCTCTGAACATATTTACATTACTGAGCACTCCATGTGAATATTGTTTTTCTGATAAGATCTTTATTATGGAGGATTATCTTGTCTGAAATAAAGTCAGTTCTACTTAAGAATATATATTGAATTAGAATCAGCAGTTTCCCTTGCTGGATGTATACAGTGATATCAGAACTCTCATACCAGGCTGCTCGTGAATTGTTTGTCAATATGCCACTAATCCAATTCTAATTTCTTGGTCAAATAACAGTTGGAATATTTCAGTAGAGTCAGAGCTTAAGATCTGGGTGACATGCCAACTATTTGACAAAATTTCACTAGCCATAGTTCAACTTCTTTGATCAAACTAAGCAGGGATTATAACAAGGGTTTTTCCCAAGATAATTATTTGTATTGTTTGATTGCTTTGATTCTATTCTGTGTTCCTACTGATTATTAAATTTCTGGTTCAAACTTAACATTTTCAAATCATAATAGTTGCCAGCCAACAATTTTATCAAGATCTCGCATGATGATGCAATTATGCGCTCAATTTGTATTCAAATGAGTCAAATTCCATTGGAAGCACTTTTATAGTTTGTACTCATTTATGGACTCATTTGATATATTGTCATTAAATTTTTGCGATAAAAAATGTGCTTTTTAAGAAACTTGAGCAATTTTTTAAGGTGCCAAGTTTTATGCAAGTCATAGCAAGTCACAAATTCTGGGTTTGCCCAGATTCTACCAAGTTTTTGCAAAGTCCAAGTCTGCCAACCATGGTTTTAACGAATCAGTACTCTTTTGCTATGCAATAAGATTTGCAACCTCTACACAGGTTTTCAGTATATGAATTATTTTAAATATTAGTCAATCTTGTATGCTGAAAGGAGATCCATTTATGGATCCCATAGTACATAGCTTCTACTGAGATCATCAGAAAAGGAAAAATGAAAGAGAAAAAAGTTGACAAGAAAAGAAAGAAATAATTGGAGCAGCACAACATAAGCCTAGGTATGGAAGGAGTAACTACTCATAAAAATGATCCCCTCTGAACAAAATAGAGCGAGTATCGGCTTGGACAAGGCATCAAAAATGGTATAAATGTGTAATTTCAACCTTAGGCTAACCACTTATTTTGGTCTTGAAGAATAATTTGACAGTCCCAAAACAAGGAACTCCTATTTTGTTCCCTGTACAATTGATGATTGGGAAACCTTAATACAGGTGATTGTGTACAGTGAAGCACTGCAAGTAAATTTAATAGTAATATGTGAACTTCTAGCCCTGCTGAAATTAAAAGTTTGCAAACTGAAGTGATAAATAATGAGCAAAGGGATATTATGACCAAAACGCCATAGCGAGATTAACTAATCATCTGCACTAAGTCACAGAAATTCTGTGGACTAATTTTGTCTTTCAGAGTTGCAAACACTTGAGTTTTGAAGCAAAGGATTAAACCTCTCATAAAAGCATAACCGAGTGCACACATGCTTATAACTGAAAAACTGAATAGATGAATTTAGCAGATGAAGAAAAGATCAGGAATATGAGCAGTATAATGAATCAGTGTCTTAGAAATGATGTCTGATGTCCACAACAATAGAAAATCTAAGAGTTTTGACAGAAAACTTACACCGTTGCTACTATACACCCACGACATGTTACAACATAGAAAAGTATAAGATACACAAATGCATAGCAGTCAGCACCATTGGTGCAGGCTTATTCCATAACTGTATGAATTAGGCTTGCAACATAGATGTAGTACTTATTTTCTACAATTAGTCCCTTCGCATGATAGACAAAGGTGCTAATTGAACATTATGAAAGAAGAACCTAAAGGAAAAAGTGTAATGAGTAAAAGGTGCTGATGTATCAATATGTTAAAAAGGAAGGGAGGGCTTTACATGAGTGGAAAGTGTTCCCAAAACTAATTAATTCAAGAAAATTTGATGAGCCTAATGCCCCTTCAATGTAATGTCCCCAATTTTTAAAAACATATTTTTAATAGGTTAATTAATTAAAAGCTCCTAAAAATTAAATAATATCACAAGAACGTATTTAATTAATTGATTTAATTAATGAAAGGGACCAAATCATATTAATTATCTATAGGTGTTAGCCATGTTGGCACTCTTCTATAACCTCTTGGGACTTTTCTCCGAAGGGGTATTTATGTGCGGCATATAGGTAGTTGTTGGTATTCAATTTGGATTATTTTCTTTCTACTGCAAATTCCTGTTGGAGTTCTCTATTGTTCACCATTTCAAAAGTGAAAGATCTTCCCTACTTGCCTTTCCAGTTTTAGTGGGATTCAACCTTCACCCTATAATGTTGCCTGTAATACTTTGCTCACATATGGCAAATCGGAGCACCATCTTTGTCTATGGGTATTAATTGGAGACTATCAGTATTAAATATCTATTCATGCTTGGCATTTATTTGATGGAGTTGTGTTCTAACATTATTTGTATATGAGTTTGTATTCTCTTTCCAATTTCTATACAATACCCTGGGGAGTCTTCCCTTCGTACTCCTCCCTCTATCCACCTCTCTCTGTACTCCTCCCTCCACCCCTTCGTACTTCTTCCTCCATCCCTCCGTACTCCTTGTACTCCTCCCTCCAGCTTCCATCTCCCATCTTTCATCTGTTATCTTCCATCTCCCAACTTCCATCTGCCATCTTCCATCTACCAACTTCCATCTGTCATCTTACTTACCAACTTCCATATACCATCTTCCATCTTGGAACTTCCATCTGCCAACTTCCATCCGCCATCTTCCCTTTGCCAACTTCCATCTTCTATCTACCATCTTCCATCCCCCAACTTTCATCCGCCATCTTCCATCTCCCAACTTCCATCTACCATCTTCCATCTACCAACTTCCATCTTCCATCTACCGACTTCCATCCGCCATCTTCCATCTACCATCCTCCCAAATCCACCGTACGACATTCCATTCCTCTATACAGGCATATCCATTCCCCCGTACGACAAAGTCATTCCACCGTACGGCACCCTACTCCACCATACGGATTAGACATTTCCCCTTCCGACTTTGACAAATGGTAAGGTTCGAAAAAGGAATATTACATTCGATTGGGAATTAATCATCCTAAGGGCCTTGCATTCACATTGACAAAGCAGACTTCCATAGAAAACCAAATAATTTTGGACCGCAAGCTTATTAATGTCCACCCACTAATTGCTATGTGAAATTAAATTGTGTCAGCAACTCCCGCGGCAACATAGATAAAGCTGGGAGAAGCTGTTTAATATGAAAAAAAATTGGGATTCTGATTGAGGCCCACTTTATTTTTTCTTTCTGGCTGCACTAACAATTAAGTAGATATTTTTGCACTGGTTAAAGGACTAAGAATGCCTAAATAGATAAGCATATCAAAGCTTAGAACTAAATATGACTCAAAGATTATTGTCAAGGATATGAATAAAGGCTCCATGCCTGGTTGGAAGCTCAATGTTGCACTAGCCAACACCCTAATCAATGCAGAGTAGTTTGAAACATAAACCATTCACATTTTTAGGGAAGAAAACAAATCTGTAGTCAATCATTCTTATGTCTAGCAAACAACATAACAAGCAAGAAGGCCTTAAAAAATATAATTTGAAGATAATGACATAAACTCTTAAATGTTTACCATCTTATTTGAACATGTATGAAACCCTATTTGTAATGATTGCTTGGCTGTCCTTTAACTGGTCATCGCTGGGTTTTGATCACTATTCTTATTGTCATCTTAAGAACACCTATCTTTGTCTCTTCTTCGTCAATTTTTTTCCTGCATATAAAGCTCGTTCCAAACACTAGTTGCCCATCACTCCACATGGGAAAAGACGGCGAGGTCCTAGAAGTTGTGGGGGGAATGCTTCTTTGGTTTGACAAGGACTTATAGCTGATATTACATTTCAACATCTAGAGTGGTGAAATTTTGGCACTAATCAAGCTTACTTTGAGGCAATCAGAGATAAATATTATCAAAATTTGGAGATCAAAAAATTCAATTTTGAAGGACTTCTCTAAGGACCTTTCTAAAATCCTTCCTATTGCTAACGTTTGCACCCAAATTTTCACTAAGGTTGCAGTGCTTCTTCCTTTTCAAGAAAAAATCTTATGAGATTGTTAATCATTCCCTCTGAAAGGATTCCCTATCAACCAAGTATTGTTTCATTTTCTGAGTAGTACTTAGCCCTAGGGCCCTAGTTGCTTGAGTAGGGTCTGAAACTAGGGCCCCAAAGCTCCACCATAAGCATCATTTTGAATCTTCCATCACAAGTTCTATACTTACTAGTGAGCAAATATTATTACACGCTTCAAAGTTAAATGTCACAATATACAATTTTTAATAATATTGATTTTGAAGCTTCTAAATTTTAAAAAAGCAAAACAACATAATACCTTGTATGTAATGTTCCCATCAAATTATTAATTAATCAAACCTTTGTTAATGGGCTAATTGATTTAGTAAATCTCAGACCCATTTTTTATTTAATTGTTTCCGTAAGTAGATATGGGCATCGGCTATCTCTGTAAACCCTTGAAAAGTTTCTCCGAAGGGTATTTAAGCATGGCATGTAGGTAGTAGTTGGGATGCGATTTGGATTATTTCTTTGTACTACAAATTCCTATTAGAGTTCAGTATTGCTCGCCATTTTGGAAGTGAAAGATCTTCCCTACTTGGCTTTCTCTAGTCTCAATGGGATTCATCCCTCACCCTATTCCGTCTCTATATTTCTTGGCTCGAATCTGGCAAATCGGAGCACCATCTTGTCTACAAATATTAATTGAAGGTTTTTAGTATTCAATCTCCATTCTTAATCGACTTTTATCTAATGAATTTGGAATTCTGAGATTGTTTATGGTTGTATTGACTAAACCCATCTTCCACTACCATACGACTCCATTCGTACAACTACACTACCATACGAACTATTGGCTTGGCGCAACAAACATTACCGTACTTGACTGTACAACATCATAACAATACCGTACGGCCCTAAGATCTCACCCAGCTACACCGTACGGCCTTCTATACCTACCGTACAGCAAACTTAACCCAACCTCATGGTTGTTTCCCTCCACCATATAGCCTATCCTTGGTTTTATCGTACGGCCTCTTGCCACACCTTGCGGATCTCTTACTACACCTTACAAATCCCTTGTTGTACCATACAGACTGCCAGTTGCATCGAACAGATCCCCTATTGTTTGTTGTACGGATGCCCTACTGCGAGGTCAAAACATTACAGTGGTATCAAATCCAACAATCCTACCAGCCTATGGACAGTGAATGAGAGTTTATAGCCGGAAGAGAAGAAGATCTCATTCAGTTGCTAGAATAGCGGAACAAGAACCAACTATTGTCGAACTCATGGCACTACTAAGAGATCTCTCGAGGAATCAGGCACAGATCAATGATATTCAGCGACCTATGGGAGAAACTCTCGGAAAATTGGCTAACAATAAAATATTCGATAAACAAAATGGTCACAGCGCAGACTCCATGTTGGGTAAGGCGAACCCTCATCCAACATGTTCTCAACCTTCCATGTTTTTCCCTCCACGTACGGATGTACCACATAGAGGAAAGAAGACAATCTTTGAGGGAGTTCAAGAATACTTTAGAGAAGACTGGAAGAATGCAGATTTGGAGGAGGATATATCCTACAAAGATTATCCAAAACTGAGAATGAGATTCTTGAGGCAGAAACCAAGGATACTTTAACGATGATCTGAGAAGAAAGTTGAGTAAGGTCATTATGTCACCATTTGACGGATCCGGATCCATATTTGCTCAAGCATGGGTAATGAAGGTCGATACTTACTTCCAACTTATTCCAATGCTAGAAGAAGCAATCAAATTTGTAGCACTACACTTGGAGGGAGTGAATGGTGGCATCATGGCACCATCACATTGGGGCATGACCAAATAAATACTTATACGGAATTCACTGAAAGATGATAGATCGATTTGATGGTAAAGATCTGGAACTTAATTTCAAAGAATTGGCACAACTGAGGCAAACGGGATCAGTTGACCAATACATCACAAAATTTTCGAAACTCTCTGTCTTGGTTACAAACATTTTCAAAAGGAAACGGATAGTGCTCTTCATGGACGGACTGACGGAACCACTGAGGGGTTGCGTAAAAGGTTTCAATCTTGCCACCCTTTCGGAGGCAACATGGCATCATCATCGACATCATCCTCTCAAGGTTACTCACACTCCAAACCGCCAGTATTTCCGAAGGACAAAGATAACAAACCTCTGCCAAAGAAACCTTCGTTGGATGAAACCATTAGACAGGAACTACAAAGGAAGAAACTATGCTTCAATTGCAAGGGACCATGGGAGCCTAGGCACAGGTGCCTTGGTAAAGGAAAAATACACTACATTGAAGTCGTATCCGATGATGAGGACAATCAAGAGGATCTACCTACAGAAGACAACCATCCCCACAAGGACACCAAAATGGTTAATCTTAACCATATGGAGAGAACTGCAGCATTGGTATGGCATGGAGGAATCATCGCCTTAGCAGGGAGCCCAAGGTGTACGGCATTTCGTGTACGGGGAACCCTTCAAGAACAAAGGGTCATGGTGATGCTCGATAGCGGAGCCACTCTAAACTTCATAAACTCATCTTTGATGAAACAAAGAGGTCTACCTACTAAGACGCACACAAGATTTTGGGTCAAGGTCGCCAAAGGGACACTTTTTCCCTGTACGCACCTTGTTCCCCAACTGAGTATCACCATAGCTAACCACACTCTAATAGAGGATTTCTTTATAGTGGACCTAGATGATATGGAGGTTATTCTGGGCATACAGTGGATGAAGACACTCGATGAATACACTCAAAGCTTCAAACGGATGAACTTCACTTTTGTTGTCAATGGGAAAAAAGTTGTTCTCTGTGGAATGGCCAATGAGGGACCGAAGGAAGTTTCAGCACAACGGATGGAGGCAAATTTTCGACATGATGACATTGCATGGATGTACATTGTTTTGTTTTGGCGGAACCTATAAAAGGACAAAAGACTCCCCACTGGGAGGATGACCTTCAAAATATTTTGAGTACCTTTGATAAAGTTTTTATAGACATTCCTCCAGGCATACCCCCCCATCGCGGGTTTGAACATTCCATTGAGTTAGAAGCCGGCACCAAACCAGTTATCACCACGCCTTACCGTCATTCCAAGAAATTCAAAGATGAGATTGAGAAGACGATTTAAGAACTACTCGAGGAAGGATGGATCTGTCCTAGCTCCAACCCTTTTGCATCATCAGTGGTTTTGGTAAAAAAGATGGGACAATCTACATGTGTGTGGACTATCGTGCGCTGACTAAGAAGACAATAAAAAACCAAATACCCTATTCCCAGGAACGATGAATTGTTGGATGAGTTGCATGGGCCAATTTATTTTTCTCAAATAGATCTTCATTTTGGATACCATCAGATCTGCATGCGAAAAGAAGACGTGGAGAAAACGGCTTTCTATTGTCACTATGGGCATTATGAGTTCCTAATCATGTCGTTCGGATTAACGAACGCACCAACTACTTTTCAGTCTTGCATGAATCGCATCTTCAACAAACAACTGCATAAGTACTTGTTGGTATTCTTCAATGATATCCTTATTTACAGCAAAACTTGGGAAGAACACCTGAAATACTTGAATGAAGTCCTAGGGATCATGAAGGCTCAGTCATTGTTCGCCAAGCAATCCAAGTGTGAATTTGGAATGATAGAAATATTATATCTAGGGCACGTTGTCAGCAAATATGGAGTAAAGGTCCACAAAGAGAAGATTCAAGCTATCTTGAATTGGCCCTCACCAAAATCGCTCTCTGAGTTGCAAGGTTTCTTAGGTTTGTGCAGTTACTACCGAAGGTTTGTAAACGGTTTCTCTCAACTCAACACACCGTTAACAAATCTAACTAAGAAAGGCTTCTTCCAATGGAATGAAAGAGTGCAACACACTTTTGATAAGTTAAAAGAAGCAATGCGCACTTGTCCGGTTCTCGCCTTACCCGATTTCACACAACCATTCATTCTAGAGTGTGATACATCCAGAGCGGGAATTGGCACAGTATCAATGCAAGATAGACACCCTATAGCCTATGAGAGTTGAAAGCTTACAAAAGCAGAGCATCTATATTCCATTTATGATAGAGATGTTGGCCATCGTACATGCACTAACTAAATTCCGGCAATATCTAGTAGGCACCAAGTTTATCGTTCGTACTGATTGTAATAGTTTGAGATTTTTTTGGAGCAATGAGATCTAAACGAAAGGCAACAAAAATGGGTAAGTAAGATTCAAGCTTTTGATTTCGATGCTGACTATGTGAAAGGGAAGAACAATGTGGTTGCAGATGCCCTATCAAGAAAACCTGTCATCTATTTACTATCTCAGATCTCAATTGACTAGAAAGCACACTTATTCACAGAATATTGCAAAAACACATTTGCATGTAAGCTAATGGACAGCGAAACTCAAGATGAAAAATATAAGGTGGTGGACGACATTGTTTACTATAAGGATCGGATATACTTGGTGCCTGAATCCAAACTGAAGCAAAAAATCTTGAAGGAAATACATGACTCACTCTTGGCTAGGCACCCCGAGTTTCTCAAAACCTATAGAAAGCTCAGAGAAAGGTTTTCATGGAAGGGACTTAAAGGAGATGTATTACAGTATGTATGAAAATGTGCAATCTGCCAACAAAACAAATCCAAACACACTTTACGTGTCGGATTACTATAGCCGTTGCCTATACCAAAACAAAAGTGGGAAAGCATCTCTATGGACTTCATCACCGGACTTCCTAAAGTAAACGGGAAGGATTGTATCTTTGTGTTGGTGGATAGGTTGATGAAGTATGCACACTTCTTTGCCATCCCCTTAGACTTTCAGGTCGCATAGGTAGCAAACTTATTTTTCAGAGAAGTTTTTCATCTGTATGAGTTACCCTGAAACATTGTCAGTGACAAAGATGGGCGGTTTATCAATATTTTCTAGACATAATTGTTTTGGTTGGCAGGAACAAAATTGTCACTAAATACGAGAAACCACCCTCAAACAAATGGACAGACGGAGATTGTGAACAAGTGGCTAGAAGGCTACCTCCGAAACTATGTTTTGGCATAACAACGAGCATGGGTCAAATGGATGTGTCTGGGGGAATACTGTTACAATACCACTTATCATATGTCTGTTGGGATGGCACCCTTCAAAGCACTATACGGATATGAACCCCTTTCATTTATCGACATGGTGTTGGGTGACAGTCACACACCAAGGGCGAGGGACTGGCTTCAAGAAGGGCAAGACATCTTGAGATGCTTGAAAGAGAACTTACAAAGGGCGCAGAATCAACAAAAGATGTATGCCGACAGACACCGAATCGAGAGAAGTTTCGAAGTGGGAGACTTGATCTATCTCAGACTCCAACCATACAGGCAGTCCTCATTGAAGGCAAAAGGGAAAGAAAAGTTGAAGCCACGATTTTATGGCCCTTATTGTGTAGCTCGCCACATCGGTGAAGTTGCCTATGAGCTGGATGTTAGCCGACTGGACGGTCCGGCGGTATTTTGTATCCTGTAGCCGACAGTCCGGCGGTGTTTCTGTATTCTGTAGCTGACGGTCCGGCGGTGTTTTGTATTCTGTAGCCGACGGTCCGGCAGTGTTTTTGTATCCTGTAGCCGACGGTCCGGTGATGTTTCTGTATTCTGTAGCCGACGGTCCGGCGGTGTTTTTGTATTCTATAGCCGACGTCGTCGGTAAATAGTTTGTAGCGGATAGAATATTTGTGGCCAACGGACTCCTTCAGGAAGGTTCGACAGTAGTATTTATATCCCATCTGGGATCGTTGTAAAGCATCAATCATCTGCTATTGCGAATAATAATATAAGTTCTGTTGTTCATGTTTTATTGTCTGTATGCATTCATTTTCTTTACCTGTACGGTAAACATTTGGCGCCGTTGCCGGGGACCAAACTCGGGTCACCCGCGTGACAGGCGGGAATACTGAAGACCGCGGGAGTTGGCGGAAGGTCCCGCGGACAGACTGTCCGCAGGACCTTCCGCCAACTCCCGCGGTCTACAGTCTGTCCGCGGGCTATTAAAGCCCCGTGGGCAGCTGTCCGCGGGCACAATTTTTTTTTTCTTTTCTTAAGAAAAAAACAAAGAGAAAACTTTCTCCACTAGGCCGTAGGTAGGAGAAGAAAGGCCGCGGGGAGGAGAAGAAAGGCCACGGGTAAGGAAAGATAGGCCATGGGTAAGAAAAGTAAGGCCGCGGAAAGGACGCGGGTGTAATTAAAAGATTCAGCTCCGCCAGTCAGAGTTTGTCCTCCGCCAAAAACAAGACCGCGGGCATAAAACTTGTCTTTCTCCGCCGGTAACAAGGGAAGGTCCGCAGGCAGTCTTCGTCGGTAAAAAGAAAGGCCGTGGGTAAAAAACATTCCCGCCAAACTCCATTCCCTCCTCCAGCCAAACTTTCGAGAGGAAACAGAGACATAAAGAAGAGTGCTTGTTCTGCCAGAAGGAGAAGAATTTCTGTGTGCAGAGGGATTTGTGGTGGATTGTAGAGGAAGCAATAAAACAAAAAAAAAAGACAACGATAGAATCAAGTTGTTCAGAATAAGTGACAGATGATGCCAAAGGGAAGGGGACACATCCGTGGTTGCCAGAAAGAGTGCAGAATCGGCAAATAATGACAGAAATGGTGTGTTCCGTGCATTTTTGTGTGGGTTTCAAAATGCTAATTTGGTCTTGGCGGCAACCCCCAATCGTTGTGGATATCAGTCGTGGGAGTCTGACCAGTTCAAAAGAGTTGAAGTTGCTACAGGCATGGATTGTTTGTGTACCAGAGGCAGTGGGAGCAGGTGTTGGCTGTGAGGCTGTCTTGGTGGATGCGTAGAGAGCTCGGGAGGAGCTGATCATCCAGTTGGAGGTAGTGTAGCAACACTTGGCTCAGGGTACCGAGGAATTGAAAACAGAGAAAGCAGCACAGTGGCTATCAAGGTCAGTTTGAGGAGACAGTATTGTGTTAGCAGAGGCTACAGATGTAACGGGATGAATGTGGAAGTGATGTGACAGAAGCAGATTTCTCTTGTTGTAGTCACTCTGTTAATGTATTTTGTTTGTTAATTTGTCTCAGATATTTTGTCAGTCGTCAGGAGACAACTTTTCTTTTTGGGGGGGATAGTGTTAGCCGACTGGACGGTCCGGCGGTATTTTGTATCCTGTAGCCGACGGTCCGACGGTGTTTCTGTATTCTGTAGCTGACGGTCCGGCGGTGTTTTGTATTTTGTAGCCGACGGTCCGGCGGTGTTTTTGTATCCTGTAGCCGACGGTCCGATGGTGTTTCTGTATTCTGTAGCCGACGGTCTGACGGTGTTTCTGTATTCTGTAGCTGACGGTCCGGTGGTGTTTTGTATTCTATAGCCAACGTCGTCAATAAATAGTTTGTAGCGGATAGAATATTTGTGGTCGACGGACTCCTTCAGGAAGGTTTTGCGGTAGTATTTATATCCCATCTGGGATCGTTGTAAAGCATCAATCATCTGCTATTGCGAATAATAATATAAGTTCTACTGTTCATGTTCTATTGTCTGTATGCGTTCATTTTCTTTACCTGTATGGTAAACACTGGAACTTCCAGAAGGAAGCTGCATTCATAATGTTTTTCATGTCTCCTGCCTGAAGAAAGTTGTGGAACAGAACATCATGGTAACTGCAGACCTTCCACTGCTTAATAAAGAAGGGAAACTCGTATTGGAACAAGTTGAGATCATTGATGTACGTGAGAAGACCCTACGGAACTGTACTTTGAAGGAATACTTGCTCCACTGGAAACACTTGTTGGATGACACGACTTGGGAAGGTGAACACATTCTATAGCATTCGGCATTGCATTTGCTTGAGGGCAAGCAAAGTTTGGGACAGGAGGATCGTAATGTTCCCGTCATAAAATAATTAATTAATCAAACCTTTGTTAATGAACAGATTAATTTAGTATATCTCGGACCCATTTTTTATTTAATTGTTTCTGTAGGTAGATGTGGTCATCAGCTATCTTTGTAAACCCTCGAAAAGTTTCTCCAAAGGGTATTTAAGCATGACATGTAAGCAATAGTTGGGATGTGGTTTGGATGATTTCTTTATACTACGAATTCTTATTGGAGTTCAGTATTGTTCGCCATTTTGGAAGTGAAAGATCTTCCCTACTTGACTTTCTCCGATTTCGGTGAGATTCATCCCTCACCCTATTTCGTCTCTGTATTTCTTGGCTCAAATCTGGCAAATCAGAGCACCATCTTGTCCGCAAATATTGAATTGAAAGTTATCTCTATTCAATCTCCATTCTTGTTCGACTTTTATCTAATGAATTTGGAACTTTGAGATAGTTTATGGTTGTATTGACTGAACCCATCTCCCACTACTGTACGACTCCATCCGTACAACTACACTACCATACAGACTATTGGCTTAGCATAACATACATTACCGTACTTGATCGTACAGCATCATAACAATACTGTATGGCCTTGAGATATCACCCAGCTGCACCATACGACCTTTTGAACCTACCATACGCCAGCTTAACTCAGCCTCACAGTTGTTTCCCTCCACCATACGGCCTATCGTTGGTTTTATTGTACGGCCTCCTGCCACACCTTGGGGACCTCTTACTACATCATACAAATCCCTTGTTGTACTGTACAGACTGCCTATTGCATCGAACATATCCCCTGTTGTTTGTTGTACGGACGCCCTACTACAAGTTTGGAACGTTACATTGTAATAGTCACTCTTTGGAGATTCCAACAAAAGATACAATTTTACTTATCAAACTCACAAATTTAATGCATATAGATTTATACTCAAGCAATAAACAAACATAATAAAACTACTCATTGAAAATATAAGTTTTCTCTTAAGAAAAAAAACATAATGCTTAAATCAATAGGATACATTTCCTCATCAAACATATAAATTTACTCTGAAAAGTCATACATCAAAACCTTTACCAATAACATTCAAATAGATGCGTTAAATTTAGTCAATCAAAGCATAAATTTATTCAAAAAGAGCAAAAAATCATCTTTATCAACAATGTCAACAAATTCACAAAAACTTGAATCATTCATGAATACTTAAATTTACTTTCCAAAGATTAATCATAAAAGTAAAACAATCTGATCTTTACCAATATTCTTCAAACAAAAGAGATAAATTTAATCAACGCATAAAGATATTTATATAGAATATAAAATAACACATTATTTAATATAAAGCAATTTTCTTATTGGATGGATAAATTTATTTGAAAAGTAAAATAACATAAGCTTTTCCAATAAACTGGTAAATTTAAACTCAACATAAAAATTACATAATCTTTAGCAATAGACTTAAGGATGCATAAACGTACTCGTTACATTGAGTAAATATGCTTTCATAAGCAACGGAAGATAATTTTCAAAGTTTTCCAACAAATAGGTGTCAAAAAAAGAAAAAAGTTTCTTTTAAAAACAACATAATATCATTTTTTGGCAGAAGAAAAACATAATCTTTACTAATAAAATTGATTCAGAGAGCATAATTTTACTCATTGAACTACTAAAGTTACGTTCAAATGCTAAACAAAATAATCTTCCCCGATAATTCTAAATATTCAAATAAAATACTAAATTTAACTGGACGCACCTGTTTCCCGAATGACAGTTTCATTTATAGCACAGGCAAAGAAATTCCAGCTGTTCCACCTATAAAATTGACAAGAAGAACAAAGAATTTACCACAAACACAATGAAAGTCCAGCTGTCAAAAAGGTAATGAGAAAAATAAACACCGATTTCACACAGCTAAGAAGATTGGCAGAGAAAATAAACTACTAAACAAAATACCCTTTAAATACCGTCCCCCGATATTAATTGACAACAAATTATCTTCTGAATAATCGTTATCAGAAAGCTTCTAAAAAAATCGATAACCTACATGCTGTGCAGAGATAAGACCTTAAACTGCAAAGAAGAAGAAATAGATGCAGTAAAGAAGAAATATCGGCGTAAGAACCTTACCCCATCTGTGGAGTGCGGGCAAGTCCATTATTAAGTTGAAGTTTTCCATACATGGAATTTTGATACAGTTCGTTCCAGCGTTTTGACACTTGAATTTGCCGCCCGGAAACTGTCAAGGAGAGACTTAAAATTACCACTACACCCAAAAACGCTGCCATTTGATAAAATCGATCGATGTTGCGGGTTCAAATCTTGTTTAATGATTCAAAATCAGTTCAGTTCCGCTTGAATGTGCAGAGGGAGAATTGAGGGCGAGTTTAATACGCATTTCCCACAGTTCGAAATTCATATT
Organism: Cupressus sempervirens; assembly: GCA_028749045.1. Lineage (NCBI taxonomy): Eukaryota > Viridiplantae > Streptophyta > Pinopsida > Cupressales > Cupressaceae > Cupressus > Cupressus sempervirens. Next base: position 249,248,524 of record CM053785.1, on the reverse strand, counting down.
TGCTACATTACAGTGAACAGTTGGCCCAGATAATGGTTCCAGGTTGTTATATGTTTTTTTTCAATTGGTAATCTTGATCTTTCGTTCGGATAGAACGGCATAGACCAAAATATTAGGTAGGCAACCCAGATTACTTTCCTCACCCTTTGTTTCGGGAATTTTATACATTTGACTAAGATTTAAATTAAATATTAGAGAAAACTAAAAACAAAACTTCTTTAACGTGCCTTCTAAAAACGGTGAAGATAATTAGTAATTTATATTTCATCTCCAGGCGTGGAAGGTCGACGGCTAGGAACATCCATATGATGAAAGAATTGCGTCATCAAATTGTCGAGGAATAGTGGGTTACGTGTGGTGCATTTCTTTCCAATTTATATGCTGTAAAAGATAAGTTAGAAATAAAAAAGGAATATTCAAGTTAGATGGATTAGGATTGTGAATCTTAACATTGTTAAAAGTGGCATTTTGTTTGGTGTTATAATGAGAAAAAGTCGTGATGTTTGGAACATGATTACATTATATTATTTAAAGGGTGTGATTCTATATTAAGCATGATTAGACTTTCAATACATATATGTTTGGCTATTGTATGTGAAGGAAATTTGTTGATGTCAAGAATCATTATGTGAATTATATGTTGAAAATAATCGATTAATTGTGTAGTGTCTTTGATGTTACACAAAATGTCATATCTTTACCAGTCAATGTATGTCGAGCTCATTCAGACATTAAAGTCAGTTTCCTATTTCAGTCGAGCATTACAAAGTTTATACTAAGTTTCTGGATTAGATTGTGTACAGATTTTTTTCATCAACATTTCGAATCACACTACGTGATCCATCATCAGGGTGAGAGAGCAAGAGGTGTAAATCTGATCGCATTAATATTACAAAGTTTGTCAAGTTCAGAAGTCAGTGTCTACCAAGTTCGCTTGAGCGAGAAAGAGAAGTTTGTAGAAATTCATTATTAACCGAGCTCACTCGGTTAATGAAGGAAAAGTTGGATGCAACAAGTGTTAACCAAGCTCACTCGATTACCAAAAAAAGTTTGTGAAGATGCAGTGTTAACCGAGTTCACTAGGTTAACACAAGAAAATAGTTTTTGAGTTAGTATCTACCGAGCAGGGTCAACTAACGAAAGATTTTCTTGTTTTTGCATATTGAGTTTAATTAATTTGTTTGTTGGTCCTAGCCAACTAACAAGATGAATATCAATTATTCTAAGTTATATTCAAGCTGATTTGACAATGCATAAGGTATAAGTATAAGGTCAAGTTGAGGATTGAATGTGTGGAAGTGTATGGAAGAATAAAAGATGCTTAGAGAAAGCAAATTAGAAGGATAAGCAAAATATCCTTGTGGAGCTGCAAATATACATTTAATCTGAAAGGATCAAGTATACAAGCCAAAATTAAGATCTGTAATCAACAATTCAATTGCATCAGAAATCAAGCCATCCCATTGTTACTCTCTAACTATCATAGCAGTGATCTAAATCTCTTAACAGAGTTGGCTTAACAGCTATTTGTAAATTCTCTGAGAAGATGGCATTTCTAGATTGAAATGTTTTAAAACCTCTAACAAGACCACTCCTAACAAGGTGATTAAATCCTCTAACAAGGTCACACATAACAATGTGTTTTGTAACCTCTAAGATGGTTGGCTCCTAACAGGGCTCACTTTAGAAGAGTGAAAATCATCAACTAATTGCAATTAGTCATTTTTCCCAAATTAGATTTCTACATTAAATCTTGGTGTCACTTGTGTTCATGCTATTTCTTTTATGTGTATGCAACTAAGCTAATATTAATCACAAATAATATTTTAAGATTTGCATTTGTCACGTTACAATTGTTATCTCAATGTTTGTCAAGTTACAACATTTTCTAATGTAAACTAAGTGCTTGTATTTTTGTCTAGCATCAGCATTTTTAGTGAAGTTTATGTTCTGTGTTGACATCCAAGGGATCTAAGATTTGTTTTAGTGGTAACTGATTCACCCCTCCCCTCTCAGTTACTCCTCTTATATTTCCAACACTATAATGGAAGGATTGAAATGTTAAGACTTCTTTACATCTTGGTTAGACCCCTTGTATTCAATTCACACTTGTAAAAGAGGGATAAAGGATGACATTGAATATCAATGTATATGGTGTCTATTGGAAGCTTTAAACAAACTAATGAGCGTATGTGTTTGAAGTTGTGCTTATGTGTGGCTTAGAAAAAGAATTTTTTTTTTTAATTATTGACGGTCAACAATAATTGATGCTAATAGATAAGGATTGTGATTGATTTTTGTACAAGGAGATAAGCTTGAAGGTCATTTTGATGTTTTATTATTCTCTTTTGTTGATTCCTCTTTTGTTATTTTGTTCTTGTTGCCAAACACACTAACAAAGTATTACAATTGTATTATAGGATAAAGGTTGATATGATGATATGAAAGTGATTTCAATTATATGGATATTAGTTAAAGATGATTGTGTTTGACTTTAGTTCATATTGTGTAATGCTCCTATAGTAACCCATAAGAAATTAACATATTAAGTCACTAAGTTTGCTAAACTTTTTTTTAAAGATTAAAACAACAAGAGATAACATAGTGGAAGTAATAACTCACATACATACATAAGCAGTACATTAATAGTTACATCTCTTAAGAGTTACATGGCATTGAGTCACATACATAAGTTTTATTAAGATTAAATCTGATAAGTAATCAAAGTTCATGTCATAGAATAACCACATGTACAAAAACACACCTAAATGAATATACAAGTACATAAGATGTCACATGGAATGACCAAAATGCATAATCATCCTTTATACAAGTCATAGGGTATGAAATGCTAAAAGAATGTACATCTATATAAGATATAAGATACAACATTACATAAGATCTCAAATAATCAAACTACAGTGAATCAACATATGTCCAAAGAACAAAATCACATGATAAGAAGAATAGAACAACTGCACAAGGTACATCCAGCTATCGGATCTCAAAGGTATAAGAAACACTACCAACCGACCTCATGGAACCTAAATGGTTCACTCCCACTGTGCTGAGGAAATAATCTCAAGTCCCAAATGAATAACAATCCAAAAGTCAAATAAGAATCTAGGCCAACAAATCTCAAAGGTACCAAGTACACAAGTAACATCTAATCCCAGAGGCAACAAAGATAATGTAGGAAACCTAATATGTGAGTGGACAAGTGTCATCACATGAGCCAACTTTAAGGTTACCATGGCATCCTCTCTGAACTCTGACCCCTTAGTAACTCTATGTGGCATCAGTATCCTTTCATACAAACAAGGCATACCAATGAGGCAAGGTCACAACCAAACATCCTCTCTACTCTTATCATAGCCTGTAGTAGCACTTAAGACATGGGCGAGGTAAAACAATGATTCTTGTTAATTCATTTTAACTCATTTAATGAAATGTCATCACTTATTAATACAACTTACAATGGGTTACCCAAGTAGCCTCTTTAGGGTTCTGGCTTGCATTACAAGCCACTCTCCAGCATACACATAGATAATCTACCCTAAGCTCATAAAAAGTATATCTCATCAAATCACAATATTCACCTCAGTCCTATACAAGCAACCAAAAAGCACCAATAGATAATTTACAATATTCACCTCATTCCTATACAAGCAACTAGAAAGCACCAATAGATAATTGATTGAAAACCTCATAGGTTACACCAAGAAAATCACAATACATAAGATTACAAAAAATAACTCGATCTCATCACACAAACACGTGGATATAACACATTGGTTGGGAATAAAATAATCAGGACTAAACAACATGATCACATAAAAGCATCACAAAAACAACTACTTCCCAAGCCTCTGGTAAACATGCATATCTGGTGAAACTATTAGGTTTCCCCCAAACCCACCATAAAATAAAACATGACATCTTGACATGCATTTAAAACAAGTGTAGTTATTTAGTCTTTTTTTTTAAAATATGATTCCATAAAAATTGATTTGCGTCAAATTTAAGTTTTCATTTCATAATTGTATCACAGTTGAATAATGTTATCAATCATGCAATATTATCATGTTATTAATTTAAATAATCTTAAATCATGAATGATTTAATTAATAACATAAATATAAATTATTAGATTAAATCTTAATATCAATTCCATTTCTAAAATATTAATTTGACTTCTATTTTAGTCTAATATTAATATTTACTTTTCTTTTAATTCATAATGTAACTATAGATAAAATTATATATTTAATTGAATTATTTATAAATTTCTCTCATAAAGTCAAATAATTATTAATTAGGTGATTACAAAGTGAATTTTACCATAACTTCTTTTAAAATATAACAAAATTACAATTATGTATTTATTAACTTCCCACTTGCATTAATAAATATACAATCACTTATATGCAACTAATAGTTTAACTAAACTTAAAGATCATTTAATTCCAACATCCACTTTATAACTATGACTAGTATTCATTTAATTTTTTAAATTAATAAATAAAAAATAATAATTAATATTTTTAAAAATTTGGAATTAATAAATAATTCCAAAAAAATTATTATTTTATTTAATAAATAATAAATTCAAAAATTGAATGTTCTGAATAAATAAATAATCAATTATTATTATTATTATTATTATAAATCAATCTGAAAAATTAAATTATAATTTTATAAAATAAAAAATAAATATTCAATTAGTATTTTTGCATGTCTTTGATCTTTCAAATCATGCAACTATAATATACTTAGTTTTCTATATTTAATTTATTTTCATATACATATATAAGTTTAGCTACAACATGTTTTCCTCTCAATTAATCTTTTGCTTCTTTAATAAATTTTGCATTTAAATTATTTTAGATATAAGAAAAATATTTATTGTTGTTTAGAAAACTCATGATAATCACATGACAAATTTAAAGTTCAAACACTAGCTGTTCAATTTGTTATTCTCTTCTAGTTTTCTATAATCAAATTAGAAAGGGTTTTAAAAGAATACAATCATAATAATTTCCTTTAAAAAATTACAGTTTTCCCCAATCACTCTTTCTTGATTAATAAGTTTTCCTTTTCAAAATCTTCAACATAATTCTTTAACCAAATATTAATACAATAAATTAATAAGCATTATGCAAGCACCCAAGAAGACACAAAGTAGACAGATCTTTCAATAAAATTTTACAATAGGCTTTCAAACCCCACCTCAAAACAATAGCTAAAATCTAAAATAACTTGTGAATGCATGCAAATACAAAACCTTTGAAACTTTCAACAATTCTTGTGCTCCAATTCTAAATTTTGTGCCCCAAAACTTGTGTTTGGAGAAATGAGCTCTAATATCCTAATAAAGAATTTCTCAACCTTGGGTTTCATTTTTACGAACATGCAAAGGCCTTTCTTTTTATTGTTATTATTAATTTAATTCTTTGTGCATACTTTTTGCATTTTAATTATAATAAAGTTTATTTAAATCAGTTTCACTTGCATTTATTAAATAACAAGACGTAATTAGAAAGTATATTTATTAATTTAACTAATAATAATATTTAGAGTCCATTATTTAAATGTAATTTTAAATTTTAACTATTATTAAATTAAATAAATATATTTACGTCAAATTTGGACTTTTAATTAAACCTTTAAATTTATTTCTTTTATTTAATTGATTTCTCATTTAATTAAATAAAATTTTTTTAAAAATTCTTAATAATTTTTTATTAAATTAAATCATTTAATAATTTTTTCATTTGATTTAATTATAACTAAAAATCACAACAAACCCACAAATTTAAGAAGAAAATCCATTCTAAAAGACAAAATACAAATTCAAACTCAAGGGTCAAAATCTCAAATTCACATCACTAGATAGATTCAGAAGGGTGCATAACTCAAATAATTTTTCTATATTCTATGAAAATTGGCTTAGGGTTGGCATTTGGACTTAAGAACTATCTCCACTCTTTACCATTGAGATACTACGATAGGACAAGTTCATCCTAGCAATTCAAGGAAGTCGATGCCTGATACCTGCAATCTACATAAAAGTTGAACATGTACATATGCATATATATCTAAACTAAACAAGCAATGATGGAGAGTGGTACACCATGTAGATCCCTACTAGCAGGTGACTATGAATCCCTCCCTCAACCACATCAAAAATGTCAAACATAAAATAAAACATACATGTACACCATACACATGTAAGTATGGGGTAAATAACCATAAAAACTATATATAAATCATCCATCTAACTATCATTGTGAAATAACTAAGATCATCATATGAACATACAAAATATTATCATCAAAAGAATAAACATGAACACATAAAATAACCGAGTATCAAGTAGCTCATTAAATATATAAACTAAATATGAAATAAAATCCAATCAAATCAAGTAACCAAGTGCCACTAAATCATAACACATAACCATAAAAGTTGGCCTAAAAGAATTCAATAATAAAACATGAAAGGTAAACTAGGGGTAGGCACTAAATCCACTCCCCTAGACTTAGACTTACTCCTGGAAGCCGACTATCGCTACTAAGATAACAAAAATGAAATATACAATTACAAAATAATGTTTGAGACACCAAGTGTTATGAGTCCGAGTTTTATTTTCACAGCTCTATTGTTTCCAATTTTTTTGTTTATATTTTTAGTTGATAAGTCTAAGTGTTTAATCTTGTTGCAAGTTTAACTATTTGTTAACTGACGATGCATTAAATGCCCAGAGTTCCTAATGTTGAAACTCGTGATCTAATACCATATGTAATGCCCTACTAGGGAACCCAAAAGAAATTAACCTTTTAAGTCACTAAGTTTGCTATAAATTTTTTTGAAAGATTAAAACAACAAGAGATAACATAGCAAAAGCAATAACTCACACACATACATAAGTAATACATTAACAATTACATTTCTCAAGGGTTCCATGGCATTGAATCATGTACATAAGTTTTATTAAGATTAAATCTGATATGTAAACAAAGTCCATGCCATAGAATAACCACCTATACAAAAGCACACCTAAAAGAATATACAAGTACATAAGATGCCACATGGCATAACCAAAATGCATAATCATCCTTATAAAAGTCATAGGGTATGAAATGCTAAAAGAATGTACATTCATAATAAGATACAACATCACATAAGATCTCAAATAATGAAAGTACAGTGAATCAACATAAGACCAAAGAACAAAATCACAAGACAAGAAGAGTAGAACAACTGCAAAAGGTATATTCAACATTGCCATCTACTTGTCAGATCTCAATGGTATAAGAAACACTACCACCCAACCTTATGGAACCTAAATGGCCCACTCCCAACGTGATGAGGAGATAATCTTAAGTCTCAAATTGATAACAATTCAAAAGTTGAACAAGAATCTAGGTCAAGAAATCTTGATAGCAATCTATCTCAAAGGTACCAAGTACACAAGTAACATCTAATCCTAGAGGCAACAAAGAAATGTAGGAGACCTAATATGCATGTGGGCAAGTGTCATTACATGATCCAACTCTAAGGTTACCCTACTAGCCTCTCTGGACTCTAACACCCTAATGACTTTATGTGGCATCAGTATCCTTTCATAAAAGCAAGGCAGACCAATGAGGCAAGGTCGTAACCAAGTATCCTCTCTACTCTCATCGTAGCCTGTACTAGCACTTAAGGCATGGGCGAGGTAAAACACCGAGTCTTGTTAATTTATTTTAACCCATTCAATGAAATGTTATCACTTATTAATACAACTTACAATGGGTTACCGAGGCAACCTCTTTAGGGCTTCAACCTCTATTCCAAGCCACTTCCTAGCATACACATAGATAACCTACCCTAAGCTCACAATATTCACCATAGTCCTATATAAGCAACTAGAAAGCACCAATAGATAATTCACAATATTCACCTTAGTTCTATACAAGCAACTAGAAAATACCAATAGATAAATCACAATATTCACCTCAGTCCTGTACAAGTAACTAGAAAGCACCAATAGATAAATCACAATATTTGCCTCGGTCTTATACAAGCAACTAGAAAGCACCAATAGATAATTGATAAAAAATCTCATAGGTTACACCAAGAAAATTATAATACATGAGCTTACAAAAAAGAACTTGATCTTATCACACAAACACGTGGATATAGCACATTGGTTAGGAATACAATAATTTGGACTAAACAACATCACATAAAAGCATCATAAAAACAATCACTTCCCAAGCCTCTGGTAAACATGCTTATCTGGTCAAACTACTAGGTTTCCCTCAAACCCACCGCAAAATAAAACATGACATCTCGACATGCATTTAAAACAAGTGTAGTTATTTAGTCTTTTAAAAAAATATATGTAATTCCATAAAAAATGAATTGCAGCAAATTCAAGTTTACATTTCATAATTGTATCATAGTTGGATAAAGGTTATCAATCATGCAATATTATCATGTTATTAATTTAAATAATCTTAAAATATGAATGGTTTAATTAATAACATAAATGTAAATTCTGGTCATCTCCTTTGCCTTCAGTTAACAATCAAGGGTTAATAAATTTAAAAAACTAACAAAATGAACGGAGCGGGAGCACAAGTTTAAATTTCAAATCTGAAGACAAGCAGGAATTCACAGGGAGGCAGACCTCGATCACCAGGCATGCAGGAGGGGATACAAGCAGGCATCGGGGAGGAGTTAGGCAATGGGGACCCACATGAGGACATTCCAGGAATTCTCCCAAAGTGCTAGGCCTCACTCTTTGGAGTCAAGCCATCAGGTAAATCCTCTTTCCTTTTGGTTAAGGTTGTGTCAGGTCTGGAAAAGGGATCTTGCATGATCGTTATTCCAAACGAGATTGTTGATCACAGCATTGCCTCTATGGCCTCAACACCCATCGAAAATTTTATTGGCCCTAGACCAAATATTGATGTGGTCCGGGCCTATACTCTGAAAAAATGGAGCTTGAAAGGTCAGGTCTCTATAACTGCAATGACTAAGGGTTTCCTTTCTTTTGTGTTCTCCTGTCATGAGGATATGGCTGAGATTCTGTGTGATAGTCCCTGGAGCTTTGGAAGGGCCACCCTCATGCTTCAGAGATGGTCGTCCCAATTGGACTTAAACAAATCTTTCCTCCAGCAAGCTCTGATATGGGTCAGACTCTCAGAGCTACCTTTGGAGTTCTGGAATGAGGATGTCTTCAAGGGAGTGGCTAGCTCTTTCGAAGAGCTTCTCTCCATCGACCCAATCACTGCTTTGAAGAGTAGGCTAACTTATGCAAGGATTTTCATTGGAGTAAGGGAAGGGGAGGATTTTCCCGAAGTGGTTTGTTTTCAGTCCAAACTTGGTACCCATATCCAGCAGCTGGACTTTCAAAGTGTTCCTTTTGGGTGTTTTCACTGCCTAAAAACCAGTCATAAGGCATTTCAGTGCCCGAAAGCTAAGATGACTAGTAAGTAGAATCCCCCTTCTTCTTCTCAACAGAGGTTGAAGAAAGTTTGGAAAAAAAAGACCACGGCTCAAGGCCAGAAGGACCTATCTTCGGGGACCCAGGTTGTAGCAGAAGCCCCAAAGAGGTTAGACCAAGCACCTAAGGGAAATACTAGTGAGGAAGGAGAGTTTTCCAATTCCTCTCTACCTTTAACCGAACCCCAGTCATTAGCGGATGATTAGGGCAAGGTAAGGACCCTCAAGCCTGGAGAAGAGGAATTTAAGGGTGTCTCGCAGAATGATCTTCAAGAGGATGGTTTGGACCTTCCCTCTAGAGAGAAGCAGCCGATTTTGGGCTTCATGGAGGAGATCAAGGAAAGAGATAATAGGGAAATTATCATCTTCCAGGATCTAGAGGAAAACTTGGTCTCCACCATTGATGCACCAATCCAAATAGAAAATAAGGAGGATAAGGAGATAGATCAGAACCAAAGAGTTGATCTTCATAGCACCCCAAGGAATGCTAATAAGGCTTCTAGATCCCTAAAGTTCGTAAAGAAGGAAGAGATACTAAGGAATAATCAAATCAGAGATCCGTCTAAGGCTTCTCCGGCAGCGACTAGGAGCAATTGCAAACCAGATGTGGGCTCTACAACCAAAGTAGGAAGGAAATCATAAAGGGAGTCCAGAGAAGAAGAGACTAGAAGATGTTTGGCGAATGGGTACCAAAGCACCCTGAAGGACTTTTCCAAGAGTAAAAAATGAAGATCATCTCATGGAATATTAGGGGCCTAAATGGTGCCCATAAACAAGAAATCATTAGGAATTTGATCAGAGACCAGAGACCAGATATTTTGATGATCCAAGAAACAAAAATGAGAAAGGATTCTTTGAGAAACATAGAGTTCAGTAACATGATGAGCGGAGAGGCTGTGGACTCAGATGGAGCCTCTGGGGGCCTGCTAACTTTATACAAGTCTAATCTTTTTAGGGTGGAATTGGTTTCCAATGCTGGTAACATTCTATTTTGTAAAGTGTACAATATTCATTCCAATGAATTTTGGTTCTTGCTCAACATTTATGCCCCTAACAACAAGAGAGAAAGAAATTCCTACTGGTCCAAAGTAGTAGGGATGGTTCAGAATAGCAACTTGAAAAAAGGCATCATTATGGGAGACTTCAATACCCCTCTTCTGGATAAGGAGAAGAAGGGCAGTCTGCCTCAGGACTAGGATAGCAAGCATGATCTTTCAAACTTCATCAATGATTTGGCCTTTTTGGATCTGGACCTCATGGGTGGTAACTTCACTTGGTCCAATAAACACTTAGGTAAGGAGTGTATTCAGGTTAGATTGGATAGAGCCCTCATTTCTCCTGATTGGTTGTAGTCCTCTTCCTGCAAATTAGCTCTTCTGCCTAGAATTGGGTCCAACCACTCCCCCATTTCCCTCTCGATTGTCCCTTTTGATGCCTGTAGACCTCCTCCTTTTCATTTTGAGAATATGTGGACCTCCCACCCCGACCTTCTAGAGAGATTAAAGGGCTGGTGGAGCATAGATGTGGAAGGCACTGCTATGTTCAGGGTAGCAAGGAAACTCTGTAATGTTAAAAGGATGTTAAAAGCATGGAATAAGTTGGATTTTGGTCATCTATTCTCTATGAAAGAGGATCTTTCTTCTAATCTCTCTTCCATCCAAGCCTCCATTCAGGAAAATGGGTATGATGCCTCGAGTAGAGATGTAGAGCTATCCATCCTATCTGATTTACATGACATCATTAGTAAAGAGAAAAAGTTTTCGAGACAGAGATCTAGAATCAACTGGCTCAAGGAAGGAGACAAGAACACAAAGTTCTTCCATTTATCCACACTTAAACATAGAGCTAACAATAGGATTTCTAGCCTGAAAAAAGACCAGGGTGTGTTGACTAAGGAAGATGATATTTCACTAGAAGTTGTCTCTTTCTTCTCCTCCCTTCTTTCTTGGGATCCTTTTCTCTCTAAGGTGGATCAGGATGATATTGTCTCTTGCATCCCTCAGATCCTCCAACCGCACCATAATAATATGATCTAGGCCATTCCTTCTGATTCTGAAGTGGGAGAAGCTCTTTTTTCTCTTCCGATGGACAAGTTGCCTGGACCTGATGGTTTTCCTACCTTCTTTTTCCAAATGTACTGGCCTGTCATTATGAAGGATTTTGTTAAGGCGGTTTAGTAGTTCTTTGGAGCCAGATGCATCCTGAAGGAAATCAACTCCACTTTCTTAGTTCTTATTCCCAAAGTGTCAGGGGCTAACACTCTGGATAAGTTCAGACCCATCAACTTATGCAACTCGTTTTATAAGATCATCTCGAACGTGCTCACTTTGAGGCTGCTTAAGCTCCTCCCCTGATCATCTCTCAACAACAATATGGTTTTGTCCCAGGCAGACAGATTTTAGACTCGATTATCATGGTGCATGAAGTGATTCACTCTATGGAAGCTGGTAAGAGAGAAGGGATGTTACTCAAACTTGACATGTCTAAAGCTTATGACCGGGTGGATTGGTCCTTTTTGGAGTTAGTGTTGAAGGCTTTTGGCTTTGATGCCAAATCTTGCAAGCTAATTTACCAGCTGGTCACCACCCCCTCACTAGCTATTTTAGTGAATGGATCCCCCTCTGACTTCTTCAAACCCACTAGAGGCCTTCGTCAGGGAGATCCTCTATCACTGGTTCTCTTCATCATCCTGGTGAAATGTATTGGTAGACTTATGGAGAAGAAAAAGAAAGATGGGAGGATCAAAGGCTTTAAACCTTCTTCCAAATGCACTCCCTTCACGCATCAGCAATTTGTTGAAAGACACTTTGGACACCTATTCTAGAGGGTCGGGGTAGCTTATAAATTGGGACAAAAGCTCTGTTTTCTTTATCAACACTTCAGAGGGAAGATAACAAAGAATCTCTAGAATCTTGGGTTGTCAGGTGGGGAAGCTTCCTTCTTCCTACCTTGGTCTCCCCTTGAGCATGACCCCTTCTGATTCCTTCTGGAACAACATCTTGGATAGGTTCAGTAAGAAGTTGGCTGGCTAGAAAGGATCCTCTCTCAGCCAAGCTGGAAAATGTCAACTGGTTAAATCCATCCTTCAAAACCTGCCTATATATGCCCTGAGCCTTTTCACCATACTTGGTAAATACATCGAGAGAATGGAAAAAATCCAAAGGGATTTTTTATGGACGGGTACTGATAGGAATAAAAGGTACCCCCTTGTTGCTTGGGACAAGGTTTGTCTCCCTAAAAAGAACGGGGGTCTGGGGATTAGGAAGATCATTCATATCAACAAGGCCCTCCTGGCAAAGAAAATCTAGCGCATCTTTAGTAGCATGGGGGAATGGAGAGACGATGTGGTGAACAAGTATATAAAAAGGCCCTCTTTTCAGTTCACTATTTTCAGTGAGGATTTACCCAGAGGCTCAGTTGTTTGGAATGGCTTCTTAAAAGCCAGGGATTTGGCTAACTCTAAGGTCTCCTAGAAGTTGGGAAATGGGGAGAACATTCTTTTCTAGTTGGATAGCTGGCTTTCTTAGGGCCCACTCATTAATAACCCCACCTATGGTGTTTGGGCTAATGATTGCATCAACCTTTTTAGGCACAAAGTTAGTAACTATAGGACTGATCAGGGATGGAAGGACCTTTCTTTCATCTCAAAGGAACTCAAACCAATTATGATCATGCTTAACGCCTTATCCCTCAGCACCAACAAGGATGAATTGGTTTGGAGGGATAATGCCAATGGCCTCTATTCGGTTGCCTCTGGGTACTCTGCTTTATGGAGTACAAATGCGTCCCCCTTTGGTTGAGGGCCTGGTTCCTAGGCCTAACGCCAAAAGTCAACATGTTTTTTTGGTTGGCACTTCAGGACAAAAATCTCACCCAGGAAAATCTCATTAAAAGAGGTCATATCATGCCTAGCAGATGTGTTTTATGCGAAGATGAGTTAGAGACAGGCAATAATTTGTTCGTTCATTGCTCTTATTCGAGAACAGTCTAGGACTTCCTCACCCAGGACCTTGACCATAGCTGGTGCATTCCTTCCAACCTCCTAGACTTCTTCTGCCAATGGCAAGGAATGTTCAATGGAACTTCCTTGAAGGAAATCAGCTCCTGGCTCCTACCCCATTTTTGTTGGAGCATATGGAAGGAAAGAAACAATCAGATTTTCAGAGACAGGGAGGAGCCAGCTTTGGTTGTTGGAAGGAAGATCTTCAGTAACATAAAGGAAAATATTTCCATGAGACAGGGGGGAGCTTTTGAGATCGGAGGTAGGAAGAAGGAGAAGGTAAAAGACAAAATGAGAAAAAGATAGGAAGCCAAATGGCACCTCCCCCCTGAGGGCTGGCACAAAGCCAACTTCGACGGAGCCTCCAAGGGTAACCTTAGATCCTCAGGTAGTGGAGGTGTGGTTAGAAATGAAAATGGTGATAGTATTACAGCTTTCGCTCTTCCGTTGGGTTTCCAAACAAATCATTTTGCGGAAGCCAACGCCGCGTGCAATGCAGTTAAGTTGGCTTTTGAAATTGGGGTCACCAATTTATGATTGGAGGGTGACTCGAGTAACATTATTAAGTGCATTAATGGCAATTCGTATCCTTCTTGGATGATTGCAAATCTTATCAATGAGATGAGAGAGACACTTGCCAAATTCAAAAAATTCAATGTCACCCACACTTTCCGGAAGCAAACCTGATTACCGACAGGTTGGCAAATATAGGGGTCAGCACAGACCAAAAAATGACATGGCTTCCCGAAACTTCTTTGCTGGTGGATGTCAAGTGTCTGATCAACTTGGAGAAAATTTAAGGAAGTACGGAGGATATCAAGACGTAATTATGAATATGAAAGGGTTAAGATATATGGGTACTTTTCATTATAGAAAAATGGGTATTCGTAAATGCAGATATCCTACTATGATTAATTGCCACGCTTTGTGGGTTCTTCATTGCATTCGTTTTAGGGGATAAGGACGAGGATGAGGATGGAAATGACAGAGACGAGGCCAGAATGGAGGATGACCCTGCAAAGGACAAATCCACTCCTGCATAGGACCAGGGGAATCAAAGAGGGAAACAAATGGAAACAGAGGAGAATCAATAGGCCTTTGAGGCTGCTCAGGTGATGCAGGATCTGGAGTGAAAGAACGGGAAATAACTCTTGCCTGTTCCTCTATTTTTCGCTGTATTTTGGCTTTTTGTACTGGCTTTTGGCCGTGGCTTTGTCTGTTTCTTTTTCCTAGTCTTTTCTCAGAACTTTTTCCTTTGGATGGACTTAATGCTTATTATCAACCTTTGAAATTAAACTTTTTTGGCTGGGCTGTCACGCTTATTATCAGCCTTCTTGTGTACTAACTTTTGGGTTTCAGGTTCCTTGTAAAACTTGTTTATCTAATAAAAAACATAAATGTAAATTATTAGATTAAATTTTAATATCAATTTTATTTCTAAAATATTAATTAAATTCTATTTAAGTTAATATTAATATTTACTTTTCTTTTAATTCATAATGCGACTAGAGATAAAATTATATATTTAATTGAATTATTTATAAATTTCTCTCATAAAGTCAAATAATTATTAACTAGGTGATTACAAAGTGAGCTCCACCTAACTTCTTTTAAAATATAACAAAATTACAATTACTTATTTATTAACTTCCCACTTGCATTAATAAATATATAATCATTTATATGCAACTAATGGTTTAACTAAACTTAAAGATCCTTTAATACCAACATCCACTTTATAACTAAATGACTAGTATTGATTTAATTTTTGAAATTAATAAATAATCTATTATTATTATTTTAATAAGTAAATATAAGATTAAAAAATAAAAATCAATTAGTATTTTTGCATGCCTTTGATCTCTCAAATCATGCAATAATAATATACTTAGTTTTCTATATTTAGTATATTTGTTTTCACATGCATGTATAAGTTTAGTTTTTGATAAGATAAACAAGTTTTACAAGGAACCTGAAACTCAAAAGTTAAAAAATTTCAAAAGGTTGATAATAAGCAATTAAAGCCCAGCCAAAGTACAAAAGCCAACTAAAGGGCCAGTTCAACAGATAGACAAAAAGCCAACTAACCAAAAAACTACAGCAGACTAACAGACCAAAAGACACAAAAAGAAAAACCAAAGTTATTCCTCTGTCTTTCTCTTGAGCTCCTACATAGTTTTTGCCGCTTCATAGGCTTTGTGAATCTCCTCAGCTATTTGCTCCTGCTTCTTTTGACCAGCTTGATCTAAGCTACTGAAAGTAATGTCAATCATCACATCCTCTTCCATTCTGTCTCTATCTCTATACTTTTCCTCATTTTCATCCAAAAAGCCTCATTTTCATGTATAACTTTAGTTACAACATGTTTTTTTCTCAACTAATCTTTTGCTTTTCCAATAAATTTTGTAATTAAATTATTTTAGATATAAGAAAAATATTTATCTTTATTTAGAAAAATCATGGTAATCACGTGATAAATTTAAAGCTCAAACACCAGCTGTTCAATTTGTTATTTTCTTCCAATTTTCTATAATCAAATTAGAAAGTGTCTTAAAAGAATATAGTCATAGTAATTTTCTAAAATTTTCAACAATTTTCCTCAGTCGCGTTTTCTTGATTAATAAGTTTTCATTTTCAAAATCTTCAACATAATTCTTTATCTAAAGATTAATACAATAAATCAATAAGCATTATGCAAGTAGCCAAGAAGACATGAAGTAGACAGATCTTTCAATAAAATTCTACAATGGGTTTTCAAACCCTACCTCAAAACAACAGCTAAAATCTGAGACAACCTGTAAATGCATGCAAATTCAAACCCTCTAAACTTTCAACAATTCTTTTGCTTCAATTCCAAATTTTTCTTCCCAAAACCTATGTGTGGAGAAATGAGCTCTACTATCTTAATAAAGAATTTCTCAACCTAGGGTTTCAGTTTTACAAACATGCAAAGGCCTTTCTTTTTATTATTTTTATTAGTTAAATTCTTTGTACACACTTTTTGCATTTTAATTATAATAAAGTTTATTTAAATTATTTTCACTTGCATTTATTAAATAATAAGATGTAATTAGAAAGTATATTTATTAATTTAACTAATAATAATATTTAGAGTCCATTATTTAAATGTAATTTCTAAATTTAATAATTATTAAATTAAATAAATATATTTACGTCAAATTTAGATTTTTAGTTAAATACTTAAATTTATTTCTTTTATTTAATTAATTTCTCAATTAATTAAATATAATTAAATTTTGATTATTCTTTATAATTTTTCATTATTTTAAATCATCTAATAATGTCTTTAATTGATTTAATTATAACTAAAAATCACAAGAAACCCATGAACTTAAGAAGAAAGCCCATTCTAGAAGACAAAGTATAAATTCAAAATCAAGGGTCAAAATCTCAAATTCAGGTCATTGGACGAATACATAAGGATGCATAACTCAGATACTTGTCTTATATTCTAGGACAATCGACTTAAGGTTAGGATTTAGACTCGAGAACTATCTCCCCTCTTTACCATTGAGATACTACGATAGGGCAAGCTCATCCTGGCAATTCAAGGAAGTCAATGTAGTTTGGTACTACATAAATGCTAAACATGTGCATATGCATATATAGCTAAACTAAAAAAGCAATGGCAGTGAGTGGTACATCATGTAGATCCTGACTAGCAGGTGACTACAACTCCCTCCCTCAACTACATCAAAAATGTCAAACATAAAGTAAAACATATATGTACACCATACACATACAAGTATGTGGTAAGTAACCATAAAAACTATACATAAATCATCCATCAAACTATCATCATGAAACAACTGAGACCACTGTATGAACATATAAAACATTATCATCTAAAGAATAAATATGAACACATGAAATAAATGAGTATCAAGTAGCTTATCAAATATATAAATTGAGTATGAAATAACATCCAATCAAATCAAGTAACCAAGTACTACTAAATCATAACACGTAACCATAAAAGTTGACCTAAAATAATTCGACAATAAAACATGAAAAGTAAACTAGGGGTAGGCACTACATATTGATAATGATCTAATATAGTTCACTTTATTTGTTGTGATATTATGAGCACATTACATTCACATTATCAGTTTTATGACATGTTCATGATACTTTATGATGCACATTATTGGATTTAATTATATCAGCCCAACTTATGTACATGCATTCTTTAAATTTTTATCAGCACTTAGATATAGAAACATGATGTATTTTAGCTTGATTCCACGTTACATGGTATCACTTCATCTTGATTCATTATTTGCATTAGTTGGATTACATAGTTGATATTAAGTTTTAGTATATGCATGTGCATATACTCAGAAGCACAACATTTATATTGGAGAAGGCATCCAAGAATGTAAGATGGAACATCTATGCAAGTTGTATCAAAAGGAATGTGTAAGTCACAAATAATGTGACCTTGGAAAAGTTTAAAGTTAAGATGTTAGGAAGGCCTTTTGATATGTACCCTTGTAATCCTCCATTATGCAACTTTAAATGTTATTAAAAAAATGTGAGAAATTTTGTTAGATTTGGCATAGTAGCATTCACCTTGATTCTCACTGATGTCAAAACATCCATATAGTAGACACTATGTCAGTATATGATGCACGAGCATCTGGGTGTAAGAGCAATCTTGCATCAACCAAAAAATATTTTATTTCATTTGTTTAAATAAGGGTCATCTTAATTTAGAGTTGTCTTCTATGGAGGCTTGCTACTTAGTAAGTCGGTCATACAAGCTTGGAATGCCCTAATTTTAGAGGTGGATATTCATCTTGGATAAATTAGTCTTTCAGTTAAGGCTCAATGTCATACCATGAGTATTCATAGATTTATTAAAAAAATTTAGTGTGCAATTTTGGTATAAAAACTCCAGCCTCACTATTAAAGGCCTAAACGTGCCTGGATGAGGCCCGAAAAATTGATGGATACACACTTGTGTTGATCTGTGCCTGTAGATTTGAAGCTAAGGATTTTGAAAAGTGGTTATAATAGCCAATCAAAGCAACATTCAAGAGTTATGGCCTTCCGAAGGTGGGTGAACCAAATTTTTAAAATAAATATAAAAAATGTATTTGGCTGACTATATATGCATTGTTAGGGTCTCTCGACTCTAGGTATTAAGTTTGAGTTCTAGAACCTTTTGTAGACACTTAAAATTATCCTAAACACTATATTAATTGATTTGATATCTCCTTTGACACTATAGTTAATTATTAATTAATTAATTATATATTATCATGTTTTTCTACTTATTTAATTAAAATTATTTAATTAAATAGGTTCACTTGTCTAATGTATTTAAATTTAATTTGAATGCATCCCTTCTAATGTGTTAAATTTATTTAATACATAGTGCTCCACAAATCTCCTTTTAAATAAATTCTAATTTATTTAATTGCCTCCACTTTAGTAAATTCTATAATCTTATGATTAAATTAAATCATATTTAATTTAATCCTAGTCCCACCTAAAACCTAGTCTTCCACCCATCACTCTCATCCTTCTAAGCCTACCCACTAGTTAATCTCACTTAATTATCTTAAATACCCTCCTAAGTACCTTTTAGTCCCTAAGTGTTTGCTCTCACATGTGTGAGCAACACAAGATCCAAGAAAGCTTCCATTTTATTATTTTATTCAAAAAGTCTTACACTCTTACACACTTGTCCCCCTTTCTTTTCTCTAAAGTTGATCACACATGTGTGAGCAAACCTTGAGCCATCACTTTCACCAAAAAGGCTTATGTTGACCTTTGCATGATTTGTCTCCTTAGCCCATGTGTCTCCCTTGTGGCACCTATGTGGATGCCACATAGATGCCACCTCCCCAAGGCCTCTCTCAAGCCTATAAATAGAGCCATTGTCTCAAGCATTTCTTATCTCCATCATTTGCATTGTTATCATGCTAGTTTAGTTTTTGAGCTTTTAAAGATTTAGAACTAATCTTTGGTAGTTGTCTACATTTTGGTTTTACATCTTACATGTTCATTTTAGATTTGCATTATTAGTTTAATTTCTTGCATCCATTACTCACCTCTTTGAATGCTCTCAAGAATGGTTGTTTCCATAACCATCTCTTGAGGTATTTGTGATCATTTAGCATAGGTTTATATTCATTATTGCATTTTCATATCATTGGGATTCATAGTTGTGTTTGGGAGAGCACATCCACATCCCTGAATCTTGAGCACACCAACAAGGCCTCTTGTGGACACCCTTGTTGAGTTGCTTTGAGGTTGCATGGGGACTCTTGTTTATTGATTGCATTAGTATTAAAACACAATGTTAGTTAGTAGTTATCTTGATTTTGATATTGTTATATGCACATGCTACTAATATTTTATTGTTTACGTGTGCTCCTGACAGAGAAGGTTTTCACATATATATTTTAGCATACCCAATGGGGCCCACATCCCTCTAAACGTTCAAAATTTAAGCTAAAAATTGTCATTTTTCTATAAAAAACATAGATTTTGATTTTTGGTCACATACAATGTCATCTGTGTAGATGAACTATCATCTCCATTGTTTAGCATCTCTGCCATGTAAAATGTCATCTCCGCATATAGATTGTCAGTTGCAATTTTTGGCATCTGCGATTTACTGGCAACTCCTAGTTTTGTCATTTGTGTTTTTTTTGGTAGTTGCAAGTTCTACCATTTGCAATTTACCAACAACTCTTAGTTTTGACATCTGCAATTTTTTTGGCAGTTGCAAGTTTTGTTATATGCATGGTTTGGCATCTTTGCTCTGTTACTGTCATCTGTGATCTACAAGTGTTAGTATTAGGTATAATTTTCTCATTTTTGTTTTATCGTCTCTAATATTTTGTCATTTGTGGCTACATTTTGTCTTGTAAAATTTTTTAAAAAGAGAGTATAAAACGAAAATTAACTTTTAGTGGTTCCACAGGATATGGGCTATTCTAAGTAGATTTATGTATATAAAAAATTATTTAAAAAGTTAAAATACCTTTTTCCATAGTTAAGCTTTCATTTTTGGAGATTTTGTTGAAACTAATCAAATTATTTATTGCAACATTGCAAATGGGAGCCTTCTAAAACACCTAACCATGTTTTCTTGTAGGTTTCCTTAATGTTTTATGGCTCTTGGGAATGGACTTGAATGTTCAATCATTTGTCTTTGAATTAATATTACAATTAAATTCAAAAATCAAACACACTCTTGAATGGTTAAATTTAAAACAAGCAAAATTCAATCTTGAATGCATAATCAATTGAACAAAACCTTTCATTTGGATGAAGAATGTTAAGACAAAATCTTGAATGCCATAAGGAATTGACAAGCTTTTCATTAGAATGAATGCTTAGAAGTCAAATACAATCTTGAATGCATAAAGGTCAAAGAACAATGCTATGATACATATTTCAATTTGGGTTTAAAATGAATCTCATCAAATCTTGAATGCTTAAGATTCAAAAACATTGCAATGAACATTTGGATTTGTGCTTAAAACAAACACTCACTCAATCTCAAATGCCTAAAGGAATTAACTCTTTCCTTATCGAATTTCTTATGTTGACAACACTCGATTTTCTTATGTTGGCGAACTCTCGATTTTCATTATGTTTACAACATTGTCAAGTTGGAAATAGCATTGTATGATATAAAACTAAGCATCTTCAAAAATAGATTACAAAACCTAAAGCTCCATTGGGAAAGAACAAGTGTCTTTTAAACCCAAGACCACTTAACATATTTACTTATTTTGTGCCTTTAGGTGATCTTGAGTGTACAAGAAATAAGTGGCCTTGTTTTACACTTTTTAGGAGGCCTTCTTGGGGATTTCATCACCCCTTGGGGCAACCTCAACTCTAGCATTTTGGCGGAGTATACATATCGGGAGGTGAATCAAAAGACACCTGTCTTGGAAGAATAATTTTGTCACTATTGGCTAAGCCCCAAAGAACTTTATACCTTTGGGAGGTGAAGGTGGAGATTTGGGGTACCGTCTCCTCCCAACTATGTGGCATTATTTTCTTTCATATATAGATTTGGGCCTCACATACCTTGCATATATCAAGGACACCCCTAGCTGAGCTTGTATATCCTAGTCAAAACCTTATAGGATTATTGGTGTGTTTGACATGCTAAGTGTTCATAAACCTCCCAATTTGAAGGGGACATGCCATCTAAGGTTTTCTTGTATATATATTTTATTTTATTCTTTGCATGTTATGTTTTAGAAAAATCCAAAAATATCAGAAAATTTCAAAATCCAAAAATATTTCAAAAACAAAAATAACAAAAAGAAGCTCTTGTTTTCCACATCACTCCTATTCATCAAATTCATCACTATCATGCATCTCTTGTCTTGATCATTCAAATCATTCCTCAAAATCTTAATCATCTCTAATAATTCTAATCATTTCCTCATCTTCTTAATTATTCAATCAAATTTCTAATCTTCATCCTAGTCATGATTCGTAATCCACATCAAGATCCAATTCCCTCATTCAATGTGATTCTTAATCCAATCTCATGTCAAATTTCATTCCTTTCTAATCAATTCCCAATTCAATCCATTTACATCTTCATCCAAAATCAACCTTTCTAATTTTATCTATTCAAATATTCCTCTAATTCATTTTTTTCAAAAGAAAACTTCCACTTTGGACATAGGAGCAACATCATAAACCTTGGACTTTAATCCTAGCCATCTCGATTGAATCAAATAAATATCATCAATCATCTTTCTCCTTCATCAAGATTCAATCCAATCTATAGGTAGAAATATCTTTCCAAAGTATGATATTAGACCTTCACCCTTAAGAAAACTTATCATAGTTGTACTCTTTCACTTGGGATCATTTGTCCATCACTGAGTATTGAGTCTTCTATCTTGTATCCTATCCCAACTTGGGATCATTTTTCCATCTCCAAGTGGAAAAATATATCATCATTCAAATCCAACATCCAATTGTTTGCAATAACATAAGGTCTTTATATATATCAAGGTTATCTCAAACCTTCATATCAAATCAAATCCAATCTAAATTAAATTAATACAAAACCAAAATTGCTCCTAGTCCTAAAGTCATATTTCATACATCATCAAATATTTCACCACTCCTAATCTAAGTTCATGGATAAGAATTGGCTTAACCAAATGGTTGAAGATCTTCAAAGGCAATCTTGAGTTATACTTCCCATTCAACCCAAATACCAAATCAATCCTCAAAACTTCACATCTAATTCTAATCCATCTCATGTTCATTATTCTTCTACCTTTGACAAGGGAGATGCACCTCATTATCATTCATCCACATATGATTCCAGTCATAGCCTTCATAATTTGTCAAACATAAATGCCATTGCCAAAGAAATTAAGGAACTCAAGAATTATATCTTGAGCCTAAAAAATCAAAATAAAAAATCTACCTTCCAAGACATATGTCCTCCTCCCCCATGTTTCAAAGACCATAATCCTCATGTCCCATCTTATCCGAATCTTCCATGTAATTCTCCATACTTTGAGCTTAGTGTCCAAAATCATCATCCCAATCCCCTACCCATACCTCCACGTTCACACAATCCTAATCCTCCAAAATAAACATCACCACCACCTTGTAATAGGTTTATCTCACTAGAAACCTTGTCTAAGTAAAAAACTTAAAATAAAGTGATCCAATCACCCAAAGTCATACACCCAATTCCATCTCAAGACCTTCCTCAAAAGTATGCCAATATGGATTCCTTTTCTCCTCTAGATCCAAGCATTTCTCCATCCCATTATTCTCTTATCCCCCAAGGTCCATTTATCCCTCTTAGTCCATCTTATGATCCCATTCCTAATCAAGATCAAGACATTCCATGTACCACACACATTATTGATTTTATTCTATCTCAAGAGTTAGCATCCATAGATTCTCCACCTCATGAAGATATTCCTTCTACAGAATCCACTAGCTCTCCCCCCTATCAAGATCAAAATGTTCCATCTCATAATTCCATTCCATCCACTCCAATATATGATCCTATCCCACTAGATGATCCAATAATTCCTTCTAACCCACTACATGATCCTCTTTTAAGTCAAGATCAAAGTACCCCTTCATGTACATTTCATGATCCTATTATCCCTCATCATTCCTCTCATGATACCAATCCTCCACAAGACCTTCTCACACCTATCCAATCCACTCATGACCCCCTACACATGAATTCACATCTTGTATTGAAAATGATAATAATCCCATTGGAGAAATAATGTCTCAAGATGTTGGCACACCTTTAACTCCTTCCAAATCTAAATTCCTTCATCCAAACATAAATGTTCACATCATCCATATTCCAAGTCCATTTTTGGGCCCTTATATCCATATTCCCATTCTTTCCTCATTTTTATCCATTTTGGGTCCTTATGTTCTAAAGCCAAACCCTTCATCCCTTCTGTTGGTGTTTGAAAACGTTACCCGTTTCCAATTACCCTAATGAGAACAAAACACATCTAGGGGCAGCTAACTCCCATTTTCAACATGCCCATTTAGACACGAGGCCAACTATAAGGCATGACCATTCTTCTTCTTCAGGCTCTGCAAAACCTAGGCGGGTGGACCTATAGATTCTTTATATGGTACCAGTTATCAAAGCATACACTGAGTCTAATTAAAGCAGATAAAACCCTTATTTCTCCGGTTAACTCATGAAATAATCATCAATCAATAGTAGGTAAATGCAGATCTAGAAATCTCATAAGCTGAGTGAGGGCATTCTATTATAGCTCTTCAACATGAAAGGGAAAAGCGTTGATTATTGATGTTGATGTTCAACAAATCCTCAAACATGTAGCAAAACCTAATGATCCTGTAATTGATCAGTGCCTAATCCGTTGGGCAATTTCATGAATCCAAAACATACATCTGTGACATCAAGACATATTATGTATACCTAGACATCAGATCTATCTAATCACCTTGTGATTCAGACATCAATGTTTATTCAGATCTCATTCTCACAAAATATCCTTCTCAACATGACCAGTAACCCTGTCAAACACATTAAGAATTTACTTGGTACTTTGTTCCAACAGCAAAATATATCAGACATACAACCTGAAGGGAAAGCAAATTGATCTCAGCTCTTTGTTCCAAGATCACATAAGACTATAGATTACTGAGACAAGACACGAGAACCGGAATGAAACTAATGAAATCCTACTCATATGTATTCATTTTCTTTGAAAATATACATTCAAATACATGAAATGAAAACATGAAAATACCAAACATATCAGAACTATCTGTACTATACTTCTTAATTGCTATTCACATGAGAAGAATTTGCTGAAAGAAAATGGTCTCACAGTCACAAAAAATTGGAACCCACTGGTTTCTTAGTAACAAAAATTGGAACCCCTCAAATGGAAGAAAGAAAGTATAATATAGCAAGGAGATGAATTCCCAGATCTCGCATGCAACTGCCATCTGTCAACTTACAAATCTATCTCTTGTAACTGAAAAACCTCTCTCTTCCATCTGATTTGATTTTCTATTTCATCATTACATTGCAACTGCTTTGAAATATCTTTGCCTAATGATGAAATCCTTTTGCATCTAAAATATTTGAAACTTTATGCAATTCTGGTGAAAATGTGATTCAATTGATTTGGAAATAGTTAAAATCGCCTCAAACCTCATTTTCATTGCCTTTTAACCGTATTCAGGTCATTTCCATGCTAGAAAATAATTTTGAAAATTGACCCCTAAATTTTGTTGCAATCTAGGAACCTGAAAGAAAACCTCCTAGAGCTTGAACCAACTACTACCTATGCAAAAACTGACTTCGAAATCGGATAGTTCGTCTTCTCTTGATTTCGGCGATATATAACACCGCCTATTTTGCAACTCAAAAACCCACTGAAAGTCATTTTGAAAATGACTCCTCTGCTAGAAAACCATGGTCTGCACATTTGATTTTTAAATTTTTTTGAAAAATTTAAAAAAAATCTAAAGTTCAAACTTTATATTAAATGACCTCTTTTGATTTAAAGAGAATTTGAATGTGCAGTTTTGAAAACAATTTTAAAATGAAATTTTAAAAGTATTTTATTTTTATCCAACCCTTCAATTCTGAGGTCAAACCTCTGTTGACCCATGCCACATGGCACCTTCTGATTCGCCTACCCTTTGCACATCTGCCACATCATCACAGGCCAGGATCTGCTGCCATGTGGCACAATCTCGCATGCTCGCACTCTTTAACGGGTGAGCATCTCCATTTTGTGGGATTGTGCCAGCCGTCGAATCTCGCCACATGGAAAAATCTGACAATCCCATCATGATCTGCCACTGTTCAATTGTGACCTAGGCCTGCTGCCACGTGTCACAATTATGCATTCCCGCATTCTTTAAACTCCGCACAACTCCATATTGTGGTTTTGCGCAATCCGTCGATCTTCAACACATGGCGACATCTGGTTCAATGATGCCACATCAACATTCTCACGTCTTCATTTAAAAGTTTACTTAATCTCCATGCTAGCTGACGTCATCAGAGGATCCATTGCATAGCACGCCCTTGCCTTTCAAAAGGCCCATTCTTCAATTCACATAAACAACTATGTGGGATTCTATTTAAACATGATAAAATCCCCACCCACAAAGAATGTGGGATAACGGCTCAAATGTTTCTATTTTTTTATGCCATTTAAAAAAATGTTGGAGCTCTTTCCTTGTAACCGTGGGCATTATTTCTTGCTGATGCTTCATCTTTGCCATGGGGCTGTGGAAATTTTTTTTCTACACTGAATGCTCTCTATTATAGTGTGGAACTAGAACTTCTTTGCATGCAACTTGCATGGAGTTCTTTTCTCAAACTGGCGTGGTTAACTGCTATTTTAAATTGGCACCCCCAACAAAAATGTGGAGTTCCATCATTGAAAACGTGGGTGCCTACCTTGCCGTGGCCTTCTTCAACCCTGCATGGAAAGTAGCCGATCATCTGGTCATTTTTTACTTTGGCGTGGGATCATCATACATTTGACCTACGTGTTAACTTCAAAAACACTTCCCCTTGCTATGTGCTATGTACTGAATGCTCTTTATAATGCATGGCATGCTTCTTATTGATTGGTTTGAAATGCCTCCTCTGTCTTTTGCGCTGGGTTCTCCTTTTTAATTTGTGGGTTTTATACTTCTTACTTTGACTGCATTTTTGAGGATGGAGCGTGAGCTACCTTTATTTAGGCATTGATTGCTCTTTTCAATTGACTCCTGCAGCTCTTAGTTTGTTGAGTCACTTTTCTCTTTATTTCAATCTCCATCATTCCTTGTAGCACCCTCTACAACATTTTTGGCTCTTTACATGTTGACTATGGCTGCATGGGTGAGCAAAACATTGTGCACAGTGAGATATAGCTCAAACATGGAATTCCCAGAAGCACAGTCACCAAAAGGAGCAAAACACCTTGTGGGAGGATATATTCCAACAGTGTAACCCAATGGAATAAAAATATTTGGCTCGTTGACTGTTGCCCAGTACTTTACTTGGTCACCAAAGGCTCCAAAACATATATCTGCATAGCCTTCGAAGTCCATTACTATCTCTTGACCGATTAGTCCACCGTAGGAATCTTGAAGTGCTTTTGGAAGTTCAAAATGGAATAGTGTAATGAATAGTTGAATCCCATTAAGAAAGAGGGCATTGATAAAATCATTATAATACTCAACACCAGCCTGGTTGATTTTGAGACTAGGATATTGAGAATCTATGAGTATTTAGCCCAAGTGATGCCATTACCTTGATATCTTCTGGGTATTTGTGATACTGATCATCAGCTATGCCTCCGTTGCTTCTGTTGGCTTTGGACTGGCTTCCATGCCAAGGGATAGTTTCTTCATATGTTTTCATGCCCCTTTTTATGATGCTTCTACCTTTAGTGCTGGCATGGCTTTGCTATGGCATGAATTTCCTTCAATTAATGCTAGCTTGATCATCATTGGCATTTGCCAGTTATTCAATGACGTTGATCCAATGTGCTTGCAAGTTTAAACTTCTTCATATTGATGCTCATGGCATTCATGCCAAATCACTTAATGCTGATAAAGCTATGGACCCTTGCCAGTGTAGTCATGGGTTTTGTACCCAGCTGATCTATTGTTTCCATAGGTCAAGACTATATGTGTTGATGTTGTTCTTCATGCTAGGGCCCTGTTTGTTTTCATGATAATCGTATCCTTTCACAATGCTTCAGGCCATGAAGTCTTTCACATTAGCTCTTTTTCAAAATCAAAACCTTCAAAGCTTTATCATCATGTCATTTTAAAACATAACTTTATTTGCATACTATATAACAAACACTTATGAAAAGTTAAAATCATTCCTTTTCCTCAATACGCTTTCACTCTGATACTGATTCACATCAAATTTGACTGTTGAACAATCAATTTGAAACTCAGTTTACTTCTTCTATCAAACTGTGAATTTCATGCTAGGAGGTCTATTGACTACCTTTAAAAACAAACCCGAACAAATGACTAGGCTCTAAAAATTGGTACACTGATTCTCTATTCTGCACTCTTACACCCTTTCAGATCTCATCTCATGATGAATTCGAGGTCAAAAGATATTGACCATCAAAGTTACCTTCTCAGATTTACCTGCAAGAAAACATGTCAGAAAATAGTAAACTAGGTTCGGATTTGGCTTCAAAAACTGGGTAAACTGACACATGGGAGGACGAAAACTGGGGCATTGGTTCTCTGTCATGAGGTGAGTATAAATATGTGATTTGGGCTCATGAAAAATCATAGGATGCAAATGGAGAGCGTTCAAAGTAAGCTACTTGGATTTGCAGACTTGAAACATTGACAAGATAACGATTTTTGCAAATGGAAATGACCTGGAAAAGTGTGCATACAGATTCATCATGACTTGCAAACTGACATACTTGAAGTATTTTCAAGGTACTACATAGGGGTACAATCCATCTGACTTGGCCAATCACGAATTTTGAGTTATAATGTCACAAATAGGGCTACTAATCGATCTGCAAATACTGACACTAGTAAAAGATAGAAATTCCATTTGGAATCACATTTAAAAATTGATCAAACAGATTCGTCAAGAGCTGGAACTTGAAACATAACAAGTGTTTGAAATCTACAATGCAACGCAAAAGGAATTTTAGTATTTTTATCAACTGTTCAAAAAATTACAACACGTCAAACAGGGCTTCCCAGAATTATGTGTAAAGTGCATCAACATGAAAACAGTAACTGACCAATTTTGAGGGATTCAAAACCTAGTCAAACGGACTCGAAACGACTTGAAATTAAAACATAAGCTCTCAAGTATGGACACTAGACACTCTTAAAGTGGTATGTCATACAATGTTTCTGGGTGCAAGATATTTAGGTGCAAACAGGGCTTCCTGTCATTGTTTGACACTTGGATAAAATGCAGATTTGATGGATGCTCAAAATGGGACTTCACAAAATGGCTTAGAATGTCAATTTATCATTATGAAATGCTTAGGCACGCTGAATGAAATGTGCTAGAAGCATTGAACACCTCCTAGGCCTCAAATGGGCAGCCGGGTACAAATGCACTTTAAAAGTGTTTAAGGGCTTGATTTTTTCAATAGTGCTCAAAATTAGGCCTTCCATTTTGAGTGCCAACACCTTCCATCCATTTTGGGTCCTTACATACATCCATCTACCATATCCAATTCTTCCACTTCATCCCCTCATCCTCCTAGTAAATATCAACAAAGGTGCACATCCTTTAATTCCTTCCAATGTTCACCCTCCATATTTTCATCCATAAACTCTCCATACCATTTATCCTCATTCACCCGTACCATGACCAATGGAAGCAAACTGGATGCCAAAGATAAAGTGAATGAAGCCAAAAATTTGCAAAAATCCAAGGATCAACCTATCACCTCTAAAAGACATGTTCAAGAAAAGGAAAAAATGATCCAAATGAAAGAAAGAATTAGAAGGCCACAAAGGCTGAAAATAAAAAATTCAAAAATTATTTGGATTCCAAAGCTACTTAATGAAGCAATGAATCTCAAAGAAAAATTCAAAATGGCATCCAATTTCGCTAATTTAAAGGCTTCCTTCTTCAATTAATCCTCAAAACTTCCATTTTCCAACTCTATTTTGGGTTCTTATGTCCCAAAATCCACCATCCTAAATCCATCATCTCCTTTATCCATTTTGGTTCCCTATATTCCAAAATTCAAACTTTCTCCTACATATCCTCCAAATCTTCCTCCTTTCCATCACCCTTCAAGGTGTGTGCTAATGATGGTCTTTCCACCTCCTTCACCCACTCATTCACAAGTCTTCCAACCTAATATCCACCAACCATGGCTTCCTTCCAACCTAGCATCCATTAACTATGTATCCGAACTTTCTCATAAACCATTGTCCTCCATTTCCCAACCCATTTCATCATTCTTTTATTGTCCTACCAACATCTATCTAAAAATAGTACAAATTCCTTGAAAATAAAAAAGAAAGAGAAATAAATATCAAGGGATACCATCCATATATCTAGATGCTCGAGTCCTCCCTTTATATATAGTGTCTTCCAATTCCACTTATCCATCCATTTACTTTTCCTCTTCCACTAGCACTCTACACCAGGGGCAAGCTCCATCCATCCCACATTGCCACACACACACACACACACACACACACACACACACACATCTTCCATATTCCTCTCTACCATTCATTATCCTTATCCATCTTTGATCTTGACTATCACATTCCTTTCATCCATTCATGATCATTTTTCATATCCATCCATTATGCTACATATTTCCATCCACTTTAATGTATTTGATCTTGATATCCTATCCATATCTTGTATACCTCATCCTTGTTAGATTCATTTCCTCCATCCTCCATTCATACTCCTAGATACTTCTATCCTTCTTTCATATGTCCTTGATCTTGGTTATCCCAACCATTTCATCCACTTCATGTCCCACATTTCATCCATACTCTTGATATCATTATCCCTATTTAATACCCTCCCTCTCATATCCCTTATTCATTCCACTTTCAGACCTATTCTCATGATCAACACTAGAAGCACAACAAAAAAATGTTCATACATGTTTTGGAACTACACATGCCTTCCCTTACTCCATATAATAGCCTTCACACCATCTTTTGATGTTCATGCATCATTTCCCATGATATTTCCTTCCATCTTCCTATCCTTGGTATGGGGAATTTTAACTCCTTTGAAACATGGTCCTTGGATCCCCATTGTCCTATATTGAATCGTTTGTTCCCCCATATTCTTTCACCATTCTATCCCCACCCTTATCTAACATTTACCATTCCTTGGATCTCCCTTGTCTGTGGTCCTAATCTAGTCATTTTCATCAATTCAGTCAATTCATTTATCCTCTAATCTAATCACATTCCCTTCTTCCAATAATTTAATACAAATCAATTTCCATCCTACATATATTTTCTTCTAACCCAATCCTATCAACATCATTCAACTTATGCAATCAAGTTCTTCCTTCATCCATCATCTTGTCCACATTCTTGTTTTCATCATATGATCTCATGACACTGAGCTTCACCCCATCAAACTGAGCTTATCAAAATAGTGATGCAAAAAAAATTACAAAAATTCACATTAAGACTAAATGATTTAAGAACATTTCTCCTTTCACTATACTTGCCAGTGAACAATCACAAATACTTCAATACAATTCAATCAAAGAATCAATTTTTACCTTACAAGATGCATCCTTCCTACACAGGCTTAACAAATTCACCATCATAATAAAGTTCAAGGCAAGAACTGTAGATTGGATGACTAATTGGTCATAGGGTCTTTTTGTTGATTTTATCTTTGTGTATCAGTGATAGTCTCCGTACATGTGCCTCGATCTTCAATATCTTGGTATCATTTGAACAGTTTAAATTACACAGTTTATTTTGTGATATGATCTATTTTCATGATTCTTTGGCACATCTATGTCAGTTTCAAGTTATAGTTATACACTTCTCATTGGGGGCAATGGGTTAGCACACTTTCCACCAAGATCCCTTAGAAGAATTTGGGTGTGCCTAGACCTCTATAGTGCATATCTATCATTTGTTCCATCATGACTATGAAAACTACATCTATTGTCCTAAAGTCTTTGTTTTGTTGAGAGTCTAGTCCACACACAAAAAATCTTTTCATCTATGTTACTATAGCCTTTGGTGCATAACTCCTCTTGTAATATCAAACTCGGATGTGCTCTCCCATAAGAACACAATTGAATCGCATGTGTTCATGTAGTTAGGATACATTTAGATTAATCATTATCCAATTCACCCTGCTTCATTCTAGTCTTAAGGCCATCATTTAAGCCTATTTATTTTCATTTTCCTTCTCATGTCTAATTTTGAGAAAATGGGGCAAAATCTATTCCTTTTCCACCCTATTTCCTCACGGGGAACCCTCCTCCCTTGTCGTCAGTATGGCATGATTCTTGCAACTCCTCTCCTCACTGAGGAAACCTGTATTTTTTTTTCTTTGATGTAATGTCATCCCGACACTACATCAAAGAGGGGCAAAATGTAGACACGTAAAATTTTCCTAAACACTATATTAATTGATTTAGTTAAATATGTTCACTTCTCTAATGTATTTAAATTTAATTTGAATGCATCCCCTCTAATGTGTTAAATTTATTTAATACATAGTGCTCCATAAATCCCCTTTTAAATAAATTATAATTTATTTAATTCCCTCCACTTTATTAAGTTCTATAATCATATGATTAAATTTATTCCTATTTAATTTAATCCTAATCCAACCTAAAACCTAGTCTACCACCCATCACTCTCATCCTTCTAAGCCTACCCACTAGTTAATCCCACTTAATTATCCTAGATACCCTCCTAAGCACCTTTTAGTCCCTAATTGTTTTCTCACACATGTGTGAGTGACTCAAGATCCAAGAAAGGTTCCATTTTATTATTTTATTCAAAAAGTCTTACACTCTTACACACTTGTCCCCCTAACCTCTCTCCAAGGTTTCTCACACATATGTGAGCAAGCCTTGAGCCATCCCTTTCACCAAAAGGGCATATGTTGACCTTTGCATGACTTATCCCCTTAGCCCATGTGTCTCCCTTGTGGCACTTATGTGGATGCCACATAAATGTCCCATCCCCAAGGCTTCTCTCAAGCCTATAAATAGAGCCCTTGTCCTAAGCATTTCTCATTTCCCTCATTTGAATTGTTATCATGCTAGTTTAGCTTTTGAGCTTTTAGAGATTTCATTCTTAGAGCTAATCTTTGGTAGTTGTCTACATTTTGGTTTTACATCTTACATGTTCATTTTAGATTTTCATTCTTAGTTTAATTTCTTGCATCCATCACTCACCTCTTTGAATGCTCTCAAGAATGGTTCTTTCCATTACCATCTCTTGAGGTATTCTTGATCATTTAGCATAGGTTTATATTCATTATTACATTTTCATATCATCAAGAATCATAGTTGTGTTTGTTAGAGCACATCCACATCCCTGAATCTTGAGCATACTAACAAGGCCTCTTGTGGGCACTCTTGTTGAGCTGCTCTGAGGTTGCATGGGGACTCTTAGTTATTAGTTGCATTAGTATTAAAACATAATATTAGTTAGTAGTTATCTTGATTTCAATATTGTTATATTCACATGCTACTAAAATTTTATTATTTAGGCATGCTCCTGATAGAGAAGGTTTTCATGTATACACCTTCTCGGGCGGCATAAAATTGACTAGAAATTTATGTACATTGTCTAGGACAACTCTAGGTGATAGTTCACATCTTTGTCTTGTAGATTACTATAATGAAGGCACCCATGTGGGTTAGAATATTTAAATTCTAAATTCTATAATTTTGCCTTTGCGACAATAATAAGAAATCTATATTTTGTTCTCACAAATTGTTGTCATTTCTTTGTTTCTATTATGTGTTTATGGTATTAAGGATAGCACCCTTCATCAAGTGGTATTAGAGATAGAGTTCTTGAGTGTGTGGACAGATAACTGATCGTGAGGAAGTTCACATCAAGACCATGGTTTGGGTTGAGTGTGTAGATAGATTGTTGATTGTGAGGCAATTTTCACTAGGGTTTCAATGGAAGCACAAAGATGCCTCCATGAAGAGAGCATGGGGGAGACTCATATGTGTTACACTTGAGGGTTTTAGAGCCTTCTAGAGGCAAATGCAAGCATTGTAAGAAAAAATGCATAGGGGAATGAATCTTGTTGTAGGCAGTGACAAAAGTGAGGATGAAAGGGAAGAAGAAGGAAATATTTATCAAGTAGTAGAAGATTAAGTTTTGAACCCAGAGGAGGAAAATCTTTTCAAGGTTATTTCTAAGATTGGAAAAAGACCTAAGTTTGATATTCCCACATTTTTAGGAAATCTTAACCCAAAGGAATTTATTGATTGGATCAATGAATTGGAAGAGTATTTTGAATATAAAGATATTAAAGATTCGAATAGGGTCAAGTTTGCAAAGGCCAAACTGAAGGGTCATGCAAAGATTTAGTGGCAGGAGACCCAATTAGAAAGAAATAGAAGAGGGAAATAAAAAATAATTAGATGAGATCAAATGATAGCTAAAATGAAGCAATAGTTTATTTCCATGGATTATGAGCTTAATTTGTTGAAGAAGGTGCAAGGGTTGAAGCAAGTGAGAAGATCTATTCAAGAGTATACTGAAGAGTTCTATTAAGTTCTTATTAGAACTGGCCATGCAGAAGATGATAAGAGAATGTTTCTCATTATCTTAATGGATAAAGGCCAAGCATTCAAGAGGAGTTGAGCCTAGTTTGAATGACCAGTATTGAGAAGGCATACCAACTTGCCCTAAGAGTAGAGGAAAAGCTGAACAAAAAGTTTGATAACAAAAATAGTGGTAGAAGTCATGGTGGAAGATTTGGTGGGTGATATTATGGAGGCCAAAATCATGATTAGGAGAACAAGGATGGGGGTGGAAGTACTAGTAAAAAAAAAGGGAAATTATTCCAATTTTTTGCCAAGATCAAAACAATAGAGATTAGAGGGGGAGAGGAAGAGGAAGGGGGCATGGATTTGGAAGAGGGAGTTTTCATGGAAAATATTTTCATTATAGAGAAGAAGGGCATAGAGCATTTGAATATTCCTAATGCCAAGGAAGGATAGATTGAAGAATAAAAGGTTAGGCCAGAGTTGTGCATGTTGATGAAGATGCCAAATCATCTCATTATGAAGATGTCGAAAGAGGAGATGTCTTAGTTGATCGAAGATTCTTGCTAAGCGTTGAGAATGAACTTGATCAAAGGAAGAATTTATTTCACACTAGGTGTACATGTGAAGATAAGTGTTGTGATGTGATCATTGATGGTGGAAGTACTGACAATCTAGTGTCAGAAATTATGGTCACAAAGTTGAAGCTAGAGAGGAAGGAACACCTATGTCCATATTGTATTGTTTGGGTGCAAGATGACCACAAATTCATGGTCAGTGAATAATGCTTAGTGAAGTTCAAGATTGGAATCTATGAGGATGAGGTGATGTGTGCTATCATACCTATGGACATATTTCATATGTTGTTAGGTAGGTCTTGGTAGTTTAATAGGCATGTTGTACATGATGGGCAAACAAATACCTATAATTTGACAAAGGATGGAGTGAAACACAAGTTGAAGTCATTGAAGGAGAAAGAACCAAAGGTATGTAGTATTGCTAAAATATGTTTTATTGATGGAAATGTGTTTCACCAAGGTATGAAGAATGAGCATATGTGTTTTGTTGTAATCCCAAAAGGTGGTAAAGAAGAAGTAGAGGAGGTACTTGTAGATTTTTTGAAAGAGTTTCATGATATTGTGTTAGATAATGTACTTGGTGGATTACCCCCAGTGAGGATGACCAATCACTAGATGGATTTGAATCTAGGAGCCAATTTTCCAAATAAGGCAGAGCACAAAATGGCACCAACTAAAAGTGAAGAGTTGAATAGACAAGTTCATGAGTTGTTGCAAGAGGGGTTGATTCAAGAGAGTCTAAGTCCATGAGATGTACCAGGAGTATTATCACCAAAGAGGAATGGAGAATGGAGGGTGTGAATAGATTCATGGGATATCAATAAGATCACAATCAAGTACAAAATTTTATTACCAAGGAGGGATGATATTATGGACTATTTGAAGGGAGCTCTGTATTTCACAAAGATAGATATGAAGAGTGGGCACCATCAGATTCACATCAGAGAAGGAGACAAGCGAAAGACTGCCTTCAAGATATGGGAGGAATTATATGAGTGGTTAGTCATGTCTTTTGGGCTAACCAATGCATGAAGAACTTTCATGAGGCTCATGAATGAGGCACTAAAGGAGTTTCTAGGTAAGTTTTTCATTGTTTACCTAGATGATATATTGATCTTTAGTAAGACATTGGAGGAACATTTGATGCATATTCAAAAGGCATTTGATAAGTTGAGGGAAGAAAAGTTGTTGTTTAACCTAAAGAAGTATAGTTTTGTGAAGAACTTGGTGTACCTAGGATTTGTAGTTTCAATAGAAAGTTTGAAAATGGACTTGAAGAAAGTGAAGGCTATCCTTGAATAACCTACTAAAAAGAGTGATACAAAGGTAAGATATTTTCATAGATTGGCTAGTTTTTATAGAAAGTTCATAAGAGGTTTTAGTAGTATTTGTGGACCCTTGACTGAAACTATGAGAGGGGATAGGAAATAATTTAAGTGGATTGTAGGAGCAGATAAGAGTTTTAATCTATTGAAACAAAAAGTTACAAAGCAACTTGTTTTAGCACTTCCAAATCTTAACAAGGTGTTTCTAGTAGATTGTGATGCTAGTGGTACTGCAATAGGAGCTATTTTGAGCCAAGAAGGTATACATGTTGCTTATTTTAGTGAGAAGTTGAATGATTCCAAAAGAAAATATTTTGTTTATGATCAGGAATTTTATGCTATAGTTCAGGCATTGAAGAAGTGGAGATAATATCTTCTTCTTAACGAGTTTGTTTTGTATACTAATCATCAAGTTTTGTAATATTTGAATAGTCAAGGAAAATTAAACCAAAGGCATTTGAAGTGGGTTGAGTTTTTGTAGAGTCATACATTTGTTTTGAAACATAGGAGTAGGCAGTCTAATAGAGTTACAAATGCTATTAGTAGAAGATAAATTTTGTGGGCAAAAATGCAGATTTAGGTGGTTTGGTTTATGGAACTCGGTAATTTGTATCTAGAGAATCTTAATTTTCATGAAGCATAGAGGGCTTGTACATAACCTATTACTCTTGATAAGACAAAGTGGTTGGATTTCATAATTCAAGATGGTATGTTGTTCAAAGGGAGCTAGTTGTGCATTCCAAGAAATTCAATGAGAGAGAATCTCATTAAGGAGAAGCATATTTGAGGTTTGGCTATACACTTTGGGAGAGATAAGACCATTAATTTGGTTGCTGAGAATTATTACTGGCCATAGTTGTAGTAAGATGTGAAGAAGTTTGTGCAGAGTTGTAGAGTATGTTAGATGGCAAAAGGAGTGAAGCATAATATGGGGTCGTATTAGCCATTTCCTGTACTAGAGAAGTCTTAGGAGAATGTCAACATGGACTTCATTCTTGAATTAACAAGGACTTAGTGAGGGG
The DNA here is from genome assembly GCA_028749045.1 of Cupressus sempervirens. Classification (NCBI taxonomy): domain Eukaryota; kingdom Viridiplantae; phylum Streptophyta; class Pinopsida; order Cupressales; family Cupressaceae; genus Cupressus; species Cupressus sempervirens. The sequence continues at coordinate 249,211,342 of CM053785.1, read as the reverse complement.
ATGATTATATTTTTGTGGTGGTTGAAAAGTTTTCAAAGATGACACATTTCATTCCTTGCAAGAAGACTAGTGATATTGTTCATGTGGTAGAGTTGTTTTTTAGAGAAGTGGTGAGACTACATGGTTTTTCAAATGGTATAGTTTCAAATCGCAATACCAAATTTGTTGGGTATTTCTTGCATACATTATGGAAGAAATTGAAGAAAAATTTGAAGTTTAGTTCATCACATCATCCACAGAGTGATGGATAGATAGAATTTGTGAATTGCAGTTTGGGAAACTTGTTGAGATGTTTGGTTGGAGATAAACCAAAAGGATGGGATCTAATTTTACCATAGGAAAAAATTTCATATAATAATTTTTTTAATAAGAGTACTGGTAAATCACCATTTTAGATCATATATGGGAGTAGTCCTAGAAACACTTCTAAATTAATGAAGTTGGATAAAGGAGAGATAAGTAGTGCTGAAGAAGAAGAATTTGCTGAACATTTGAAGAATATCCATGAGGAGGTGAGGGAGCACATTATAAAGATGAATACAAAGTACAAGGCTAAGGTAGATGTGAAAAGGAGGTATAAGGAAGTCAAGATTGGAGATAAATTCATGGTTCATTTGAGAAAGGATCATTTTTTAGTGGGTGCATATAATAAGCTAAAAATGAAGAAGTTTGGACCATGTAAGATACTGAACATGCATGATTCTGGAAATGCCTATGAAGTGGAGTTGCTTGATGAATTGAATATTTCACCAGTATTTAACATTTTGGATTTGACAAAGTATTATGAAGGAGGTGATAAGGATGAAGTTGCAGAAGTGTAGTGGAGTATTCTAACAACTAGTTTGGCTATAAAGGAGATTGAGGAGATATTGGACAATTGTGTTGGAAAAAGTACAAGGAACAAAAATTATGAAGAATACCTGGTCAAATGGAAAGGGAGGCCAGCAGAAGATTCATCATAGCTAGCAAAGAAGGAGGTTATCCATGTTGGTTCTCCTCTAAATACTTGAGATGTAATAGAGTTACTTCTCAAATTACCCTGGGTGTCTGATGTAGGAATATCCTAGGTGTAAGAGCAATCTTTCATCAACCAAAAAATATTTCATTTCACTTGTTTGAATAAGGTTTTCTTAACGCAAAGTTGTTTTCTATGGAGGCTTGCTACTTAGGAAGTCAGTCACACAAGCTAAACATGTCCTAATTCAAGAGGTGGATGTTCATCTTGGATATATCAACTTACCAATTGAGATTTAATGTCATATCATGAGTATTATGAATTTATTATGGATTTTTGGTGTTTGATTTTGGTATAAAAGCTTCAAGCTCACCGTTGAAGACCTAAACATGCCTGGACGAGGTTCAAAAATTGAATGGATGGGCAAGCCTGTAGATTAGAAGCTGATGATTTTCAAAAGTGGTTATAATAGCCAATCAGAGCAACAATTTGAGAGTTGTGGAATTCTAAACTTGGTCTGACCAAAATTTCCAAAATAAATGTAAAAAATGTATTTGGTTGTCTATATATGTATTGCTAGGGTTTTTCAACCCTAGGTATTAAGTTTGAGCATCTAAAACCTTCCCAAAGAACATAGAATTACCTATTTAATAAATTCCCATATTGTTGGAAATATGGAGAGGTAAGATGAGTTAACATTGTCATTTATGGCAACATATATTTCATGATGTATTGACAAGATATATTGTTGAAGGTTCTACAGTCAAAGATAGAAAATTGTCTTAGTATTAAACAATCTTGCTAGCAGTGCATAGATTATTTTTGGTATAGAGAAGGCTAAAGATATATTTGGCACATGCAAAGTTAAGGGAAGGTATATCAGAGTGTCATGATGACATTCCTAAGTGTGCATGTCAGTACAATCAATACATATAGAGTTACAGGCTAAATACTACTAAAGAAAAAATGCACAACAAAACAAAGTACAATAGGAAAAGAGATATAAAGTGTTAAGGAATTATTTTAGCCATGAAATAATTACTTACATCTATAGGGATTACATTCTAGATGTTTAACCTTAGTTAGTGTAATGTGTGATTGCATCAAGAGGACTACACAAGAGTTTTGTGAAAAGAAATGCTATAAATAAAGAGTTACTTTATGAAAAGTATTATGATGTGTGATATGTGATATATCTATGAATGTAAAGTTTGACATATGTGCTAACTATATATATGACATGTGAGGTTGAATGAGAAGCCCACGATGTGAATTATGATGTCAAATCAAGCTATGCAAAGTACATTAGTCAGCTATACAAAGGTTTTTTTATTTATCTCATTTGTATAAAGGCACTATATTATAGAATTTCATGTTAGGGCAGTGGGCTCTTCTTGCATAAAGTTGTACTTGTAATACCAACTCTTATTAGGGTTGAAGAAACTCCTAATAGGGTTGAGACTTTAAACATGGCCTAGTCCTATAACAAGGACTGAGACACTATATGTAATTCATAGACTCCTAAGAGGGTCAATATCCTTAACATGATTATTTTTTTTAGTGGATAATCTTGTGGGTATCATCCCCACTGGGGTTTTCCCTTGGCTTGGGTTTCCCTAGTTGACAAATAATGGTGTTATGAGTTCTCTTTGTGTATGGTTTTATTTACTATTCAACATGATTGGTTTACTTTCTTATGCATATGGCAAAGTAATTATTAATATCCAGTATTGGGAAAAAGTTTGTAGAATACTAATTCAACCCCTGCCTCAGTACTATCTATTTCTAACAATTGGTATCAAAGCTTTGTTACTCAAAAGAGGCTTAACAACTTGAGTAAGATCCTTATGGACATGGAACAATTAAAGAGAAATATTGAAGAAGCCTAAGAGCAAATTGATCTTCTCATAGAAGAAAGAGACAAAGTGAAAGATAGGTATGAAGATGCAAAAGATTACATTGGTAAACTAAAAGTTCAGATTGATTACCTAAAATCTAGAAAGGAATCAAAAGAGAATATTAGTGACAATGATGAAGTAGAAACTCTCAAGAAAGAAAATAAGATCTTGAAACATGAGGTGAAAATTATTGAACTTAAGTTGAGTCTTAAGAAAGATGATAGTAAGACTAAACGATATCTAAAATTTGAGAATGGAGACATAAGATCCCATCTGTCTCAAGTAACATCTAAATAAGATTTTATTAGAACAGAGCATGCATAATTAGAAAAGTACAATACCATTGTGAAAGGAGAATTAAAACAAGCTAAATAGTAGTTAGAGAAGCTTTGTTCTAGTAGCGAGAAAATTGATGAACACCTTTTTTTTAGAGACCTTCTTATGATAATAAAGGTCTTTGATATCTCATGGAGAGAAATTAGCCAAGAAAATTGAAGCTAGGAAAGAACCAAATCTAGTTGTTGAAAACCCTAAGCCTAAATAAGCTGATCAAAGTAAGATTAAATCAAACATATCTACAAAAGTATCTAAATAAATTGCACAAGTTAATCTATCTAAGAAATGTGATGAACCAAATAAAATAGAGAAAGTTGAATTTCTTAAGGAGGATAGACATGAATTAAAAGGTAGATGTTTTATATGCAATGAAGTTGGTCATATGAAGAGAGATTGCATAGGTAAGTCTTTCAAACCTATCACTAATTTCTATTGTTATAATTGTCATGGTTTTGGACTTAAAGCAATAGATTGTAAGAAACCTAAGTTTGACAGTAATAATGGAAATAACATAATGTTTAGGAATACTAACCCTATAGTTAATGAAAGAAGGAGATCACAAAGAAGATCTAATGATGGAGAAAGGCTTAATGGGGGAAGGAACTAGATTGTATGTAAAAAATGTAACAACCTTAGATGTATTGCAAGGAATTGTAGAGCACTAGATAATCATAATGGAACCAATCAATGAAGGAATGCACCTCCATGTCATTTATGCAATAACTTTGGACACACCATGAGATTTAATGGATAGAAAAAATTTCAGCAGGAATCATAACTAAAAGAGGAACAATAATAGAAATGACAGAAGAAATGAGAATGATAGTACTAATAGTTATATGAAAGCACTAAAGGAGCATGTTGAAGAATTCAAGGAAGTATTTGTGAAAGAAAATGTTCTAGAAAGTTCTTATATAGTTTTGGAAGAATAATATTTCAATGCGCTTGAAGGAAGAATGAAATTAGTTATAGTGTGTGATTCATCTTACTTGAATTAACCACCTTTTATCAAAGATAGAGTGTTAGAAAGATGGAACATAAGTTAGAAGTCAAGTTGAGAGTTGCGAAGTTGACAAGAAGTAGAAGAGTTACTAGGGAATCGTTGGTTAAGAGCGCAAGTCATTTGGTGATCAAATGAATGGGAACAAAGACAAACAAGTTTACTGGTTAAAAGAATAGTAGTTTTATGAATTTTATAGATGCACAATTAATGCAAAATTTGATTTGAAATATTTAAAGGATACAAATGGGATTTTGAGTAACATTCAATCATGCAAATAATTAAGGAGCAATTCAAAGCGAATTGATAGTGAGTAAAGGCAAATTTGAAAGTGCCCTAGTTTTATTAAATTTAGGTATTTTACAAAGTTTACAAAGTATCTTAATCAGTTAAAATGATGAATCTCACTATTTGCAATGTAAGTGAGAGGCTGCCGAGATATGTATTCAAGAAATATCCATTCATTTCCCAAGTGGATGGTCCCTTAGGAGCATTTTTGCAAGTTCCAAAAAATGTTCTTCATGTAGACGATATCAGGTCATATATTCATTATAAATTTGAGAACATTGGAGATAATGATATACATAAGGACCTTGACCAATATGCCAAGGTGATTTGTCGCTAAAACAAGAGTTCATGCACTTAATTGTGAATCATATATTCTTTATAGAATTTGATAACCATGAATGGAGAAGAATTATTTTGAGTCACATCCATGAAGGAATGTTTTGGGTTGGAGAGGTACCTATGATGATTGATAATGAAATGATTCATAGGCTAATTGGCTTGTGCAATAAAGGCATAAATTTAGTTAATGAAAAGAAGGTAAAGAAGATGGTAGAGACAAATGTGAGGACCAAATTGAATGGAAGAAATATGAGAATTGACCTTATTATTTGTAGGCAGATGTGAGTAATCAACAATATCATAGGCTACAAGATGAACCAAAATTCAAGATTAAACTCTGTACCTATTTATTTCCTACATGCAACCTATATGATCAAAGTTTAGAATGAGAAGGTGAATATGTGTGACATATTGAGACATAAATTGCTAGATAACATTGAAAAGCTTAAGAAAATTAGAAGTACAAAATTTAGGTTTGAATCATTATTGATTCACTGATTCTTCCTAATAATGAGGTAATTCTCTAGTATGCCAGATAGGGAATGGGATAACATGAATTAGTGCACCATGAGCTTGGTGACACACCATTACAAAAGATAATTAGAGGAAAATATTGTGGAAGATATTAACATAATGATGAGAGAGTTTCGATCTGCAATGAAGTAGAGGTATAGAATACCACCCTCACTAGTAGAAAAATACAAGGAGGATATATGTTTCATGGTTAAAATAGATATGACTTGCATGGAGGTAGTTGTACCGAGAGTTAAGTTCATATAGCCCATGGGTTATCAATTGAGTGAAGAAATCATTGAAGGGTATCTAAAGATCATACTCAAATTTGAGGAAGACATGGACACTCCTAGATGGGGTACTTGTGCTAAAAAGATCAAAGAAGTAGAGAGAAAGCTTTACAAAAAAGAGATCGATAAAAATGTTGAAAAAAAGATAGAATCAATTCTCAAGGAATCAAGAATGACAAGGCAGGAATTCAATGAGATTAAGGGTATAGCCTTGGAGATGAAGGCTAATGGCCAATCTAAGGTATTGGTAGCTACTCATATTGCCATGAAAACACCTTTAGAGGGAGTGATGGTAGCAGGATCTACTTCATAGATACCTATTGTTCCCTATGTTGCAGTTTCTCAGGTACAACCTACTATTTTACAACCCTTGAAGAAAACTAATGAAGAGGAGATATAGATTGTTGAAGAAAAATCATCTACTCCTCCAACCAAGAGAAAGTCAAAGAGACTAACCAAGGTAAAATAAGAAGTTGAATCACCTAGTAAGACAAAGACCAAGTAACTATCTAGTGGCCCTAGAAAAAAGAGAAAGACATTGCAGATGATAGAATTTGATGATGAAGATAAACCTACTAAACAAATAGTTGGTGAAGCAAGGACAACTACATGAAAGAAGCCTTGGAAGCCAAAGGTAGAGAACTTGAACATGAAAATTATTAATGATAATAATTTGATTCAGTTGAATAAGTTTTATAGCACATATAGTAATATGGATTGGATCCAGTTAGAAAATGTAGTAGTGATAAATATGATCCTTAAGAATAAAAGGTTTGAAGATGTTCAAAGATACATTCCAGAGGATTTGTACAATAGATTGATTAACATAAGAAGAAGAGTTATTAGTGAAGATAGGAAAAATAAGAGAAAACATGATCAAGAAACTTTGCAAATTTAATAACGATGAAGACTTACAAGATATTATAAAGAGAGTTGATCCCTTACTATGAAATAAAATAAGACATATTATTTTGATGAGAGGAAACTATAAAGAAGTAAATAGAGAGGCTGAAAGAGCCATAGTCAAATATATGACTTCTGCACCAAAGAAAGAAAGTATGAAGTTAGGGGGAACCAACCCTATATCTATTGAACAAAGTATTCCAAAAATAGTAGTAGTGGAAGCTAAGGACACATAGATGGTTGATCTATCTTCACAAATCTCCATTGGAGCAAATACGATGCAAATTAGCACTACAAATGTAACAATAAACATTGTTGAAGATCCTTTCAAGGATCTTGGGCCAAATATTGTTGGCAATATCATTGACTACCCTAGTTCTAATGAGGAGGAAGAGAAGATGAAGACTGAGACCAAATAGAAAAAGAAGAAAGCAAATGAAGAGAAAGAAAGAAGAGACATAAAGTAGAAGATGAAAAGAAACAAGAAGAGGAGAAAAAGAAGAAAGAAAAAGAAGAAGAAAAGAAGCAAGAAAAGCAAAAGAAGAAAGAACAAGAAGAGAAAATGAGAAAGGAAGAAGAAGATGCAAAGAGGAAGAAGGCAAAAGAAGAGAAGAATAGAAAAGAAGAAGAAGAGAAGAAGAGTAGAGAAGAAGAAGAGAAGAAGATGAAGGGGGAAGAAAAATAAAAGGAAAAAAAGGAAGAAGAAGAGGAGAATAAGAAAAAGGAAAAAGGAATCAGAAGGAAAGAATCTATGAGAAGAATAAAGAGAATGGGAAACAAAAGAAGAAGGAAGCAGAAAAGGATGAGAATCCTGGTGCACCCAACACATCTCTCACTCTTGTTTCTCTTATGGGTTCAAATGATGATGATCAATAAGAATTGATATCATCCCTCAAAAAAATAATTAGTAAGAACAAATAGGTGAAGAGTTTACAAAAGACTCTAATGGAAGTCACAAAAAAGTTGCATGGAGTTATGATAGTTTGAAATCACTTGATCCTAACCCCAAGGATAGAGCAAGAGCTATGATTCAAGTACTTAATGCTGAATTCACAAATTTTTTAGAGATTACAGTAGCACAAGCTCAAGCCAAGCATGATGCATAGATGTTTGACACTATCTATTAGAACCTTAGGAATGACTTGATTCTTGTTACATGTATCAAGTCACTAAGAAAATGCAAGCTTGAAGGAAAATCTTTGTATGTGAAGTGTGCAATATCTTTTAGCTTCACAAAAGACATTGATAGTGAGCTTAAGGCCAAATGCGTAGAAGTGGAAGCATTGGAAATTCAACTTAGTTAACCTGGTGTGCAGACCAAAGCAATTGAAGAATAGGTTTGCAAGGCTCATGATGAGATAAGTCTTATTGAAGACAAAAATCAAAGGTAACCAAGAGGTTTTCACTTCTAAGAGAACATGTGTCTATAATGTTGAGCATAATAAAGAGTCAATTAGAGGAATGTCTGTCAATAAAGAAATCATTTGACAGTTTTGTGTACTCATATTTGAATGTAGTAGAGATACCATCTTATGGTTTGTGCACTCTTCTTAGCATGTTAGAAGGATTCAAGGACTCATGGGAAAAGAATATGAAGAGTCTTGCAGTCACTTTTGGTGATTGTATGTCTCGTTTATCAACCTAACAAGAGGTAATGGAATACTATTTTTTGACACCTTTGTCATTGATGTCAAAGGGGAATAAGAATGTAAGAAAATTGTATACATATGTAAGCAGGAGCTTAGCTATGTAATGATCCAAATATATATTGATCCACCAAGACATGAATACAATTTTTAGTTTTAAAGGCCAATTTTTGTGAAAGTTCTTTTTGTGTTTATTATTGTTATGCATAACATTGTGAGACTTAGCCAATTTTCCCATATATTTCCATTAATGCCAAAGGGAGATATTTGTTTGAAATATGTCAAGGTAAGATGTGTTAGGGTTTTCATTTATGGAAACATATATTTCAAGATGTATTAAGAAGATATACTACTGACGATTCTACAATTCAAGATAGAAAATTATCTAAGTATTAAACAGTTTTGCTAGTAGCGCAAAGATTGTTTTTGGTATAGAGAAGGATACAAAGACATTTGGAAAATGAAATGTTAAGGGAAGGTATATTAGAGTGTCATGATGACATAGGTAAGTGTGCAGGTTAGTACAATCATTATAGACAAAATTACAGGTTAAATACCAGTAAAGCAGTATGCACAACATAAAAGAGTACAATAGGAAAAGAGATATAAAGTGTTAAGGAATTATTTTAGTCACAAGATAATTAATTATGTTTGTAGGGATGACATCCTAAACTTTTACCCTCAGTTAGTGTAACATGTGATTGCATCAAGCCAACTACATAAGAGTTTTGTGAAAAAAAATGCTATAAATAAAGAGTTACTTTTTGTGAAGTATTGTGAAGTGTTGTATGTGATATATCTTTGAATGCAAAGTTATATGAGAAGTCTATGATGCGAATTCTAATGTTAGATCAAGCTATGAAAAGTACATTTATCAACTATAAAAAGGTTTTTGTATCTATCTCATTTGTATAAAGGCACTATATTGTATAATTGCATGTTAGGGCAGTGGGCTCTTCTTGCATACTATTGTACTTGTAATACCAACTCCTAATAGGATTGAGGCTTTTAACAGGGCCTATTCCTCTAACAAGGACCAAGACACTATATGTAATTCATTGACTCCTAACAGGGTCAACATCCTTAACAAATTCTTTTGTTTAGTGGATCATCTTGTGGCTATCATCCCCATAAGGGTTTTCCCTTGGCCAGGGTTTCCTTAGTTAACAAATAATGGTGTCATGAGTTCTCTGTGTATGGTTTTATTTACTATTCAACATAATTGGTTTACTCTCTTATGCATATTGTAAAGTAAATATATAATATCTAGTTGTGGGCAAATTTTTGTAGAATACTAATTCACCCCTTCTCTCAGTATTATCTATTTCTAACACGTACATTGTCTGTGACAACTTTGGGTGATAGTTCACAACTTTTTCTTGTATATTACTATAATGAATGTGCCCATGTGGGTAACAATATTTTAATTCTAAATTCTTTAATTCCACATTTGCAGCGATAATAAGAATCTCATATTTTGTTCTTCAAATTGTTGTTATTTCTTTGTTTATGTTATGTGTTTATGGTATTAAGGGTACCACCCTTCATTAGTATTAGTTTTTCAGTGATAGGTTTTGGGGTTCTTGTTGGAGTATTATGTGGTTTGTAGGTGGTGATAGTTTGGAATATATTTTTGTATTTATAGGAATATTCTAGGATGCAAATATCTCATATTTGTTGGTATTATTAAGTCTAGATACCCAGTTCTAGTTATCAATACACTTGGAAATAGATTTTTAGTTCCTCATAATTGTTGTGACTAAAAAGTTATCATTCAAATATCTTTTTTATTTGGAACTTGTGCAAATCATTAGTTTTGTTTTCGTATTTTTGGCCACAACTTGTGGTAGTTGTTGGGCTCATCAGTTGTATTGAAGATCATTATATTTCCATCTTTTGGTCTTGGTTGTGGCTTTCTAGTGGTCTCATCAATTGTGATAAATATTATAATATCTCATGTGTGACCTATAATTCATAATGTAGTGCGATGGTTATGCAATTCTAATTTATGCGTGATTTTTAAAATCAAATATAATACTCTTGCTAGTGCATCAATGTTATCACACATTATATTATGAAGATGATATTTTAATGCTTGGGTGTCGATATAAACAAAGAAAAACTATTTGTATCCATACGTGGGAGAATGCAATTTTGTATATGAAAATATGAACTCATTTGCTTATATGAGAGCTATATGTGATGCAAGTGAAAACTTACTCAATTAATTAATTATAAGAGGTGCAGACAATAGTGGGCTATAATTTTAGAGGCTTGACAACTATATATTTGTTTTCTTCCTACTTCATATATCATATGCTAGCTATAGCCTTTCAATAGTGACCCTTATTGTATTTTTGGGGAGTAGCAACTCTAGCAACGAGGCCTACCAACAATACCACTCTTTGAAATTGTAGTGAGCATTTTAGATAGCCTTGTGTGCCATATTAAATTGGAAGCACTTTAAGTTATGTCATATTATCTTCTCTTTAATGTGTTTTCATTGTAAAATTTCGCTTGGAGTACAAACTCATCTTTTCTCTTTATCTCTCCTAAGCAAAAGTGAGTGAGGACCTAACACATACTCCTTCAATTCCCTCATTCCTCTCACTCAAGGGCTAAGTTAGGCTCTAGTTTCTAAGTATCCTCCTCTTTCTAAGTCTTTTTTCTCGATTCTAACTTTGATTTATCAAACCCCTATGCACATTACACCTAGAATTTTTGTAGTCCAAGAATCATGGGTTACGACCCTTGAGACTTGTGCCTCTCAAAAGAATAACTTGACCCTTGTTGACCTATTCTAAAATAGGTCAAACTAAGATATAGTGGTTACATTTTTTGGGCCCCAATCCTATTTCAAATTTCAAGTGTTTCTTGATCATTATTATCAGCTCCTATGAGGGCAATCTCAATATTTCACTATAAAAAGACATCAATGGCCTCATTTGACATGAATGGAAGCAAGGCACAAGAACACACAAATAATCTAATTAGGAATATAGAAATCATAAGGTGGAAGCTAAGGATTGGATCTTATTCATTCATTGTCAAGTGAAGGTTTTTTATCTACATTCTTCAATGCAAGCATTCAAGCACTGCTTGACATTATGGAGATTCAGAGGGATCATGAAGATGGGTAGAATATTTTATCCTTGAGGCCTAGTATTATTTCTATGTTATGTTAAAAGCTAAAATTTCTCTTCATATTTTGCACATATTTATATTTACATGCTATGGTTTCACTCATAGAGTATATTCTTAACATTTTCTAGCTCTATACATTCTAGATCTGTGATCTAGGATGATGAGCACAACATACACATAAAAAAATATTTCTAACAACTATTCATGGAGGTGGGAAACACCAAAATGGAATATTGAATAAGGAAAACCCACATATAGCCACCCCCAAAAATAAATTCTATAATAGACTTGTAGGTTATCAAAATTGTGACTACAAATTTGGATACTACTTACATAGAGATTCTGAGAGAACCTAGGTCATTTTTCTCCTATAGCATCCAAGAAATTTTCTTTAGGTTAATCTATTCCTCGTGGTTTGAAATAATATATTTTTCTATCCTGATCACTTAACCACATTTAGAATTATAGTCACACTTGTAGAACATCAATATTTCAAACAAAAAGGTATTTTTTGTTATTATTTTTGAGATAAGTCAACTCTCTTTGTTTCCTTGGGTATTTTAGATCTGGTTTCATATCTCATTTGGATTGGACATATGCATTAGGTCTAAATTTATTAGGTAAAGTGGTAAACTCAAATAAATTAAATCACATTTTGATCCTTAAGGTTAATAAATATTGCATGAAAGAGGCCTTTCTTGCATACTTGACAAGATTTGGGTCTAGTAATGACACCCATTTATCTTATTTGAGTTTTTCAAATATAATTTGATTTGCATTGAGATTTGTGTTTAAAAGCCCCTCTTTCTCTTGTATTCATTGACTTAGGGTGAAAGAATTTAACTTTCTTACGTTGTTTGCATTGTTAAACTTGTTGATGTCATTTCACTTGCAAACATTTTGGTGAACTAGATGTAAACCCTCATTTTTTAAAATCTTGGTAGTTAGATCTTTCTTTTATATGTGGTGCATTTATTTTTGTGTAGTTAGATTTCATAAACATAAAAAATAAAAATAAAAAACTATTTCTTTGTTAGATTCATGTTTCATTTTTATTTAAAAGAAAATACAAAAAAAATTACATTTAATTATGAATAGCTTGCTCAATTTTAAAAGACGTATGATTTATTTCATGAATATTTTTATGACACATTCATTAGCGAATCTCATGAGGTGTCTAGTAGTGAAGTTGTGGATGTAACAAATGAGGCCTTAAGAGATCTCATTCCTCCATCATCTTCGTCTACATCTTTCCAAGTCAACATTTATGATAGGATTTTTTCATGGCTTCCTTTATGTGAGACTATTTGTAATATTGAGCCCTTTAAGATAGTTCTATTTTTTAATCCTTTTATAACCCTTAAAGGATGTCCTTATCAAGAATCCCTCATGATTCTTAAGGGTTATCTTCAAAATTATAAACCTCTTGTAGTTCTTAAAGGAGAACCTAATTGCATTATAGTAGCTCATACCCATCAAACATAGAGTAATCCTCAACTTATCATTTTGGTTCTTTCTACTTCTTTACCTCTTTCTCAACAAGTGCTTCCCTAAACAACTTTCTTACTTAGTTCCTTAAGGAAGGAGTATGATCTTGTTGCGATGCAGGAGCATCCTAGGTGTAAGGGAAATCTTGCATCACCAAAAAAATTGTTTTGTCATTTTTTAATAAGGGTTATTTTAGTACAGAGTTACTATTTGTGGAAACTTATTATTTTTAGTAAGTGGGTCATAGGATCTTGGAATGTTTTGATTTCATAGGTGGAGGTCCATCTTAGTCATATCAGCTTGCAAGTGGAGCTGCATTGTCATACCATATGTATTGTAGAAGTTATTAAGGTTTTTGGGTACAAAATAGTTGAGCTAAATTTTGAGGGCTTTAGAGGCTCAAAAATGAGGTTGTGCCTAGGCTGACTAGCACTTGCACAAATTAGGCATTATAGTTCAAGAACTGATGATTCTAAAAATTACTTATAGTTGAAAATCAGACATATGGTTTGAAAGTTATGGCCTCCAGAAGTTGGGGTACCTAAAAAAGTAATTAGGACCGACTCTATGTAATAAATTAGGAATTAATTTTTAATCGAAGTTTTTTTCACCTCAGGGGATAGGGTTAATGTCTAGAACCTTCTTGGGTGGTGAAAATTTTCCTATATAAGGAAGGCTTGTAGTGATAGTTAGGTAGTTTTGAGGATAGTCGTAGCTTTGTATTACAAATTGTTGTAAGGAAGACACCCATGTGGGTTTGCATATTGTAATCTATATTCCCACATTTGTGGTGAGAATAAGAATCCTAAATTATTTTCTCTCAAATTATGGTTTTTCTTTGTTTTTGTTGTGTGTTGTGGTATTAAGGGAAGCACCCTTTATCATGTTGAGCAGTTACTTGCTACTCCTACTAAGATATCTTTTTTGGGAATTTTTCCAAACTTCTCCAACTTATCATGAGGCTTCACAAAAATATTTTTCTACTATTCTTATTCCACCTCCTAATCAAGAAAATATCAATTCCTTTTTAAAATATATGCATACCACATTGGATCCTCTTTTGATATTTTTTTCACTCGAGAGGACTTGCCTCCTAAAGAAATAAAAAACCAATATAATGCTCTTATAGTTATTGTTCTTATTAATGGGAATCTAATCCATAGAACTTTGAATGATAATGGATTGGGTTTGAATGTGTATAGTTTAGACATGTTGAAAGCCATCTAGGCTAATATGTCCACTATTTTACCTAATAAATTTTCTAATTGAGGCTTTGATAATATTGCTAAGAAGACTTTGGGAATCATAACTTTTCCTGTCAAGGTGGCTCCATTTATCCTAGATACTTCAATCCATGCAATTCCTATACCTCTTAATTGCAATCTCCTTTTGGGAAGACCTTGGTTGCATAACATGCATGTTATTACCTCAACACTTCAGTGTAAAGTCAAATTCATTTATAACAATGTGATGTACACTCTTCATATAGATGGTAAGCCTAGCATTTTTTTTAAAACTAAGTCTGCTAAAGCATCAAAACCTAGTGAAGAGAAATAAAAACATAAGGACAAAAAAACCCAATCAAATGAAGAACCTTCATCTTCTACTCTATCTAAGGATGATTGGGGTACTTTTGTATTTCACCCCTACTTTTATTGGGGAATATCAAGTTTTTTACCTTTCTTTTATGAAGCCTCAAGAAGATCCTAAAACCAATATTATTGTCTATACTCTATTTTTATGACATAGTCACCTACGAAGCTCATTTAACTCTTTGTGAAATAACTTATTTGTATGGTCATGTTTATCACTTACTCGATAAACATGGTTTTAATAGAAAAGATTGTGGGAAATTTGAACAAGGAATACATTTTCCCTTAATGAATGATGATCACAAGCTTAGTTATCATTTGGGATTCAACCCTTATAGACAATTTGTTTTCTCTCTGAATGTTAATCACATCTCTAGTGGGTCCTCTTAAACTTGTAAATCTACATCATATCACTTTAGACTAGAAACCATTTTGGATGTCTTTGTAATCATCCAATTTTGGTCTAGTAAATAATGTGCCACTAATGTGAAATAATCAAAATCATATTCCGATCATTAAATCAATTTTATCATAAAGCTTGATAACTTTACCCAAGTCTTATTTATTTAAAGAAAATTTCCCTTTAATTAAATAGCTTAAAGACCCCTTCAAATGCACACACATAATTCTAATTTCTAAAATGAAATAAAATAAATTAACTCAACTTTAAGTGCACACTTTTTGGAAATTTCCAACACCAAGAGCACGTGGATCACAAATTGAAGCATCTCTATCATTGATCATCTTTATATCTTGATCATTTGTTTAACCTTCTCAATTCTATAAATTGAGGCCTCTGCCTAAGTTCAAAGGATCTTAATCTAAGAGCACAAATATAACTCAAAATTTGCACATTGTGGATAGGAAGTTGTAGAACACTTTTCTGGAAGTTTTGAATAGTCTTCCATTTCTATATATAATGATTTGTAGAATTATCAATAGTCTAATTTAGCTTTCCACAATTTATTGATATATTTTTAGCGCCCACCGCAGGGAGAGAACTAGTTACTAGCTCAACATTTCAGATTTGAATCTTCAATTTTTACGCATAGGTATAGATACTTGTATAATAAAAAGGCAGATTGCAGGTGATATTTTAGTTTTTTACATCTCAACATGCCATTAAGGAGCATCTCATCATAAAACTAAGGAAGTCTTTGGATTTTATCACATGCTTAAGAGCCTTTTATCGCCTCATGTTTAACCTTTCATTGTACAATACTAACTTTTTTTTATATCAGGTTAAAGTGTTTCATCGTATGAGTTATGTCTCTATTTTTTTCAGCTTATGAAAAATATATAGTGTTTTTAGGGGTCAAGATGCCAAAAAAAAAATTAAATTTGGTTTTATCTAACCTTTCACCACTTGTTTGAAGTGCTAACCAATTTTTTGTACAAATTGATATGTTATTTATTTTGACTAATCCTTGCATGTAGGGTATGTTTGCCAAAACTTTGTTTCTAAAAATGCTAACTAAAGGTTTTCATGTCAAAGATAAGATGAAAACTATTGATGAGTTTTTTGTAGATTACCTATTGTCTTCAAGAAAACATTATTTTTGGCTAGAGTTTTTCTTTAGGAACTTAGTCGTATCTTAGGACACACTTGCAATATTAAGTATGATCATATCAAAATGAACTATGTCTTGCATGCTTCAAGTTGAGCAATTTGGTAGGAGTGTATGCTACTCTACTTTTAGGGGAATAAAAAATTACAACCTTTATCATGAATCTCATTTTCTCTTTCTACGTGTAGAGGTTCTACTAGATGAGAGAAAAACTCAAAAAAATGACCCAAGTGAGAACACGCTAACACCAGTGATTCCACCCCACTATACATGATATGCTTCATTTAGCCTATATACTTGGAAGACACATAAACTTCATCCACAATTCTCTAGTTTTTATTTGGTCTTGTGGATGTGTTGATTGTTGTATAGAGAAACATTGATCATAGTCTTGCTTGTGAGAATACACACTAGAAGCTAGTGGATCCAAGAGGTCTTAATCTCATTTGCAAGACCATGTGGGGGTTAGTGTTGAACATAAACCTATACTAGATATTGCTAGATAGTTTTCTACCCAGTTCACCTCTAAAAGGAGAATAATCTTTGTGCAAGGAGGGGAAAGAATATCTCCTAAAGAATAACATCCAAAGATATCCACCCAAAAATTTTAAGGTAGGCATGAAACTGACCCATATTGTAGGGTAATCTTTGAACATGTTGTATTGAGTTCTTGGAAACAAAAAAATACATGCACCCTCTAGTGGGTGACATGACTATGTGAGCTGCATGAATACACATAAGTTATGGGAAAAAGTTTTAATTCCTCAATCACTTTATTTTTAGGGATAAAGAGTGTTTATTACTTTATTTCCTACTAGTCTCTCTATCACTCTCATCCTACTAGGTTTCTTTATCCCTAGTAGTACTATTTTCAACTACTATCTTCATTATTTCTTCAAACTATAGGATTCAATTCTAGTAAAAAAAAGAATAAGTAAATTTCCATATCATACATGGGCCATATCACTTTCCTCTTATTAGCTTCTTAGCATTAGAACGATTGTTTGTCTATGTCCATGGTTCAAATTTTGAAACACAACTTTTCTTTGAGAGGCGAGTAAATTATCTTTTCCTAGTTTGTGTGTGCCTCAAAATTTATCTTTTCCATCTACAAATGCTATCAAAATTTGTCCAAACACTCTAAAAAATCTAAACAACAAGTTAAATGTGACCTTTTTGGTCCAAACTTGACATCAGGAGGGCAAGAAGAACTAGGGCCAAAGGCACACCAAACAATCCAAACCAACCTTGTAGAGTTAACACAACAGAAGCAAACACACAAAGAGAACATCACCATAGAGAGAGATAACAATATTCTTTTATTGAATCATCAAATGATCAACATACATGCCCAACTATAAGGCCTTCTGGGTTATGAATAGATACAAAATACCTTCTAGATCCAAGATCCAACTTCAAATTTTTACTTCTAGACACATATACAACAGACTTTCTTAGTCCTCTGAAATCTCTATGTTTTACTCCAAAATCCTTTCCACAAATCTACTCTAACTCTAAGCCTAAACACCCTATTTATGCCTACCAAAAGGACTTATAGAAGATTTCATAACATTAAAAAACATAAATGCTAACCCTAAAATGGTCTTCACACATCCCAAGACAAGATTTTATCATAAACATTGTGATCATAATTAATCCCGCAAGTTGGCTCCCATAAAAAATTGCAAAAAACTTATCCAAAATGCTGACGATTGGCGTCAACAGGAACACTCGATACATGAAGAATCACTTGGCACATGAAGATAGCTTGACACACACTATGGAACTTGGCACACACTACAAAGTGAGATGGGATAACATGCTAACCCAAGTGTTAACATGACATAGGATAACTTCAACTCAACTTATACTACAAAATTATTGGCACTCGACAATTGCTGTAACTCGGTAATGACTACAACTTAGCAACAACTGATAAAATGAACACAAATGAGTAGGATAACATGTCAACCTAGGATGCTCTTGCATTAGAAAACCAAGGTTGAAAGAAATGATTCTCCTGAATCATGCAAGTGTTACAACTTGAGCTAAATCCAACTAAGATTGAGAAATCCATGTAGCATCTTCAACTTGTCTATTCTTCCACTTCACAAAATATTCACAGTAGTCATTTCCTCTTGTGATTTTACCAACTCTCTGATCTAATATCTATTTAACCTCTTCAATCTACTTCTTAGAATAATCATCATGTACAACAACTTCATCATATGACTCATGATACTTATATAGGTCAACAACATTGAATATAGAAAATAAATCCATGTCATGAGGTAACTCAACTTCATAAGCATTACCACTATCAAACTTCTTCAAGATCTTACAAGGTCCAAACTTCTTCATCTTTAGCTTACTATATGTTCCAACATGAAATCTTCCTTTCTTCAAATGAACCATCACCTCATCACTAACTTCAAAAACATGATGTCTTCTAGACTTATTAGCATTCTCCTTGTACTTCTGATTACTTTATTCCAACTTCAGCTTCACTTCCTTATGAAAAGACTCCATAAAATTAGAAAATTCTTCTCTTGCAACACTTCTCTTCTCTTCACCAGCAACATCCCTTAAATTTAATACTCCTTTGGGCTTCATTCTAGTAACAATCTCAAAAGGTGTCTTCCCTATACTTCTATTCACAAAATTATTATATGCAAACTCAACCTGTGCCAAACCATCTCCCAATTATGTGTTTCATCTCCACAAATTACCCAAGCTTCTATTCACAACCTCTATCTTTCCATTAGTCATTGGATGGAATGTAGAACTAAATTTCAACTCAGTACCCATCTTCTTCCACAAAGTTATCCAAAAATAACTGGCAAACTTACTATCTCTGTCAGAAATAACACTTCTTGGTAATTGATGCAATCTAACAATCTCTTTGAAGAAAAGCTCAGGAACATGCTTAGCATTTGATGTCTTCCTTAATGGTATAAAATAAGCCATTTTAGAAAATATATCCATATCAGCAAATATAGAATCATACCCCTTTTTTGTTTTAGGCAATCTAAGAACAAAATCCATACTAATGTCACTCCAAGATTTCTCAAGAATAAAAATAGGTGTATACAATCTAGCATTTTGACTTACTCCTTTTGCAACTTGACAAACTCCACAACTCTTTGCAAATTTTTGAACATCCTTATTCTTCTTCACTTCTTTTTCAAATTATTTCCCATTAACCATACAAATTCTCATAGTAGTATACTTAACCTCATCTGGACTTTCAATGAAAGGTAGAAATATTTTCTTCTTCCCATTTACCCAAAGAGTATATTGATTCAATCTTCCATCATGTACAACATATCTATCATATTACCAAGGTCTACCCAAAAAAATTGATAATAATCCATAGGCATAATATCACACAAAACTTCATCAAAGTAATGTCCAATCTTGAACTTCAGAATGCATTGCTCACTTACCAATATTTTATGTTCATCTTTGATCCATGAAACATGATAGGGTTTGGGACACTTTAGCCTTTGCAATTGAAACTTTGTAACTAGCTCTTCTGATGCCAAATTTGTTCGACTTCCACTATCAATGATCACCTTGTAGCATTTTCCAACCATCTTACATATGGTCTTGAAAAGACTTCTTCTAAGGACAAGTTCCTCATCACTTCCCTTATTACATAAGGTTCTTCTCACCATTAGATTTTCTCCAGCCTTAGGTCCACTCGTTGAACTCTCAATGTCTCCTTGAATCACAAAATTTCTATTACCTTGCCCACTTTTAGAGGATCTAAATTCAAAAGATCTATGGCCTTCTTTACTGCATCTGAAACAATTACCATGAAAACCACCTCTAGAATAAGAATTACCTCTTCCTTGGTAAGAACTACCACCTTTCCACTTGGTCTTGTATTTTTCATCATTCCTCCATTCAGATTGCCTTTATCCTACACAAAACTATCTAATCTAAGACTATCACCATTAGATCTATCTCTGCATCTTTGGAATCTACTTTCATGCTTCTTTGTCAAGATCTCCTTAGCTTTCAAGGCATATTGATATGCTTCTTCCACACTTTCCAATTTCATAAAACTTATCTCATCTTGAATTCTAGATCTCAATCCAGTTAGATATCTTGCAATTTTCTCAACATCATCATTGACATGTCCAGATCTGATGTCTAATCTATAGAATTCCTTAGTATAGTCTTTCAAAGTCTTGTCTCTTTGTCTCAAATTTTGTATCTTTCTCAACAAGCTAACTTGATAATTAGCAAGAAGGAAATTTTTCTTTACTTTTTTCACCATCTTTAGCCAAGTCTTGATCTTCTCCTTTCCTCTCCTTTGTCTATCAGTTTGGAAGTGCTCCCACCATAGTGAAGCATGAACTTTTCAACCTACTAATTGCATGTCTCACCTTCCTATTATCAAGAGTGTTTTCATACTCAAAGAACTTCTCCATATCAAAGATCCAATCCAACACAACATTGGTGTCTAATTTCCCATCATAAGGAACAATTTTTACAACAAGCTTCAAATGTGCCCTAGAAAATACTCTCATCAATCTTTCATCATCCTGATCTTCTTCTAGTTTTGGATTAGGGTTTAGTGCTACTACGTCATCATTACTCACATCCTCAAGATGTACCCCTCTCCTATGGGCTATCTCCACAACATCTAATCTGGCTATAGTTTGTCTCAATGTACCCAATGTGGCATTATCAACATTTCCTCTACCACAAACCATCTTTAAAAATCAGGTTCCTACAAGATCGTAACCCTCTACAAGTTATAGTTTGAATCCATAGATCTATAACCCTACAACCAAATTTGAATTAGGGTTTTACACAATCCAATCTCCACAAGGATGAACTTCAAGCTTTGATACCACCTGACATAAGGAGGGAAAGAAGAACTAGAGGCAAAAGCACACCCAATAATCCAAACCAACCTTGCAGAGTTAACATAAAGGAAGAAAACACACAAAGAGAACAACACCACACACACACACACACACATAGAGAGAGAGAGAGAGAGAGAGAGAGAACAATATTCTTTTATTGAATCATCAAATGATCAACATACATGCCTAGCTATAAGGCCTTCTAGGTTATGACTAGATAAAAAATACCTTCCAAATCCAAGATCTAGCTTCAAATTTTCAATTCCAGACACATATGCAAAAGACTTTCTCAGTCCTCCAAAATCTCTAAGTTCTACTCTCAAATCCTTTCCAAAAATATGCTCTAACTATAAGCCTAAACACCTTATTTATGCTTTCCAAAATGACTTATAGAAGATTCTAGAACATTAAAAAGCATAAAGGCCAACCCTAAAATGGTCTACATATATCCCAATACAAGATCTTATCATAAACATTGTGATCAAAATTAATCCTGCAAGTCAACTCCCATAAAAAACATAGAAAACTCATCCAAAATACTAACACTCAACATCAATAGGAAAACTTGGCACATGAAGGATCACTTGACACATTAAGAATAGCTCAACACACACTATGGAACTTGGAACACACTGCAGAGTGAGATGGGATAACATGCTAACTTGAGTGTTAACATGACATGGGATAACTTCAACTCAGCTTATACTACAAAATTACTGGTAGTCGACAATTGATGTAACTTGAAAATGACTATAACTTGGCAATAACTGGAAGAATGAACATAAATGAGTAGGATAACACGTCAACCTAGGATTCTCTTGCATCAAAATATACAAATTAAAACTCTATTTTGTTAGAGTAAATAATTAATTATTAATTATTTATTCTATTTCTTAAGTTTACTTAGGTCATGCATTTATTTAATATTTCATATTTAATGCATGTTGTGACAACACGGGAGTTTGTTCCCTTCTAGTTGTCACACTTATCTTCCAGCTTGTTCTACAAGCTTCCATGAGCTCTTTATATTCGGGCTCTCTCTCATTGTAATATTAAGCCATTTCTTATTGTAAATACATTTTTTCATTGTGTTTGCATTCATGGTGACTCTCATGTCCGTTTAGGGTTTTTTCCCGTGCTCCATGCTCTCCCCTTCTATGGCTTCTCTTTGATAGGTTCACATGCAGGTGATCTTGGCGTCTTCGGAGTTGGCTTTCCTCAACTCCAACATGGTATCAGAGCCTTCCTACTGCAGCTTCGTTGAAGAAATTTTGAAGCTGTGATTTGAAGTCACAAACCCTAGTTTGTTTGTGCAATTTTTCTTCAAATCAGGGGATCGACATTTTTTCGGAGCACTTTCAGCCCGAACTGACATCACCAATGGATCCGAAAGGCCATTTGCAGTTAGGATTCATATAAAACTTGTCGTTTTTGGAGACAGGGCAATTTTGGCGATTTTTTGAGGCCTCTAGGAGTCTGCCGTACGGTCGTACGGACGCAGCGCAGATTTTTAAAAAAAAAACGGATTTCGGGCGCACCGCCGCCGCGCCACCGCGGGGCCGCCACCGCGCCACCCGCGTGCCGCCCGCAGCGGCCGCAGCAGGCAGCGCCGCCCGCGCTCCGCCGCTGCCCGGCCTCCTCCCGACCGCCGCCCGTTCGCCGCCCTCCGCCGGCGGCTCCTCTGCCTCCGTCGCCCCTGCGGCCACCTCTGCCAGTTCTCCGCCCACCGCTCCGACAGCTCCGCCCGCCAGCTGTGCAGCACAGTCAGCGACACGTGGCGTCTTCTGCCGCGTTCTGTGACTGACACGTGGCAGGTGTGCCACATGGCACATTGCCACGTGGCCCCTGCCACGTCATCGTTCGTACTGCCATGTGGCACTCTTTTTTGAGGCAAAAGCCTCCAAGCCGTCAAATTTAATCGGCTGACTTGCTGACGTCAGCACTGCATCAGCCCTTGCATGCACCTCTCCCGATTGCTTTTGGACCTACTTGTGGTTTTTTGGCCATAACTCTTGCATACGGAGGTATTTTTCCGATCCGAAAGAAGCGCCGGAAAGCTGGTTCCAAGACGGAGATTTTGGTGCAGGTATTTTTAGGTTTTGATGCTTTTTTATTGCCTGTTTTTTCTATTGAAGTCTGAAGTCCTATTTTTGACTCCGGCATGCATATCTTTTGCGTCCCATGTCTGTTTTTGGAAAACTTTATATTTATGGAAAGCTGGTTCTATGTTCTTTTCAGAACTGTAGTCTTTTTTCTTCTTTTTTGGCCTCTTCTCTTTCTATCATAGTTTTGGCGTTGTTGCTCTATGGTGGATATTTTGAGTATTTTAGGCCCGAGGATCATTTTCCTGGCATGGTTTGCTTTCTTTTTGGCTGTACTTTCTTTTGTTGCAGCTCTTTTTAAAGTTCTGATCATTGTAGCTATCCTTTTGAAGCACTTTTCTATTTCGCACTGAGATAAACTGTCACTTTTGTATTTCGGGAGTCATGAACGTTGTTTTGAGTCAGGTGTACTTGCACTATTTTTATAAAGCACCATGGGGGGGATTATTTGTTTGCTATTTTAGGAATTCTCCCTTTGTCAAGTGAGTGTCCCTTCCACGACATTAGCCCCATGCAGAGTCAGTTAGACCGTGTCTTTATCAGTGTCTGTACCTCTTTTCCTCTCTCCTCGTTCTTGGTTCGTTTGCAGAAGATTTTGGCTCACCTTCTTAGTTGCCTGTCATCACACCTCGTCTGCATTAAGGGGGGGTTATGCTGTGTTCTAATGCATCCATGGTTCGATGGTTCGATAGTGTGAACTATGTATTTAGTGGTTGATCCTATATACAAGGCGATTGCAGTGGCTGGCTACCTATGCATTTCGGTGAGATGGATCATCTACCATATAGACATGCTCGACTCGTGCCTTCTTCTTCCATGGAGGTTTCTTCAGATCAGCAGTTTGACAGATTTGCGACTTCTTCATGCTTCAGTGATGCTGCTTCTTCATGATCACTCATTGTTCCTGTTTTAGGGGACATTTTCCCTAGTTGGAGACTTCTTCAGCTCTTCACTGGGTTCTTACCTCTTTTTGGGGGAGGGTTTTTCCCATGTGGTTTTCTCTCTTTCCCTGCTTACAGAGGTTTCATCTTCTTGCATTGTACTTGGGTACCTAACATGGCCTCGTTGCCGGGACCCATTATGCATTTCATCTTTGTTTTGTGAGCTTAAGGCATTTCCTTAAGTTGCACTTAAGGGGGGGTGTTAGAGTAAATAATTAATTATTAATTATTTATTCTATTGCTTAAGTTTACTTAGGTCATGCATTTATTTAATATTTCATATTTAATGCATGTTGTGACAACACGGGAGTTTGTTCCCTTCTAGTTGTCACACTTATCTTCCAGCTTGTTCTACAAGCTTCCATGAGCTCTTTATATTCGGGCTCTCTCTCATTGTAATATTAAGCCATTTCTTATTGTAAATACATTTTCTCATTGTGTTTGCATTCATGGTGACTCTCATGTCCGTTTAGGGTTTTTGCCCGTGCTCCATGCTCTCCCCTTCTATGGCTTCTCTTTGACAGGTTCGCATGCAGGTGATCTTGGCGTCTTCGGAGTTGGCTTTCCTCAAGTCCAACATATTTTACATCTCATTGTAAAATAATACATCTGGTCACACCTAGTCTTGACATCTTATTGTATAATAAAATAATACATCTAGTCACACCTAGTCTTGACATCTTGTCATATAATAAAATATTTTCCCATGTTTAATCACATGCAGAATATACATCTTATCATTTTTGGTGTGGAATTTTATCGCCTATAGTTATAACATCTCATTGTTTGAAAGTTTTTCATCATCTACCTTACAAACTCTTATCATACTAATTGATTGTCATCATCTCCTTTGTACAGTTTTATCATACTATATAACTCTTTGTTGCAAATATTTTATAGATCTTGAAAACTATCAAATGCTAGTTTTAATAGTCTTATATTTATTGTATGTTTCTACCTAGTCTATCATAGAAAGTTTTTTCTTGTTCTTTGCTGAAAAGTAACCTATGTCCATTGATCACTTGTTCTAGTTAGTAAGATGCATTACTTGTCTTACTTCTTTTTATCTATCAGGTCTCTTACTTGTTCACAAGTGTTAGAAATCATGTATTCAAGCCTTAAAACATAAATGTTAGAATGAATATTGTTGGCATTCCTGTGAGGGGTATCCTAGCATTGCTAGAGAATTTGTACCATGATCATATGTGGCATTTATGGTAGTATTTTTCATTGATGTCAACATACATGTTATTCTACGAGATTGGTAGAGCAACAAATAAATAATAAGGTTGCAAGGTTTGAGGAATGAAAATGAGGATATCTATAGTTGAGGACGTGTTCTATAAAGAATCCTTATGATGTGGTTAGGTGCACATGTAGAAATATGAAGACAATTGACATTTATTTGAGATTTATTGAATATAGTGTTTATATAGAGTTCTTGAGAAGTTGTTACTAATGTTTTGATTATATCTTCTAACAAAGATAAAATCTAGTTGAGTGAGCTTAGACAGAGATAGAGGACAAGATGAAGATGACGTGATTAAGTGAGAAAAGCCAAAAATAACATTTATGAAAAGTTATAAAGCCTATGAGCTAAAAGTTTGGTTGTAATTGTGAAAAATTGTAAATATGTAAAGTAACATGTAATACATTATCTTATTATGGTCCTATGTTGTAATTATAAATTGATAAATCCTCAAGGATGACACAATAATTAGTTTGAGGACTTGGTATAAAGGAAAGTTATTTTCCTTTTGGTACTAAGAAAAAAATTGTGAAATGCAAGTAAACAAACTTGGATGTGAGATCCAGTGAACTTGATATTGAATATGTTTAGATCAGTGAAGTGTTTGGTATAATTAAGGCATGGTGAGAAAACAAAGAGGCTATATTTAGAAAAGAGGTTGTTGTGGAAAGATGTTTATTGATATTATTCTATGAAAAATAGTACTAAGGCTAGATATATAGTGATTTTGTTGGTCTTGCTCTTGAAGGTGTTTGGACAATAGGTCCTTTTGTTGTCCACAACTCCTAATAGGGTTTGCACAACTCCTAACAGGGTTGGAATATTTTCACAAGTATTCAAAGTCTCATAACATGGACTAATATGTACTACATGCATTTCATTGAATCCTAACAAGGTGTGTCCTCTTACAAGCAATTTATATATTAGTACATCATTTTGTGGGTACCATCCTTAGTGGGGTTTTCCCTTTGATCAAGGGTTTCCCTAGTTAATAAATATGGTTTCATTGTGTATGGTTATCTTGCTATAGTTGTTGCATCTATTGTTAACTTGTTTTAAGGATAATAAGAGTAGTTTTAATCTAATAACTGATTCACCCCTCCCCCCTCTCAGTTATCTTAGTGGACTTTAATTTCTAATATTAAATATTATATATGGACTATCTTTTTCTATCTTATCATAAGACAAGTGTGTATCTTGTTCACTAGATGAGAAAATCAAGAAACAATAGTTGTCTAATTAATTTTGGTTGAACTATTTCATTTCAATACAAACTAGGAGTCAATAAAGGTAGGGAGGAAAATACCAAACAATGAAAAATTCACCAATAGCTTGGGTGGTTAACCCCCTAGCTTGGTCTTTTTTCAAATCTCAATCTACATCTAGACTAAAATCATATGTATCTCTAATTTCACTCATGGAAAATAAGAACAAGGGTATAGATGACATCATGGAAAAATGGTGAGAAGACCAAAGACTAAGAAGATAGGCATAAGTTGATGCCCTTAGATAAAGATCATATCACCACACATATCAATATGCTTCTTAGCATGTATCTCAACATGCTTCAAAACATATTGTTAGCATGAATTTTGATGGTATTCCTTTGGGTGAATATTCTAAGCATTTGAGAGACTATTTATGATTGACATGTTGCATTCATGAATGTGTTTATGATTAATGTCAACATAGTGTTTTTTCTATGAAGACTAGTAGAGTGCGAGACAAAGCATGAGGTCATAAAAATTGTATATTGATGATAAGGTCAAGCGTAGTTAAGGATGCATTCTACATTGTATCCTGATGAATTGGTTAAGTGCGCATACAAAAAGTTGAAGACATGTGGAAGATATTTTTGATTCATAGAAGATAGTAAGACAACATAGTACCTAATAAGTGTTTTTTGATGATTGATTTTTATTTGTTATCTAGTATAGAATCATGATTAGCATCATTGGACTATGAAAGTAGACAACTTGATGATAAGGTCAAAGAGTGTGCAAGGACAAAGGTTGTACATGTGAGAAGTTATGAAGAATATGAGTTGACAATGATCTATAATTACAAAAAGATATAATATTTTGTAATATCTTAATAAGGTCCTATTATAATTAATTGGTAAAGCCTCAAGGCCAACTCAAGGAATTATTTTGAGATGTATGTATTCAAGTGTGTGTTATGTGAAGTATTTGGTAAACATGTGTAAACACTCCAAGGGATTATTGGGTGCAAAGTTAGTGATCTTATATCAAGATTAGAAGAAGTTTGGTTTCATCAAGAGGAAAAAGAAGGAGATGAAATTATTTTATTGCAAGTATTCAGCAAGGATTAATATAGAGACAAGTTGGATAGTGAGTTCAGTGGTCTTCCTCTAAAGTTGTTTGGACAGTGAGTCCTTCTACCTTCTACAACTCCTAATAGGGATGGAATCTCCTAATAGGGATTCAAAATCTCTTAATAGGGATTGGCATATAGTGAATTTATTTCATTGGCTCCTAATAGATTCCATCTTCTTAAAAGGAATTTTTAGATTAGTACATCATTCTGTGGGTATCATCCCCACCAGCTTTTCCCCTCTAATAAAGGGGTTCCCTAGTTAACATATGTGGTGTTATTGTGTATGAGTATCTTCTTATGGTTGTTGATTATATTGATGAAATGGTTTAGGTTTAATAAGGATGATAAATGTTTTAATAGCTGCATAAATTATTCACCCCCTGCCCTTCTCCCCCAATTATCTTGGCAGACTTTAGTTTCTGACAATTAGTATCATAGCATTAGGTCCTTGAAGAAAAAGCTTAACATATTTGGGAGATCAATGATGGGTTACTCTAGAAAAGAAAGTCTTAAATTTGATGGAGTTAACTATGACAGAGGAAGGAAAAGGTGAAGACACATTTTATATGTATGGGTTTAGGGTATTAGTTGATGACAAAGATGAAAAGAATATTGCAGAAGAAAGAAAACTCAAGGAATGCAATGAAACTGAAAGAGATCTATTTATGTGTAATATGCTTGCCAAAGAAGTATTATTGTCAACTCTTCTAAAAAATGAATACAATAAGGTAAATTCCTAATATCCCATGAGATTTGGAAAGCTTTAGAAACTACATTTAAAGGTGATGCACATGCTAAACGAATTAGATTACAAAATTAGATATGTTTGTTTGAAGATGCCAAAATGATGGAAGATGAATCTATAAGAAGATATATTTGTAGAATATCAAAAATTATTTTAGGTATTAAGTCTTGCAATGGATCCATAATAGAAGATGAGGTTATCTAGAAGATCTTGAAAACTTTGACACCACCATTCAA
The DNA here is from genome assembly GCA_028749045.1 of Cupressus sempervirens. NCBI lineage: Eukaryota > Viridiplantae > Streptophyta > Pinopsida > Cupressales > Cupressaceae > Cupressus > Cupressus sempervirens. Next base: position 249,182,892 of record CM053785.1, on the reverse strand, counting down.
GCAAACATCACATATGATTGAGTTAGTCACACCTTGCATAAATAAATTTACTAGAGAGACACTACTTGGAAGATTGGAAGTAGCAGAAGCAAGCTTAAAGAAATCTAGAGATCTTCATAGAGTGGGGATAAGCTTTAGTGCATTAAGTGTTAACCCTTCTTTATCTAGAAGTGCAAGAACTAGTGAAGACTATGCTAGTAACAATAGATCTAGATCTTAGGAGGATAGAGGAATTAAAGAAGGAATTTACCTACTTGTAAGAAAAGAACCAAATGGTAAGAGAATTTTTAAATGTTGGACTTGCAATGAATTTTGTCATTATGCTTCTAAATTTCTTTAAAGAGAGAAAAAGTATAAGAAGAATTTCAAGTCTAGAAGACCTAGAGATTGTTTGTCTGCAAATGAAGATGACAAGTCTAAAGAAAGAAAATAGAGTGAAAAGTGATGGTGAATTAGGGTTTGTGGCTATAAAAGAAGAAAATCCTAAAAAATAAATTAGAGAAGAAAAAGCTCTAGTTTGACAAGTTGAAAAGAAATATGATTGGATTATAGATAGTGGGTGCTCACATCACATGATTGGAGACATGAATAAGTTTGTTAAGATTAGAAATCATGATGGAGGAATTTTTAGAGTTGGTAACAATGCAACCTTTTATATCAAAGGAATATAATCTATTACTCTTGATTGAAAGATAAACATTGTTGATGTTTATTTTTTTGATGGATTAAAACATAACCTATTGAGTGTTGGATAGTTGGTTGATAAATTTTATTAGTTGCAATTCATAGAGAAGACATGCATTATCAAGGATAAAGATGGTAAGTTGATTAGAGTTGGTAGAAGATCCAGAGGTAATGTGTTCCAATTGAACCCTATAGAGACGACTTGTTTGGTTGCAAAAGTGGATAATAGTTAGCTATGGAATAGAAGATTTTGTCATATAAACTTTGATAATATTGTAAAGGCTAGCAGTACACTTTATGTTAGAGATCTACCTAGAATCATGAAACCTACTAATATTGTTTGTAGAGAATGTGTAATGGATAAGAAGAAGAAAGTTTCTTTTCCCAACAAAAAGTTCACTACTATATTGAAATTGGAGATTGTTCATACAAATTTGATGGTCCAACCAAAAAAAGAGGATTCTATGGTGAAAGGTACTTTATAATTTTTATTGATGATTTCACTAGAATGATGTGGGTAGCATTTCTTAAAGAAAAATCTGAGGCATTTGAAAAGTTTAAGTTGTTCAAGAGCAGAGTTGAGAATAAATCTAGTGTAAAGATAAAATATTTGAGATTAGATAGAGGTGGAGAGTTTACTTCTAGAGATTTAACATCTTTTGTTAAGAAAATAATATTAAAAGAAAACTATCAACACCTAAGACTCTTGAGAAGAATGTGATTGCTGAAAGAAGAAATAAGTCTATAATAGAAGCAACAAGAGAAATGATGTTTGAGAATGATGTATCCAAGGCATTTTGAACAGAAGCAGTTAACACAATAATATACACCATGTATAGAGTGCATATCAGAAAAGGTACAAACAAGACTCCCTATGAGTTATGGTTTGGACATGCACCTTCAATGAAATATTTTAGAATTTTTTGAAGTAAGTGTTACATAAAGAGAAATGATGATATTGGTAAGTTTTAAGCAAGAAGCAATAAAGGTATGGTCCTTGGTTATTCACTAAAAAGAAAAGCTTATAGATTTTTTAATCAGAGAACTAAGACTATTATCGAGTGTGCAAATGTGAAAGTGGATGAAAAGTTTGGAGTTAAAGAGAGAATGCTCAATTATATTTTTGATGAAGAAGAAGATAATCCTAAACCTATTGGAGAGAATATTGAATTTTTATTTGAGAATAAAAATGATTTATAGAATGATGTTCAAATTGTTGATCAAAGAGAAGAACAAAGATCCAAATTGAGAGAAGAAATAAGAGTTGAAGAAGTTACTCCTACACCAAACAAGAATTTAACAAGGAATCATCCAAAGAATCAGATTATTGGAAGAAAAGACAAATGAGTGATGATAAGAAATAGAATACATGAGGAATCATGTTTGATTTCTCAAGTTGAACCAAATAATATAGAAAAGGCATGCAAGGATGATCATTGGATTCAAGCAATGAAGGAAGAATTAGATCAGATTTTGAAAAATGAGACATGTAAATCAGTTCCTAGACCTGCAGACAAAAATGTTATAGGAACTAAATGGGATTTCAGAAATAAGATGAAAAAGGTGAAGTTGTGAGGAATAAAGCAAGATTGGTATGCAAAGGATATTCACAGCAAGAAACCATAGATTATGAAGAGACATTTTCCCTTGCTGTCAAACTTGAAGCAATAAGAATGTTCTTGGCTTATGTAGAAAGTAAAATGTTTAAAGTATATCAGATGGATATAAAATAAACATTTTTGAATGGAGAACTTTAAGGAGAAGTCTAAATTGAGTAGTCTAATGGATTTCCTTTGACAAAAGAAAATACATGGTATGCAAATTGAAGAAAACATTGTATGGTCTAAAGCAAGCACGTAGAACTTGGTACACAAGATCGAACAAATATTTGGCAAAGTTGGGATTTACTAAAGGTATGAAAGATACTGACTTATATTTGAAATAAATTGAGAATAGATTGCTGATCATTGTAATATTTGTTGATGATATAAGATTCTTTGGAGGTAATGATGAAGCAAGTGACAAATTTGTTGATGAAATAAATAATGAATTTGAGATAAGTATGGTTGGTGAGATGAATTTTTTCTTGGGTCTATACATTGTAGAATAGAGATGGTATTTTCTTATCACAATCTAAGCATTTGAAAGACTTGTTGAAAATATTTGGCTTGGAAAGTTGTAATCTTGTTGGTACACCAATAAAAACTAGTCACAAGTTATCTAGCAAAGACGAGACAACTAAAATGGAGAAAAAGAAGTATAGATCTATGATTGGAGGTTTGCAATATTTGACTCACATTAGATTAGTTATAGTAAATTCAGTTGGGATAGTAGAAAAATTTCAAGCTGACCCTCAAAAATCACATTATGCAGTAGTAAAGAGGATATTCAAAATTTAAAGGGTACACCTGATTTTGGACTATCAAGTGATTTTAATTTTTGTACATATATTGATGCTAATTAGGCAGGTAGTATGGATGATAGAAAGAGCACTAGCGATTTAGCATTTTTCCTTGGAGGAAGATTGGTCTCTTGGCTAAGCAAGAAACAAGATTATATTTTATAGAGTACACTAGAAGTGGAGTATGTAGAAACAATAAATAATTACAATCAGATCATGTGGATAAAGAAGATGCTGAAGGACATTGGGATAGAGTTTTCAAAACCTGTTGCCATACATTGTGATAATACAAGTACAAAAAGTATGTCTAAGAAACCTGTATTGCATTCTAGGACTAAGCATATATCCATTTAGTATCATGTTTTGAGAGAGAAAGTTGTAGGGAAAGATATTAGATTAGAGTATGTAAGTAAAAAAGAGTAGATTTTAGATATCTTTATAAAGCTCTTTCCTAAAGATACATTTGAGTATGTACAATGTATGCTTTGGGTTATGCCCTTGCCTACTTCTAAGTAGATGATGCATAAAGTGCACTGGTCTAGTGGTACAGAGCACTATTGTTTGTTTGGATAGAATGTTGATGCTTCTTGTATAGGGGAGTATCTAAGATGAGTAGAGTCATCAAGGACTCTTAGCAGTTGGTATAGAACAATGTCTTTGGACACTTGAGCTAATTAAAATTTTTAAGAAGATGACTGACATAATGAATCCTTTGTCATTGATGTCAATAGGGGAGAAGTATACATGAAAAAAATCTCCTATGTATGGGAGAGAGATTATTAAAATAACGAGAGAGAGAGAGAGAGAGAGAGAGAGAGAGAGAGAGAGAGAGAGAGAGAGAGAGAGAGAGAGAGAGAGAGAGAGATTGTAACAATGGGGGAGATACATTATTGAGAGTGATTAATGTCAATGGGAAGAAACTTTGAGTTACATCAATGGGGGAGAAATGTGAACAATTGATGTCAATCCTATCATTGAGAAAGCACAAATAGAGCAGTGTTTCAATGAGTTTTAGATTTGATTGATGAAGAGTATTTGAAAAGGAGAGAACAACAAAGTTTAATTTGGTATTCTTTGAACTTAGATGTTTTTCATCTATGTTGCCATCAATGCCAAAGGGGGAGATTGTTAGCATGAATGTTGATGGCTTTCCTTTGGGGGAGTATTCTAAGCATTGGAGAGACTATTTATGATTGATATGTTGCACTCATGACTATGTTTGTCATTGATGTCAACATAGTATTGTTTTGATGAAGACTAGCAAAGTAGTACACAGATAATGGGGTCGTATAGACTATGTATTGATGATAAGGTCAAGTGCAGTTAAGGAAATTTTCTACACTATATCCTAATGAAATGGTTAAGTATGCATAAAGAAAGTCAAAGATATGTGAGAGATATTCTTGATTCATAGAAGACAATAAGCAGAAAGAGTACCTGATAAGTGATTTATGATGATTGATTTTTATCTCTTAACTGGGATAGAATCATGATGAGAACCATTAGACTATGATAGTAGATAGTCTAATGATAACATTGGTGAGTGCACAAGGAAAGAGGTCACACATGTGAGAAGTTATAAAGACTATGAGCTGACATTGATATGTAATTACAAAAAGATATAATGTTTTGTAATATCTTAATGAGGTCCTATTATACTTAATTGGGAAAGTCTCAAGATTGACTCAATGAATTATTTTGAGGACATGGTATAAAGGAAAGATATTTTCCTTGTTGAGATGTATGTATTCAAGTGTGTGATATGAAAAATATTTGGAAAATGTGAGTAAGCAATCCAAGGGATTATTGGATGTGAAGTTGGTGCTCTAGTATCGAGATCATAAGAAGTTTGGTTTGGTCAAGAGGACAAAGAAGGAGGTGAGATTATTTCATTTCTATCATTATACAAGGAATAATATAGAGACTAGTTGGATAGTGAGTTCAGTGGTCTTGCCATTGAAGCTCTTTGGATAGTGGGTCCTTCTACCTTCTACAACTCCTAACGGTGTTGGAATCTCCTAATATGGATTTAAAGTCTCTTAAGAGGGACTGATATGTACTAAATGTATTTCATTAGCTCCTAAAAAATTCTATCCTCTTACAAGGAAATTTTATATTAGTACATCATTTTGTGGGTAACATCCCCATTGGGCTTTTCCCTCTGATCAAGGGTTTCCCTAGTTAACATACTTGGTGTTATTGTGTATGGTTTGTGATTACATTTCTTACATGGTTAAGGTTTAAGAAGCCTAATAAATGTTTTAATATTTGGATAATTGATTCACCCCCCCCCCCCCCCCCCCCCCCCCCCAAGTTATCTTGGTGGACATTACTTTCTAACACACACTTCCTAACATATTGACTTGACCTTTGATAGTGATGAAGAGCCTACCAAAGAGGACATCATATGATTCAATAGGATGAAATGACACAAAAAATTATGAACATAACCCTAAATCAAGAAAAGGATAAATACTTCATGCATCATGCATCCTAGGGAGTTAAAGCCCTACCTAATTTATATGTTGATGGTCTAATCCAAAAAGGGGAACTATCTCCTCTTTCTATTCTAAAAAAATAGGTGAAGGAAATCAGAAAATAACTAATCCAATTGATAAAAGAGAAGGAACAACTTACAGAAAAATGCTCATTAGAGGTTATCCATTTGTTTATCTTTGATAGATATTTGTACATGCCTCATTTCCCCCTTGAAAGTTGAGATCCCTAAGTATGACTATTACAATGGGAGCATTGATCCTCAAGACCATGTGTGGGATTTTTTCACCCTCAATGTTGAGTCCATGCATGAATAGGCATACCTAATGAGGTTGTTTCCTAGGAGTCTTAGTGGTCAAGGTTTGGAGTGGTTTACCTATGTCCACCAATTTAGTCATTTGAATAGCTAGTCCAATGGTTTATACAATAATATTCTTATAAAATCCAACTTGTTGCATCCATTATAGATATTTTCAACTCCAAAAAATGTACTTGTGAGTCCTTGGTCACATTTCTTCAATGGTGGAGAAATATTGATTTCTGCTCTCCTCAAAAAATCTTGGAGACTAAGAAAATTGACATCTTTGTCAACAACCTCATCTTGGAATTGCATTATGAACTAAGAAAACAACTTCATTCTACCTTTGATCATATGGTTGATAGATCCCTTCAAATTGAAGATGTCCTAATAAAAAAGGGAGAAACCATCCTTAGCAAGTACAAGTCAAACAATTCTAGCAACAAAAACAACAATGGTAAGCATGCAGACAAATATTTGAATAAAAACAAGAATGTGTTCTAGAGTGTAGTGGACACTTCCATGACGAAACCAAAGGAACTTATTTTCAACTTGTGCAACAACATCCAAGTTTCCAAACAACAAGAAGCCTCAAGATCCAACAACAATTCTAAGGGGAAGAACTCTTGGATACTCAAATAAAAGAGAAATTTCACCTTGTTAGGAGAAACTCTCAAGGTTGTGTTGAAGACATTATTATCTAACAAAATCATCACTCTACTAGACAACATGAGACCTTACAAACCTGGGGTTAAAACCAAATGGTGGAATGATGCCCATTACTATAACTATCATAAAAATAAGGGTCATAAAACAAATGAATATATGAAAAGGAAGAATTTCATTCAAGACCTTATTGATACCGATAAGATCAAACTAGATGGTCAAAAGAGCAATATTGGTCACAAGGCTTACAAAGAGCCTTTCCCTATATATGAGAAGGATCTCAAATAAAAAGTGGGAATTATAAATTAAACTATAAATAAATCAATATTGATAAAGTTATCAATTGGCTGGAACTCATCTATCACTTAGTCAACATGATCAGGATCAAAGGAAAGAAGGAATCTCCCACCTTAGGTTCACTTGATCCACCTCTGAAGAATAATTTCCTCAAGGGTGGGAATCCCTTTGTTATGCATTTGTAGTCTCGCAAATCAAAATCTGAAAACTCAAAACTAATGACCCAAAGTCCACCTAAGATCATTATCAAGGTAGTAGGTCTCTCAAAACAAACATATGAACACTTAAATGTTGTAACCCATAACCAGGGTAAGGTTACCATCAAGAGAGCTGGCCCAACTAAATAATTAGCCACCAAAAGCATAGGAGCCTCATCTTCCAAACATACATCCACCACTACATTAGCTAATTAAAACCTCCTAAACCAATTGTAGTGAACCCTACCACATATCTCAATCTTTGAGTTACTGTAAATATCTTCCTTATAGTAGGAAGTTCTAGAAAAAAAACTTCTTGTGTCTAACATCTCTAAGGAGATTAGTTCAAAACCATGTTAATTTAGTTTTCTTCATCACATTACCTATCCTTTTGCAAAAAGGATAAAAAATTAATTTATTGCCCTCATAATTTAGCTCTCCACATAAAATTTCTCATTCACAAACATTACATCAAGTGTGTCTTGATAGATGGAGGTACAAGTTTGAATATCTATACATATAGTCTAATTCAACAATTGAGATTCTCTAAGCATGCTATTGATATGAGAAGGAAAATTACAATCATATAACTAAGAGATTCTCTAAACATGCATTAAAGAAGAGAGATCATCTAAAGGTCTTGTGGTAATTCTTATTATAGTCAAGCCTATTGAGCGAGATGTTTTTTGTCAAGTACTAGACTTATGTCTAGCATACAATATCTTGCTAGATAAACTATGGATATTTGAAATGTAGACAATGCCATCAATGTACCACCAATGCATCAAGTTCCCATATAAAGGAATTGAGGTCTCTATCCCAAGTGACAATGAAATTTCTTATAGTGCTATTTTTAAGTGGTAGACACACTTGTCCCATGTAATAAAGCATTTGGAAAATCTAGAGCCACACTAGCGTTGTGTCAAAAGAAGCTAAAATTTCTAAATGTTGGAATTGGGAAATATCAATTTTCATTTGTTATGTCTCTCCCTATTTTACCTAGATCCTATTGAGAGCCTTCTAAGGCTATGCACTCAACTTCATCTATAAAGACCATCCAACATGGGTCATTTATCTAGACCCATGCTCTTATTTTACATGAAAACAAGGAGAGAGATACTTGAGAATGGATTTATAGAGAAGACACACAAAAAACAAATATAAATGCTGAGATCACCTTAGAAAAGTACAAAAAAAGATATGACTTCCTTCATAAATGGGTTACTCTAGAAAAGGGCCCATAGGCTATCATAAAGATGCTCTTTTAGAACTATTAAGCACCATCAAAAGCCATAAAAAAGAGATAAGACTGATGTGGGTTTCTCCACAACTAAGTTTTAGATAGCGGCTGACACTAGTATGATCTTTGATGAAGATCCAAATGAATTGAGAAATTAGAAGAAAATTAACACATTGTAGTGGTGGAAATGTGAATCAAGGATATAAGACCTAATTTCATCACATAACCCATACATATGTATAATAGAGGAGGGGAATTCAAGGAGGTGAGCTCTTTCAATCCTAATTCTAAAGAGCTAGGTCTAGAGAGATTGGTGCTAACTAAAGAAGGAACATTAATGCAAACTAAGTCTAAGAAAAATAGGGGAAAATATATCTAACTCCTTCAAAATCCTAGTGACATGAGAAGCTAGAGCTAGAAATGAGTAAATATGATGAAAGGAAAAGAAGGTAGAGAAAAAACCTTTAGAATCTATTTTATTCTTACTGTGTTGATTAGAATGAATGGAGATTGTTAGATCTTAACCTAAAACTACACAATGAACAAAACCTAGAAATTTTTTGGTGATTAGTCAGTGGTGAATTGGATGTTTAGGGGCAAAATTGATGATTAGGCATGTACTACAACCTTGTTTGACTATGTGCAACATTGATTCTAATTTTGCAAATCTGAAGAAAGCCAAAAAGGGCACTCCAATTTGCAACTAATTTGTTGATTCGATATCCATAACCTGTAATAAAAAATGATTTTTATTTGTTAATTAGGGGTTCATATTGATCAAACCATATTTTAGGAATTAATATTGAATTCAAATAGAATTAATGCAAAGAAAATGTATGAATTCACCTTACAATAGATAGATATCTCAAATCCAATGCAATGTCTTACTTCATGATGTAATGGAGCCTAGTGGACTGATCACAAGGTGATCAATTGGTCCAAAAAACCTCTTCATTGCAATCCTTCAACCAAATCTCTTGGTAAGGATGATCAAATGTGAAAGAACCAATCACAAGTGCTACAAGGATGATACTAGGTTATCACAACCCTACACCCAAACAAGGAAAACCCTAATCATTAGGGAACCTATGAACAAGAGAACTTATCACAAGTTGCTCACAATGCACAAATTGACCAATTTTAGGAAAACAACCTTAAAATTATTCACTAACCAAGGAAGAATCCAACACATGGAATAGTATATTTATGTCACCAATGACATGAAACAATGGTTTAAACCAAACTATGTATGTTTTTCCACATAGTTGCTTTGTTAAACCATCCAAAATACTAGTAGTTCATTTTGATGAAAATTAAATTTTAAAGGAAATATCTCGACACAACCTAGGGAAAAAAAATTAGTTTTAGAAATCCTTTTTGGACTTATAAAACATACTAAGGTACCAAAGTTTGATGACACAAAAAAGGGCTCTTGTTCACTTTCTCACTTAGGCAACTAGGGCACTTATGCCTCCATTTACAATGGAAGTACATGTTCTAGGACTCCATACTACAAAAAAATGATGGGAAAATGTGGGGAAAACCCTAGAAAGTTACAAACTTGATTTCAAGCCCTGATGCCAAGTTTGGTTGGCATTGTGGGAGATGTTGCATCCTTTTCCTAGCATGCACATGGAAATGCATGCCTAAGGCATCAAATTTCTCAATGACCCTACAAGTACAAACTTAAATAAAATTTCATCTTAAAATACATATCCAATACTAGGATTTCACTAGAGGCTATTAAATTACCATGGTGAAATCCTCCTCTATACTTGAAAATGCTTCAAAACCCTAGGTTAGCAAGAAATATGGACCTACTTAGACAAAAATGTGAGTATCTTAAGTTGGGGAATAGATGGAGACTTAAAAATAGAAGCATTGGAAATTTAATTCATCCACCTATAAAAAAATGTAGGCCTTAAACTTCAAAAGAATATGTACAAATCTATATGACATAGAGCAACAGGCTGTTTACAGTAAAAAAAAAGGTACCTTATTGATTAAAAATTGAAAGTACATCGCCTCTCCCTATCACTTGAATAAAAGGAATTATTATAGGCCTTCCAATGGTCATAAAAAAATTTAAAACTTTTTATGTATATTGGGGAAGTTTTTTCTTTGAATTACACAAGTTGCTTGACAACTTTTCTATCAATTTTACATTTTTTTGCTTTATAAGAAAAAGTTATGAAAACTTCAATCTAAAGACCCAAGTAGGTCCTAAACAAGATAAAAAAAGAAATCATCCAAAAACCTAAGATTCCATGCCTTTTGACCATCTTTGACCATAGTTGACCAAGGGCTTATAACAATGCCAATCTTGGAACTAGGTCATACAATTTTGGTTTAGATGCCTATGGATTAATCTTTTCGAGGTTTATATTGAGATTCAAGGTTTTATATTTGGATGTAAGGTTTGATATTGATTTATTGTGGGTGGTCCTACACCATACTCTCCTTGTATTTGAAAACTCAAGATCCTACTAGAGGGTAATTGCTCCATAGAAGTACCTTATTGTTTGATCTGGTCTTCTGTCCTCCAAGTTGCATCAATATTAGAGAGTCCCTTCCACTTGACTAAGTACTGCATGTACTTCTTGTTTCTGGTTTGTTTTAGCAACTTGGTGTCTAAAATTTCTTCTAACTCCATTGGTTTAGTCTTCACTATGGATGTCTGATTGCTCACCTTATTCACTTGTAAAATCTACCATGCCTTTGTATGGGGTGAGGTCTACAACATTGAAGATAGGAGAAAATTGCAAAGTAGGGGGAGGAGAGATATCATATGAGTTTTCACCCATCTTGTTGAGCATACTACATGGTCCAAATTTCTTCATCTGAAGTTTGGAATATCTACCTTTAGGTAGTCTCTCTTTTCTCAAATATGCCCAAACCTTGTCTCCAAATTTGAAGTGGATTTAACTTCTTTCTTTATCAACATGTTCCTTGTATTCTAGTGTTGATCATTGCAATGCTTCCTTGACCTCATGTTGCACCTTTGTAATGAGTTCTGCTAACTCTTCTCCTTAAGCATTAATTTTGAAATTAGATGGTAGTTCTATCAGGTCCAATGGTCCCTTGGGATGAGTCCATACACTGCTTGGAAAGGAGTCTTTCCCATTTATCTATTCATGGAGTCATTAAATGTAGACTGTATTTGGGGCAAGAGTAGATCCCAACTCTGAGAATACTGCTTTGTGAGCTATATTAGGATATTTTGTAAAGATTTATTTACCACCTTAGTCTGTCCATAAATTTGTGGATGGTAGGTAAAACTATAGGTTAGGTTAGTACCAAGTTTCTTAAAAAGTGTTCTCCAAAAATGGCCTTGAAATTTTATATCCCTGTCAGATACAATAGTTTGTGGTAAACCATGGATCCTAACTACTTCCTTAAAGAAAAGATGTGCAATATGAGAAGCATCATTTTAGCTTTTACATGGTATAAAGTGGACCATTTTACTAAATCTATCCACTACCACAAAAACACTATCAAAACCATTTTTAGTTCTAGGTAGCCCCATGACAAATTTCATTAGGATTGATTCCTGATGTCTTGTGGGGATTGATATAACCCTTGATTTGTTGAAACACCTTTGGCTTATTGATGGATGGTACAAGTCTCAATGAACTTCTTTACTTTATTGTTCATCTTTGGCTAATAATAGCTTCTTTTCACCATGTCTACTATCTTGTCATTGCCAAAATGTCCTCCTAGATCACCACACTACTTCTCCCTAATGATATTTTTCCTCATTGAGAATTTAGGAATGCATAACTAAGCTCCTTTGAATAGGAGTCCATTTGGAATCAAGTATTTCGAAAAATCTATATGGTATTTTTCAATCATCTCTGTGCAAACTTGAAAAATTTATGCAAAATCAGGATCATTAGCATATAAGTTCTTGAGGGGATCAATACCCACACTTTGTAGTTTTACTTCTTCAACTAGACCAACCCTTCTACTAATGGCATCAACAACATTTTTTGAAATATCTTTCTTATGTTTGATGTTGAAAGTATAAGCCTACAACTACTCCATCCATTAAAATGTCTAATAGATAGCTTTTCTTGAGAATTGAAGAAACTCAATGCATGGTTGTCAGTGTATACTAGAAACTCCTTTGGAATTAGATAGTGTCACCATTTCTTAAGGGTTTGTACCATGGTATAAAGCTACATGTCATAAGTTGAATTATTCTTTTCTTATCATCATTTAGTTTCTCAGAAAAGAAAGCTATTGCCTTACCTTCTTGACTTAGGACTACACCTATAGCTAGATTGCTTGCATACATTTCCATAGTGAAAACCTTACTGAAGTTAGGTAGAACCAAGATTGGGCATTGAGAGACTCTATTCTTCAAGAAGTGAAATGTATCATTGGCTTCCTTTCTCCAAGAAAATTTAGTCTTCTTTCCTCCTTTGATAGTGTCAAGCATGGGTGCATACACATGATTGAAGTTTTTGATAAACTTCTTATAGAAGGTGGCAAGACCATGGAAGCTTCTTACATCACCATGGTTCTTTGGTTGGGGCCAGTTGATGATTTATTCAACCTTCTCTGGGTCCATCTTGAGGGTACCTTGTGAGATCACAAATCCTAGGAACACAAGTTCCTTCTTTATAAACATGCACTTTTCCAAGTTTATCACCAACTTGTGCTGATGAAGCCTCCTTAGTACCTATTCCACATGATCAAGATGTTCCTCCTTGCTATGATAGAATATTAGTATGTCATCAAGGTAAATAATAATGAATTTTCCAATAAAATCTATGAATATCTCATTCATAAACCTCATAAAAGTGCCAGGGGCATTGCTTAACCCAAAGGGCATTACTAACCATTCAAACAAACCTTTAATAGTTTTGAATGCTGTCTTCCATTCATCACCAGGTTTTATTTTGATTTGATGGTAGCCAAACTTCAAGTCTATCTTGGTGAAATAGAAAGATCCTCCTAGTTGATCCAGTAGATCCTCAATTATGGGCATGGGGAATCTATACCTTATGGTAATCTTGTTGATACCCTGCTATCAATACACAACCTCCATTTTCCATCATTTTTAGGAATTAGGATAGATGGAACAAAACAAGGACTTAAACTCCTCCATATTAGACCTTTTTCCAATAAATCATTCACTTTCTTTGCAATTTCAACATGTTGAGTTGGTGTCATTTTATAGGGTGCCTTGTTAGGTAGGGAAGAGCTAGGTATCAAGTAAATTTGGTGACTGATATCTCTAATGGGAGGGAGGCTTGTGGGTAGATCAGTAATAGTAACTTGACTGTACTTTTGCAAGAGATCTTGTATTTATTTAGGGATAGGATCCTTGTCCTTAGAAGTTATGTTCTCCTTTGGCTTAGAGACCAAAATAAAACCTTGGGCACTAGGTTCCTTCACGGATTGAATCATTCTTTCTCCCCTGTGGTTACAACAATAGGTTCTACTTTAGGACTAGGCATGGGCTTCATGGTGAAAGTTACACCATTCCTAGTTATAGAATAGGTATTCTTCTTGCAATAGTGGATGACATCAACATCATATTGCTAGGATCTTCCCAGAATTATATGAGATGCATCCATTTCTACAACATCACAAAGTACCTTATCCTTGAAATCTACTAGAGAAAATTCTACCCATGCTTGTTTGGTCACTAAGGTTTGTTGAACCTTTGTTAGCCAAGAGATATGATATGGAAAGGGGTGGGGCTCCTTAGGTAGTTTGAATTTCTCTACCATTTCATAAGAAACTAGATTTTTAGTAGAACCTAAATCAATCAAAAAATTGCATACCTTGCCTTGGCACTTGATCCTTATCCTAAAGAGATTCTTTCTTTGGGGTGGCTTTTGGGTGTGAGGGATCTACAAAAAAGCTTGCCTCATCATTGGACATGCACCTTCCTTAGGTTCAAGTTCTGTGCAATCAAATTGCTCTTCCTCCATAATTTGTTCTCTTCCTTGCCCTTGATTATTGTTTCTCTTTTTAGCGAAATTTCATACATGGTGTCTTTCTTGATTATAATTGTAGCATGTGAGAGGGCCATTTCCTCTTCCTCTACCTCTGAAAGACTTTCCTTCTCTATAGTTTTCCTTAGAACTTTGTCCTCCCTAATCCTTATTTTGAGTAATAAGTTTATTTTCACTATTCTGCCCCTTATTCCAATAATAATTCTTGGGCTTGAAGTTCTTATTATTCTCCTTTCCTTTATTTTGATCTTTCCTCCTCTTCCATTTTTCTTCCACCTTGAGTGCTAATTGATAGAACTTGTTCATAGAATTTGGGGTGTGAAGGTTGAGTTCTTCTTGGATGGGTAATGTAAGGCCATTCATGTACTTTTCCAATTTTTCTTCCTCATCCTATATTGTGTTGGTCTTCATACATAATTTTAAGAACTCCTCTACATAGGAACTAACATCTAGGTCCTTTTTCTTCAAACTTTGTTTCCTCCTACAGAGATATACACCATTATGTTCATATATGTTTCCCTAACTAGTGCCACTATTCTATCCCAAGAAGAAATTATGTTTCTTCCTTTCTTCACCCTCTCTATTTGGATGAAGTTTCACCAAGTTAGGGCCACTCCCTTTAACTTGGAATTTTCCATCTTTACCCTCTACTTCTCTAGGATGTCTTCACACTCAAAGAAACTAGTTAAGGTTTCTATCCAATCCAATGCTACATCAACATTCATTTTTCTATTGAAAGTTGGAAATTCCAACTTCCCCTCCATGGTTCTTTTCTCGATGGATTTGAGAAAATTCAAGAGAGGCCTTCATTTAATAGGTAGTTCATCATCTTCATTAAGATCTTCAACCTCTATATTTTGATATTCTTTAGACTGTGTGCCTCTTTGTCTGTCCAACTTGCCTTTGACTTCCTTCAATCTCTTTGCAAGAACAACATTGATTTCTCTTTGCTCCCTTACTATTTTTGCCAATTTGACATTTGTTACCCTAGAAGGTATTTCTTCCTCTTCTTTAGTAAGAGCCATGGCTCTCATACCACTTGATGCAAGGGAGCCTAGTGGGACTAATCATAGGGTGATCAATTGGTCCCAAAACCCTCTTCACTAAAATCCTTCAACCAAATCTATTGGTAAGGATGATCAATTGTGCAAGTACCAATCACAAGTGTTGGGAAGGATAATACTAGGTTATCACAACCCTATACCCAAACAAGGAAAATCCTAATCACTAGGGAACCCTATGAATATGAAAACTTATCACAAGTTGCTTACAATGCAAAAATTGACCAATTTTAGGAAAACAACCTTAAAATTCTTCACTAACCAAGGAAGACTCCAACACATGGGACTAGTCTGTTTAGGTCACCAATGACATGAGACAATGGTTAAAACCAAATTGTGTAAGTTTTTCCATATAGTTGCTTTGTTAAACCATCCAAAAGACTAATAGTCCTTTTTGATGGAAATAAAATTTTAAAGGAAATATCACCACACAACCTAGGAAACAAAATTCAATCTTAGACACCCTTTTGGGAGTTAAAAAACATACTAAGGTACCTGTTAGAATATTGTTTGGAAGCATGAATGCTGATGATATTCTTATGGGGGAGTACTATAGATATGTTACATTCATGATTTAGTTTTTCATTGATGTCAACATAGCTATTTTCTGTGGTATCTGATAGAAGAACAATGGAAAGATCAAGTTGGTACGAATGACTAGTTAAGTGTTTACATTACCTAATGTTATGGGAGATACTTCTGAGTATTTGGTAAATGCAGTTAACATTGAAAGAAGAAAGGATAAGTCTAGAAGAAGTTATGTAAGTTTTGGTGATGTTTTTTCTAAGATAGAGTTTACAGAGGCATGTTTTGGTAAACTTGTTATATCTCTTAGCAAAGTTGATATCTTGAGGATCGAGGTTGAGGACAAGAAGAAGACATGTTGGTGATGACATGGCTAAGCTCACTTGTCATAATATTGCATCTACAAAAATTTATTCAAGTTACAAGGTAGAAGATCAATGTTATAGCTAAGTATAACATGTTCTTAATGTGGTCCTATAATAGTTAATTGAGAAGGTCTAATAGCCAACTCAAAGAATTTTTTTTTGGACTTAGTATAAAGGAAGGATATTTTCCTTTATCATGGCATGAGATATTGTGATTTAATGATTGATGATAAGAAATAGAGAGTGTGGAATGCAAAGTTGAGTAGAGCAGTGTAAAAGTGAAGGAAACTTCATTATTGAGGTTTTATTGAGTGATTTGAGGTTTGATATTTGGATTTGAGGTTTGTGACCTAGTCTATAAGGCCTAACAGTGATTGGTTTAGTTGATAGGATAGAGGAAAGATGAAGATAATAGTAAATTACTTGTTTGGGTAGTAAGCTCTTCTTGTAGTTGAAATTGCATGTTTGGGTAGTGGGCTCATCTTGCATACATTGTACTACAACTCCTAATAGGGTTAGCACAACTCCTAATAGAGTTGGAATATCCTAACAGGGATTCAAAGTATCCTAATAGGTTCTCTATGCACTAAATTTTGTAATAGACTCCTAACAGGGTCCATCCTCTAACAAGAAATATTTATATTAGTACATCATCTTGTGGGCATCACTCCCACTAGGGTTTTCCCTCTAATCAAGAGTTTCCCTGGTCAACATATCTGGTATAATTGTATATGTGCATTTTATTATGGTTTCTATTTACTTTGGTTGAATGGTTAAGTTTGTTTAAAGAAGATAAATGTTTTAATTGTTGGATAATTGATTCACCTCCCATCTCAGTTATCTTGGTGGACTATTGTTTCTAACAATTGGTATCAGAGCATTAGGTCCTTGAAGATAAATTTTAACAACTTTGAGAGATCCATGGTGAACATGTTTAGGAAAGATAGTCTAAAGTTTGATGGAATATATTATTATAGCTAGAAGGAAAAGATGAAGACACATTTGTTGTGTATGGTTCTGAGATATTGGATCTTGAAAAAAATTAGAGAAGACAATCATTGCTGAAAAGGACTTAGAAATTTGCACCGAGGAAGAAAGAGATCTTTTCATGTGTGTCATGAGAGCTACAAAAACACTATTGACTGCACTTCCCAAAATTGAGTACAATTAGGTAAAATTAGTTGCTATTTCACATTTGATTTGGAAAGCCTTGGAAAATAGTTTTCAAGATAATACACATTCTAAGAAGTTGAGGCTACAAAGTTAGATTTGTGTATTTCAAGATGCTAAAATGATGGAAGATGAATCTGTAAAAACACATATAGGTAGGATATCAGAAATTACTGCAGATATCAAAGCTTAAGAAGGAACCAAAGAAGATGATGAAGTTATATGGAAGATATTGAAGACTCCAACACCACCATTTAAGCCATCAATTTAGATGATACATTTGTTGATATCTTGTACCAAAGATTTCACAAAGGAGACATTTCTTGGAAGACTTGAAGCAATTGAGAGTGAACTTAGATAGTCTAGAGAATTGACCAGAACAGAGACAACTTTTAGTGCCTTTAATATTTGACCTAATTTATCAAGGAGCATAAGTGCTAGAGGAGATTTTTCTAGCAGCAACAGATTTGAGGAGGACAAAAATATTGGAGTAGCTCTTCTAGTAAGAAGAGAAAAATGAGGTAAGATTTTTCTTTAAATGTTGGACTTGTGATGAATATGGTCATTATGCATCTAAGTGTCCTAAAAGAGAGAAAAAGTATAAGGGAAATCATAAGCCTAGAAAAGATAGAGAGTGTTTGTATGCAAATGAAGATAACGACTCTAATGAACAAGCATTAAGTGCTAGTGATGATGAAATTGGATTTATGGAAATTAAAGAAGAAAGTCTAGAAAAGGTAGCTTTATAGGTTGAGAAGAAATCTAATTGGATAATTAATAGTGGTTGTTCACATCATATGACTAGTGACATGAACAAGTTTGTTGACTTCAAAAGTCATGATGGAGGAATTGTAAGAGTTTGAAACAATGCATCATGCCAAGATATAGGTTCTGGATCTGTAACTCTTGATGGTAAAACTAATACTAAGGATGTATACTTTGTTGATGGTTTAAAGAATAATCTTTTGAGTGTTGGACAATTAGTAGACAAAGGTTATTAGTTGCAGTTCATAGAAAAGACATGCATGATCAAAGACAAGGATGGAAAGGTAATTGGAATAGGAACCAGATCTGGAGGTAATGTATTTCAGTTGAATCCTACTAAAATCACATGTTTGGTTGCAAAGGTAGATGACAATTGGTTATGGCATAAGAGATTTTTTCATATAAAATTTGACAGTATTGTGAGGACTAGTAGAATATTTGTAGTTAGTGATTTGACAAAGATTATAAAGCCTACTAACATAATTTGCAAGGAGTGTGTTTTGGAAAAGCATAACAAAACTTCTTTTCCTAGCAAGAATTTTACCACTACAACAAAGTTGGAGATTGTACACATAGATCTCAATGGTCCTACAAATAATAAATGATTGTATGGTGAAAGGTATTTATTGATTCTAGTTGATGATTTTTCTAGAATGATGTGGGTTGTATTTCTTAAAGAGAAATCTAAGGCATTTGATAAGTTCAAGATATTCAAGAATAGAGTTGAAAATGAATTTGGTATGTAGATTAAATGTTTGAGATTAGATAGAGGAGGAGAATTTACTTCAAATGAGTTTAACATGTTTTGTCAAGAAAATGGAATTAAGAGATAGTTATTAGCTCCAAGAACCCCTAAACAAAATGGTGTTGCAGAGAGAAGGAATACGTCAGTTATAGAATCTGCAAGAGCTATGTTAGCAGAGAATGATGTATCCAATACATTTTGGAGAGAAGATATGAATACAATAGTCTACACTATGAACATAGTGCAAGTCAGGAAAGACACAAATAAGACACCTTATGAACTGTGGTTTGGTCACTCACCTACAATTAAGTATTTTAGAATCTTTGGGAGTAAGTGTTATATCAAAAGAGATGATGATATTGGTAAGTTTGATGCTAGAAGTGATGAAGGTATGTTTATTGGTTATTCATTTAAAATCAAGGCTTATAGATGTTATAATGAGATAACTAAGACTATTATGGAAAGTGCAAATGTGAGGATTGATGAGAAATTTAGGATACAAGAGAGAATAGTTGATTACAATTTAGATGATGATGTTATTACTAAGCCAAGGAATGATGAGGTATTTATTGAGACTAATAATGACTTGTAGAATGAAGGAGAGCCAAGGAAGGAACAAAGCTCAGAACCTTTAGTAGAGCCAAGAGTTGAGATAGCAACTTCTACTTCAAGAAAGAATATGATAAAGAATCACCCATCCAAGAAAATCATCAGAAGCAAAGATAAAGGTGTGATGATAAGAAGTCAAGTCAATGAAGAACTATGCTTGATATCTCAAGTTGAGCCTAAGAATGCAAATGAAGCATGTAAAGATGATTATTGAAAACAAGCCATGAAAGAGGAATTGGATTAACTAGTAAAGAATGAGACATGGGAATTGGTTCCTATACTAACAGACAATAATGTGATAGGAACTACATGGGTATTCAAGAAAAAGATGAATGAGAAAGGAGAAGTTGTAAGAAAAAAAGTAAGATTGGTATGTAAAGATTACTCACAAAAAGAAGGGATAGATCATGAGGAGACTTATGCTCCAATGGCTAGAATAGAAGCAATGATATTATTCTCCAGCACAGAACAAATTCAAAGTGTATCAGATGGATGTCAAGTCAACATTTCTAAATGGAGAACTTGAAGAAGAGGTATACATTGAACAACATGAAGGATGTCCTTTTAAAAATGACAAGGAAATAGTACGTAGATGAAGGAAAACATTGTATGGATTGAAGCAAGCACTCAAAACTTGGTATGCAAGGTTGGACAAACATTTGACAAAACTTAGATATAGTAAAGGTATGATAGATAGTAATCTATATTGGAAAGAAATTGATGATGGTTTGATGATTTTGGTAATATTTGTTGATGACATTATATTTGGAGGAAATGATGAAGAAAGTGAGAAGTTTGTAGAAGAGATGAAGAAAGAATTTGAAATGAGTATGATAGGAGAGATGAAATATTTCCTAGGATTGTAGATTGTACAAGATGAAGAAGGAATCTTTATTTCTCAGACTAAGTACTTGAAAGATCTACTAAAAAGGTTTGGTTTGGAAGAATTTAAACCTATTGGAACACCTATGGTAATTGGGCACATGTTACCTACAAAGGATGAGACATCTACTATTGAGAAAGAAAAGTACGGATCTATGATCAGAGGATTGCAATATTTGACTCACACAAGGTTGGATATAGCAAATGCATTTGAAATTTTTGTAAGATTCTAAGCTGATCCCAAAGAAGCAAATTATGTAGCAATCAAAAGGATATTTAGATATTTGAAGGGAACATCTAAGTTTAGATTATCATATGATAGATCTAATGATTTTACTCTAAGTGCTTATATTGATGCAGATTGGGTAGGCAGTATGGATAATAGAAAGATCACCAGCGGAAGAGCTTTCTTTCTTAGAGAAAGATTGGTTTCTTGGCTAAGCAAGAAGTAGGATCGTACATCAAAAAGTACATTAGAAGTAGAGTATATTTCTGTAGCAAATAATTGAAATCAAGTCATTTGGATGAAGTAGATGCTAAAGGATATAAGGATAGAAATCAGTGAACTTGTTGTCATACATTGTGATAGCACAAGAACACTAAATATGTCTAAGAATCTAGTGTTTCATTTGAGGACTAAGCACATTTCTATTAAGTATCACATGTTGAGAATAAAAGTTGGAAATTAGTTTGGAGTATGTGAGCACTAAATAGAAAATTGTAGATATATTCGCTAAGCTTCTTCCCAAAGAGACTTTTGAGTATTTGTGAGGTATGCTTGGGGTTATGCCCCTTCCTACATTAGAATAAAAAATGTAAGAGTGCATTAGTCTAGGGTAACAGAGTACCATTATTTGTTTGGACTGAATGCTGATGATTCACATATGGGGGAGTATCTATGATGGATACAGTCATCTAGGACTGTTGTTGATATTGTTTTTAATAATATATTTTGATACTCGAGCGAAGTAAGTATCAGTTGTTGCAAAGATGTTGGTTGCTAAAATATTTGACATTGATGTCAATGGGGAAGAATATTGCATGAAAGACATTATGCAAAATAAAAATTGGCATAAAGCGCATTGAGGTATATCAATGGGGGAGAATGATTGATAAAGAGGATTTGAAGATGAACAGTCTTTTGTTGGTATTCTTGGAACTAGATGTTTTTCATCTATGTTGCCATCAATGCCAAAGGGGGATATTGTTAGAAGATTGGTTGGAAGCATGAATGTTGATGATATTCCTATGGGGGAGTACTATAGATATGTTACTATGATGATATGTTATATTCATGACTAAGTTTGTCATTGATGTCAACACAATAGTTTTCCGTGGTATTTGATAGAAGAACAATAGAAATATCAAGTTGGTATAGATGACTAGTTGAGTGTTTACACTACCTGAGGTTATGAGAGATAGTTCAGAGTATCTAGTATATGCAATTAACATCAAAATAAGAAAGGATAAGTCTAGAAGAAGTTGTGTAAGTTTTGGTGATGTGTGTTCTAAGATAGAGTTTATAGAGGCATGTTCTAGTAAACTTATTATATCTCTTAGAAAAGTTCATATCTTGAGGATTGAGGTTGAGGACATGAAGAAGACACATTGGCAATGATGTAGCTAAGCTCACTCATCATAATGTTGCATGCATTTAAAGTTATTCAAGTTGTAAGGAAGAAGATCAATGTTATCACTAAGTGTAACATGTTCTTAATGTGGTCCTATACTAGTTAATTGAGAAGGTCTAATAGCTGACTTAAGGAATTGTCTTTAGGACTCAATATAAAGGAAGGATTTTTACCTTTATCATGGAATGATATGTTATGATTTAATGATTGATGATAAGTAGCAAAGAGTTCAGAATGCAAATTAGAGTAGAGTCGTGAGAAAGTAAAGGAAACTTCATTGCCAAGGTTTTATTGAGTTATCCAAGGTTTCATATTTAAATCCTAGGTTCATGACCTAGTCAACAAGGTCTGATAGTGATTGGTTTAGTTGACAGAATAGAGGAAAAGAGAAAGATACTAGTAAATTACTTGTTTGAGCAGTGAGCTCTTCTTGTAGTTAAAATTACATGTTTGGGAAGTGGGCTCATCTTGCATACATTGTATTACAACTCCTAATAGGGTTGACACAACTCCTAACATGGTTGGAATCTTCTAACATAGATTCAAAGTCTCCTAAAAGGGATTCAAAGTCTCCTAACAAGGATTCTATGTACTAAATAGTGTAATAGACTCTGAATAGGGTCCATCCTCTAACAAGGAATATTAATATTAGTACATCATCTTGTGGGCATCACTCCCATTGAGGTTTTCCCTAATCAACATATCTTGTGTAATTGTCTATGTGCTTTTTATTATGGTTGTTTTTTACTTTGATTGAATGGATAAGTTATCTTGGTGGACTATTGCTTCTAACAATTGGTATCAGAGCATAGTACTATGTAAGTTTTTCCACATAGTTGCTTTGTTAAACCATCCAAAAGACTAATAGTCCTTTTTGATGAAAATAAGATTTTAAAGGAAATGTATCCACATAATCTAGGAAAAAAAATTCAGTTTTGGACACCCTTTTGGGACTTACAAAACATACTAAGGCACCACAGTTTGATGACACAAACAAATGGGCTTTTTTTTTTTCACTTTCTCGCTTAGGCAACTAGGGCAATTAGGTCTCCATTTACAATGGAAGTACATGTTATAGGGCTCCATCCTAAAAAAAAATGATGGGAACATGTTGGGAAAACCATAGACAAGTTACAAACTTGATTTCAAGCCTTGATGCCAAGTCTAGTTGGAGTTGTGGGAGATGTTGCATCCTTTTCTTAGCATGCACATGGGAAATGCATGCCTAGGGCATCAAATTTCTCACTGAACCCTAGAAGTAAAAACTTAAATTCACTTGAATCTTGAAATATGTATCTAATACTAGGATTTCACAAGAGGTTATAAAATTCCCATGGTGAAATCCTCCTCTATGCTTGAAAATGCTTCAAAACCCTATGTTAGCAAGAAATCCAGACTTGCTTATACAAAAATGTGAGTATCTTTAGTTAGGAAATAGATGTAGACTTCAAACTAGAAGCATTGAAAATTTACTTCATCCACCTATCTAGAAATTTAGGTTTTAAACTTTGAATTAATTCATACAAATTTGTACGACATAGAACAACAGGTTGTTTGCAATAAAAATATGGTATCTTTATTGATTGAAAATTGAAAGAGCATCACCTCTACCTATCACCCACTTGAAATGAATTATTATAGGCCTTCTAATGGTCATAAAAACATTTCAAACTTGTTAAGTCCATTATGAAAGTTTTTTTGTTTGAATTACAAAAGTTTCTTAAAAGTTGCTTGAAAATTTTCAAGTAATTTTGCATTTTTTGCACTTTTTGCTCTTTATAAGAAAAAGTTATGAAAACATAAATGTAAAGACCCAAATAGGTACTCAAGAAGATAAAACATGAAATCATCCAAAAACCTAAGATTCTAGGCCTTTTGACCATGTTTGACCATAGTTGACCAAGACCTTATAACAATGCCAATCTTGGAACTAGGTCATACAATTTTGGTCTAGATGCCTATTGATTAATCTTTTTGAGGTTTTATATTGAGATGTGAGGTTTTATATTTGGACCCGAGGTTTGATATTGATTTATTATGTGTGTTCTTGCACCTCTTCACCAATTAATTTAGATCAAGAATATGAATATGAATTGATGTAAAAGATGCAACAAAGGGTCTTGAATGGATTGAAGAAAATCTTGAAGATAAACTCTTTTATTTGCTTGAACCCATGATCTTCAATGGAGGAATGCTTGAAAATTTTAAGGTTTGAAAACTTGAATGTAAGTGCTTGAACTTGAGTGCTAGAGTGATTCATTACTTGATGGTAGATTTCTTGTTTATGATATGAGAAATGGAGCAAATGAAAGGGTTTATATAGAGCTTGGAACTAACTAAATCTATGAGATAACCTAATTAAGAATTAGCACCCCAAAGGTATCCATACACCAGACATGAAGAGGAGACCTAAGATAGGTACTAATGAAGGGTGCACTGCACCCTAACAACTAGGCCCTAAGATCTCTAAGATCCTTTTAGGGTCGTAAAATAGGTCCTAGATCTCTAAAATTAGGTACATAATATGAGATATAATCATTACGGTGTGAAGAGAAGATTCTGAGTAGATAGATGGAGGAAAGGGAGGGCCTAGGAGGATAGATCATACCTAGATATTAACACCATGAAAATAAGAGATTTAAAGAGGACCTATAAGGTTGTACCCCAATTCCACCTAGGAGAAAGGAAAGAAAAGGGAAGAAAGAAGGAAAGGTGCAAGGAGATTGATTATCTTAAATTAAATAGGTTCTAAACCTTCATTAAATTAGAGTGCTTCTAATTTAATATTGTAAATTTAGTCCCCACTTTAGTGAGAGTATGGACTCGATCCAAATTATTGGTAAAGTAGAGCCCAAAGCATAAGATACTCTCATTATAATCATGGAGACAAATAATCCATCAATCCCCCAAAGGATTTGACTTTGCTAATTCCTAAATCATAATAAGGGAAAATTACTAACTAAGTAAAAAGAATATAAGAGTTATTATCTCATCCAATAAAGTGCCCACCCTATTGTGAATCACTAAAAGAGCTATTGTAAAAGATGGTATTGAAATAGTCTAATAGGGTGCTAACTCGCTAGTCAATCCTTTAGTTGGCTCACCCATAGATCAACATTTTTTGTATTATCATGGCAAGGTCTAACAAGACTATGTTATCCATGCATAGGACTTAGTAAGTTTTTATGTATTAATTTTTATGTAAGGGTTACAAAGAAGAATCTTTTTGGACCCACTAGTACATTTGAGGTAATTTTTTGACCAATATTGGTCAAAATTTTGACCCAATTTTTGACCAAATTTCAACCAAATTTGACCAAACCATTGGTCAAAATTTTTTTCATCAAAATTTTGACCAACCTGCTAGTTGGTCAAAATTTTGACCAATATGTTGGTCGAAAATTTCATAGTTGATTGTGTAATTTTTGCCAAGAATTGGTCAAAATTTTGACCAATGCTTCCACAAAATTGGTCGACATTTTGACCAATGCTTACAAAAGAACTGATCAAAAATTTGACCAACGCTTCTACCTACATTGCACAAAATTTTGACCAACTCTTGTGGAAGCATTGGTTAAAAACTTTGATAGTTGATTGTGCAATTTTTGCCATAATTGGTCGAACTTTCAACCAATGCTTCTCCAGCTTTGGTCAAAATTTTGACCAATTCTAATGGAAGCATTGGTGGAAAGTTTGACCAATGTTGTAGAAGCATTGGTCAAAAGTTTGACCAATGCTTGGTCATAATTTTTTTGAGGCTCACACTTGTTGAGGTCCACTTTAATAATGGCCCTTCCAGTGAAATTGCTGTCTAAAGCCTTTCTAATGAGATAATGTGTTATGAGCTCTTCACCAGTGGGACAAAACATGAATCTAGGAGGCAATTGTGCATCACCCATATCATGACTGTAACTAAAGTTAAGAGCCTCTATTATTGAATTCTTTTCCCTATCACCCATATAGCAAAGGAAATGAATATGGGTGATAGGGAAGAGAATTCGATAATAGAGGCTCTTAACTTCAGTTATAGTCATGATATGGGTGATGCACAACTACCTCTTGGATTCATGTTCCATCCCACTAATGAAGAGCTCATAAAACATTATCTCATT
Source organism: Cupressus sempervirens (assembly GCA_028749045.1). Classification (NCBI taxonomy): domain Eukaryota; kingdom Viridiplantae; phylum Streptophyta; class Pinopsida; order Cupressales; family Cupressaceae; genus Cupressus; species Cupressus sempervirens. The sequence continues at coordinate 249,156,779 of CM053785.1, read as the reverse complement.
AGAAAGATTTTAGACAATAATTTCACAAGAAGGGCCCTTGCTGAAGTGGACCTCAACAAGTGTGAGCCTCAGGGAGGATTTAATTCCCTCCTTTATTATTAACTATGTGTATAATCCTACACACCCATTTGATCTCAAATGATGATATGTACTGAATGCTAAGTGTTTGTACTGAGTGCTCCAAAATCATCCATTTCATGTCCTCATTTGTACACAATGTCTTTCTAGTTTCTTTCTACTCGCATGCCCATTTCATTTCACATGATCATTTGAAAATTTTGTCACTCTAAGCTCTCAACTATTTCCTCTTGATTGATTATCTCATAACTGCTGAATGAGAGCTTTGGGATAAGCTATAGGCATCCATCAAAGTATAAAGGATTTTATTAGACAGTGTAGATGAAATAGTAGCATTTTCCTTGGGAGACATGCTTGCAAAATGGAAGCATAGATAAGTCATGTGAACTATTTGACAAGATGCTTGAACATAATGTGGTCATTAAAAGCCATGGTTACTGGATATGCAAAAAATAGATATATTGAGAGAATATATTTTTCTAAGTTGTAGGAAAGGAAATTTTAATCCTACAACATTGAGATGCTAAACCAAACTGTAACAAGAATTGACCCCACAGCTTAACCTGCCGACATACATAAAGGTAAGTTTGTTGAAAAATTAGGCAGTTGAAACATCTCAAGATTTGTTAGTAACATAATCTATAAGATATTATGTATTTGAATTGGTGTTCTCAAATAATGATGCACAATGTACCAATATAGACAATTTAAAATAACAACCCTTGTAATGCAGGAAATTTTGGATGCGGCAAGTGAATTAACAGAAAAGACTACAAAAACCAAGCCACATTGGTTTGAATTAAATAGACCACTCTACATCATTTTAAAAAAAAAATACTAAAAGGAACAAAATCTAGTAAACTCTACAAAGAACCTAGGTAACAAAAAAAGAAATTATACACTATCAATGCAAGATATAAAGGACATCTTTTAGGTTTAGATCATCAAACAGAAAAAAATGATCAATTTGTTATAGTAACATGCCTATTGACACTCTAAACAAGGCATTACAAGTCTAGAGGATGTATGAGGCTCTTCTAATTTTTCCTATTAATGTGTTTAGAAAGAATAACTTACTTCCATTGAAATGATGTACCCCAATCTTTGCAAGCATAACATAGTACTCTATTTCTGCTCTATGAAGAGAAGGGTAGTTGTTTGCAATTATAATAAGCTTTCCTACAAACCAATAAAGCATATAGTGGTCAGTAACCCATCATTTACAAAAGAAATATACTTTGAATCCATACTCATTATATCTGAATATCCCATTCTCTTCAACATCTGGACATGCGCAAACATAAATGTAAATCCCATGAAACATAAGTTCTCAACACTCACCACATAGCTCCTAAGATCTCAAAGTCATATGTTCCAGTTTTACTTGATTAGTGGTGGTAGTAATAACACTAATGGGAAAAGTGAAAAGGGATGCTAAAGCACAAGCTAGGATTAGACCCCACCATGGAAGCTTCACCCGTTCCTTGTAAAACTCACACAGTGCAAATGAAACTGCCAAAGTAGCTGCAAGGAGAGTATAGAACCACCATTGTGGGATGTCTTCATATTTGCACATCAATTTAATATGGATATCAGGTGGACTACTTCTAGATGTTATGGCCCTTTGCCACATTTCCTTGAAGAGAGGAGATTAGAACATCACAAACAATTTTTTGTGTCAAAAATAAAAAAGCAAAATAATGGGTACCCTTCAATCAAAATCAAAACTCTAGCCTATTTACCAATACCCTACCTTCCATAGAAGAGAAAAACATGTGTGACTATGGAAGCTATGGTGTTAAGTACTTTGAAATATTAGGAGCTATGTGGTGAGTGTTGAGAACTTATGGTTCATGGGATTCACATTTATGTTTGCTCATGTCCAGATGTTGAAGAGAATGGGATATTCAGATGTAATGAGTATGGCATCTAAGTGCACCTTTTTTTGTAAATGATAGGGTATTGATCACTTTATGTTTCATTGGTTTACAATAAAGCTTATTATAATTGCAAACAACTGCCATCCTCTTCATAGATAAAAAATAGAGTACTATACTATGCTTGCAAAGATTGGGTACATCATTTCAATGGAAGTAAGTTATTCTTTCTAAACACATTAATGGGAAAAATTAGAAGAGCCTCATACATCCTCTGGACCTATAATGCCTTTTAATGTATCTATGGCTTTTGAAATAGTTTAATGGCTTCTTATAAACTAGAAGAGCCTCATACATTCTCTGGACCTATACTGATCCAAAACCTTTGCCTGGTGTTCCAACTAATAGATGTACTAACTGGTACAACCACATGATATTATCCTTTAAAATAGTTCCCCTTGTGGTAACCATTATTTGAATTTTCAAATGATTGGCAAGATCTTTGTATACTTGCGATGTTTGAAGTGCCAACTCTCTTGTCGGAACTAAAAGGAGTGCTACACAGAAAGTTCATATAGCTAATAAGTGAAACCAGAAAGCCAATAAATTCCTAAAGATGTGTTTTTGTGTCATTTATGCTATATTACTATGGCCATCAGTGACCAATTACCTAAATATTATAGGAAGTTGTTATATGCATTGACCTTCGACATAAAGTGACTAAATATGCAAGAACATTTATTTAGATTAGGCAATTTGGACTGAGGCATTACTCAAAATTCATGCTAAGACTATTAGCCACTCCTATGCTTTGAATAGAGTGTTGAAATTAGTGATATCAAAATGTATTTCACAAATTCATGTTACGGGCAGCACTAGTCCTAGATCATTTTAGACCTACCACATGCAAAGTGTCCATTTTATGTTAGTTTGAGCTTCACTTGGTTTCAAGAATACTATAATATTCTCTACTTAACAAGGCCAACCACATGAAGGTGGAAGCTCATCTGGCCTCACCCCCCTCCCCCTAACATCAATCTAAATTACCCATTATCATCTAATTACATACTTCATTCATTCATTCATCCATTTATGAACTATAACATTCAATCAATACAATCACATAAACATTCACTAATATACAATACTAATCAAGACTTCATTAACACATAACAATATTCATTAACATAAAATAAAAATTAGTATTAATATGCATCATTCATAGATAATTACTTAAAACAAAGTTCTTTCATTATCCAACAAGGTTTACCAAAGAGCATTTTTAAAACATCATTTCTTCTTTTACTTTTTGTTAGCTCTCTTTAGAAAAGTGCTCATAGGAGCATCCATATCTGCATCATTCTCCTCCTCTTTTGGCATGTGTAATGTCAAATAATTATGGCTCCTTCTCTTTAGAGGAGTAGGAGGCTACTGCACTAAAGGGAGCTCTATTGCAAGAACAAGTAAATGAGATAAATTGACATACTCTTTTTCTTTTTTTAACTATTACAAGTCTGTAATTAAGTACTAGTACAACATAACATACATTTTTCTTACCTGACAATGCCACATCATGTACATTAAAATTTTGATCTGCCGCCATGTCAACATGTTGAACACTTGGAACATGCTCCACTCCTTCAACATGATATTCAACATACTCTGAAATATTCAAAAAAAGGATACACATCAGAATGCAATTGAAGATGTTAAATTGCATTCATAATTGAATAATTAATTTTCAATAGAAAATTAATACCTCCACCACTATAATGCACATCATGGCCTTTGTCATAAGAAGGTTCTGTGGTAGGATATGAAGGCTGTAGTAAAATGTTATGCACATTGTTATGTAGTCAATTTACGTTCAAAACTAATACCAAAAAAGAATCTTCTCAACTATTCAATTTCATTTACTTTTCATTTGGCCAATTTACTTGTGAGATATCATTTGGTGCACTAGATTCTTGGGCAAGGCTTTGAAATTCTTTGCGTAGGCATGCAGCCACAACTTTGTAGCCTTCCTTCAAGGCAATTTTTCTATCTTCATCTGTGAGCTCCACATTGAATTTTGTGCCTTATATTTTTTGCTTAATATTGTCAGTTTTCCATGTATGGTTTTATTAAACAAATTTTTTGTAACATTATATAAAAATAAATATGAAATTTCATTGCTCCTACTTACAAGTTGAGACTGGAGATTCAAATAGCCACCAGAGCCAAGTTTGTGTTGGCCAAACTTTTCTAGTCTCACTTTTGTAGCCACGGATGTGTCCTGCAATCTATGAACAATTTCAAACATCTTAGATTATATATTTACAAATATCAATAATTAGCACATAATTAGTGCATGATTATAATGTACTTAATACTATCATGACATACCTTTTTTTGCCGTATGCTGCTTCATTTACTTTATCTTCACATAGCCTTTTCTCCTTTGCATCTTCTATTATTTCATTCCACTCCATCGATGGAATCATAGGAGGATGGTCGTACTTTGGGTTATCCTTAAGAGCCCTTCTATATTGATCCCTCACAGTCTTTATATGCTTTGCTACTCTTTTGAGAAGTAAGCCAGTGTCAAAAATGTTTTTTCCAAATTTCTCCTCAAAAGATGCAATCAATTGATTTTTTGATTCCATAGCTTGAAAATTCTACCTTTTAAAAAATAAAATAAATTGTTAGATAAATAACTTTAATATATTACAATAAATGGAAGAAAAGAAAAATTATGTAGCAATGATATGAAACTATGTACCTTTTACGTATGGTGGGTCCAAATAGTCTCAATGTCATATGAAAAAGATGATCAAAGAAAGCATTATTACCTACAAAAACATAAAGGGTTTATTAGTCCAAAATGAGTAATGTAAAAGTAAACTAAATTTACACTTTAAATAATAACAATTTTAAAGCACCTGGAAGATTTTGTTCTTTTAATGGAAACATAGTTTTCTTGTTCAGCAACAATGTCCCTTCATATGAACTAGTACTAATCACATAGACTGCTCCAGGAAATGGATTAGCTTCAGAAGTACTACTCTGTATTGCTCTATCAACTAAAACATCATGACAATTAAAGTAGACACAAAATGAAATGAAAGATAGAGAGACGCCACTAGTCACACTTTGTTAATATGACCAATTAATTTTTTGCCTAGAAACAAATGTAAATTATAATGCTGACCAAGTAGAATAATGTTTCAAATTGGTCATGGCCAACTTAACCTAATATGGTCAACTTTATAAAAGACTTTAATTTACTGACATACTTGATAGTTGGATTATATATCTATAAGCTAGCAAAAGTATCTCAATGTTGGATATTCAAATCGAGTTTATTCAGAGTGAACAAAAAGCACATTGCATTAGTAAGACTATTAGTTAACAAATTGAAACACATGATTAGAGTGTGTTGTAGAAAAGTTGTTAAGAGAAAAGATACAATAATTATAGAGTTTGTTTGAGGACGATGATTCGTAGAAAGGAGAAATATTTTATTATTTCAAAGAGGACAATAATGATTATTTTTTTAAAAGGTGTGATTCATAACTAAAGAAGCATAATTAAATGTGTTTTGAGATATATTAATATATGTTTAAGAAACAAGTGCGATTAAAGGAAAGGTGACAAAATTGAAAGGCTACGTCCATTTCAAACATAATTTTTTCTACATGAAGACATGAAGGTATACAAGATAATTGAAAATCATTAAGAGAGGAAAAGATTGCAATTTCTACAATATATCATCATACAAAATGGAGCAGATATAGAACATAAGTACATGAGTGGTGTGTGCAATGAGAAATATCTGAGTAAAGAGCAGACATAATGAGGGTAGGTGAAATGGAGCATGTGTGTGTCATGTGTATGATAAAAATATATCATATAAACTAACAAGAGATATTATATGCAGATTTATAATGTCTATGGAAGACTTATAAGAGGAATAAGTGCACATTTGAAAGGATGATAAGGGCAGACATTGAAGGATAAAAAGTACTGATTTGGGAAAAGGATAAGTGCAAACAAGGCAGATTTATATGAAGAAAATATAAAAAGGCACATTTATTAAAAGAGATTATTAAAGGTGGATTTGAGAAGATCATTGAAGAAGCAAAATGCAAGAAGAAAGGTATAAGATTTAAACAGATTATAATGTCCATCATCTGTTGAAGATAGCAACATTGTCGAGGTGAAATTTTAGACTTAAGTGAAGTTGGTTCTTTGCTTCGAGGGGTTGGTGCCTACAAATTGTTGGAGTTGCTGCTTCTAGTGAGTTGGTACACTTACACTTAGGAGTTGGTGCCTCTAATAGGTTGGGGCCTACAAACATTGTAAAAGAACAATATATATAACAATTATTTGTCACAGTTGTTTGCAACAACTCTTCAAAATTTAGATTTGGGAATGGTTATGGACTTGACATGATTTTTTTGATGAAAATTTTAGATAGGAAGTATTAGCATTGCTTAGAGAGTTAATTACTTTATTCATGTGAGAAGAATTGTAAAAAAATACTACATTATTGTAGAATTGCTGAAAAATAATAGTAGGCTTAGAGAATTTTTTTAACTATATCATGACAACATTGTTACAATATTATAACATGATGGAATAATAAAAGAAACAATAAATATATCATGATAGGCAATAGTAGTATAGTAGTAATAACATCAATCATTATGGTGGTGACATCAACAAACTGTAGTAAAAATTGTGATTTAGATTAATAGTTGATGATATAACACTTAACACGACAATAATTTGGATTTATGATCTTGCTTTTCAAAAAGGTTTCAGACTTCAAAATTCTTGATATCATTGGACTTTTTCATTATTCAGTTGAAAAAGAAAATAAAGGTGCATTAGCTATACTTTGGTACAGTGTGGTATTGGATGTGAAGTGTAAACAAACAATGTCTTTTTGGAATGTGATTGGCATGCGTGCTTCTATAGACATCATTTAAGCACTGATATGCTAGTTCATTGTTCATAAACTTGTAGAAATACCTCTTTTCCTATCTCCATGTCTTTCTATGTGTGGGTATATATATATGTATGTATGTATGTGTGTATGCATGTGTTTGTGTATATGCAGGCTTCTGTAGACATCATTTAAGCACTGATATGCTACTTCATTGTTCATCAGCTTGTAGAAATACATTAAAAAATATAGCACATTACAAAATATAGCAAAACAAGGTTTTACTATTTCTAGTAGGCATAGATGACGATGCTTGCATGGTCGTTGTTGTCGACAATGCACCAAGCAATATTGGATTGGCAACCGAAGGAGGAGTCTGCACTTCATAATGAGTTGAAAAATACAATATTGTTAGCAAAAAAATTTGCAATGGATAAAGATCAAATGGGATACTAGCTAGAATCATCCACAAAAAAAGGTAAGTGTTATAATGTTGATGAAAACAAACAAAGAAAGTGTTACTTACATGAAGGTTGTGTCCAACAACCCTCACCATGTTCACCATGTGATGTCACAACTGGCACATATGTCTATACAAGAACAAATAAAATTAGAGATCATGATCAATAAGATACTATAAAATATTAACATCTATTGAACTTCTATTATTGCTTTAGTCAAATTACTGCTTACCTTCAAAGATTGGATTCTATGGTCCAATTATTTTCTTAGTGCCTCTTTCTCCTTGCTTCTGTCACCCTTGATGATAATGTTAAGAAGTTCATTAGTGTATCTTTGTTTAATTTGCTGGGTGATGAACACAAGGTTAGCACTAAGGGTGATGCCATGTAGAAATGATGCTTTTTTCTATCATTTGTGACATCAAATATCAGTAAAATTTCATCAAAATAACTCCAAAACCATAAAGAAAACAACATAATAATACAACATTTGTTTCTATATTAACATTAAAATTTACAATAATTAAATTTTACCTCCACTGAAGGTGTCTGAGATGGTGCATCCATGTCATCCTGTGAAAAAAATTAGTAAGTCTGAGAAATCAGCAGCGAAATTAAAGTAATAGACTTACCAAAGTAGATTGTATATGTAAATCATTTGTCTTAAGTTAGCCAAAAATTTGGTGTAACTAATGTGTATATCTAAACAAATATTTGACATGTTCTACTTAATGTTTATATCTATATGTATGGTTTGGAAAGAAAAATTTGGTCGTACATGACCCCATCATAGTTGACATTGATCCTACCTAGACATTTCATTGATCATCATGATCTTCATCCATGTCATCATCATCATCATCATCACCATCATCGTACTTGTCACTTTGATCATTGTTGTCACCACCACTATCTTCATCGCCATCATCATCATCTTCATCACCATTATCGCCATGATCATCACCATCTTCATCACCATGATCATGATCATTATTAGTTGTCATGCCCAAACTAAGAGGGCTAAAAAACACAAATATTTTAGTAAAGGTTCTCTACATCATCTACATCATCTTAAGTTTAAAGCTCTTGTGGAGGAATACATCGTCAGGATTTTGAAGTTCTTCATTATTAGATTGATATCAATGTTTATTTGATTTATTATTACATTTCTTAAACAATCATGGGAAAATTATTTTAATAACAATCTAAATGAAATTGGGTTTAGATTAATCATAAAATCCAATCAAATAACCCGAGTTTAAACCTATATCAAATAGCCAATTAACCTTTCATACTTTATCTACTTAGAATTAACTAAAACAATTATAACAATTAAAAACAAAGCATTAATCCCAAACTTAAATTAAAGGTTATTAATGTGAAATATACACTAGTCATAAATTTAATTTACTAATAACTAATTAATTTAACTTAAACTAACTAACTAAATCTAAAATTGATCTAACCATATACAAAATGAGTGCCTAATATTTAAATAGAACTTAACTTTACAATTTAAATAAAATTAAAACTATCTAATTAAAACATGAAATTAAACTAATATTACTAAAAAATATATATAAAATTTAAACAAATAACTTAACAATTTACAATTTAAACTAAATAAAACTAACTACTAAAACAACTGACTAAATAAAACTATTAATAATAAATCTATCAAACAAACAAACTAACATCATAATCTAACCTAACTATTACTAAACTACACTCTACTCTACCCTAATCCTAACCATCCCACTTGGCCACTAGTCAAGTTGATTTGACCCCCAACACCTCTCCCTAGGCCCCACGCAATTCCAAGCCTTTACATCAAAAAGGGTACACTGCTATTATGGAGGAGATGAAGTTTTAAAATAGATTTATTTTTGCAAACTTTACTACATAACCCAAAACTTATACCAAAGACCTCAACTTATATCATGTCACTGACATGGCAACATTCACACTCCTTCCCACGCAGCCCAAGATGGAGGAAAACACGTCCCAAGTAGTGGGCACATGAGTAGAGACAAGGGAAAAGAAATAAGAAAGGAGATGAAAACCAAATTCAAACTTATTACACCAAGAAAAATTCCCCCCCAACATAAATGTTTTACCATCCAAACTGAGCGCTAGATAAGGAGGAAGATGGGGATGGGACAGGGTGGCAGGGTGATGTCACCCTCCCATCAAGACGACCTTGATTTAAGATAGGACATAACTACCTTTTAAAATCAAATCTAAACTGATGTCCAAGGCCAATGGGTAAGCAATAAACTCATAAAGTTTTATAGGTGAGGAGATAATTAGGATGAGATGTTATAATATATATATTTTGAATTTCCTTTGAAATTTTATCATGCATATTATGTCTTAACTCTATTTTGTTTTGTTACAAAATTTAAATGAAAAGGATAATTAAAGGAATATTCTCTATTGTTCCCTTTCAAATTAAAAAAGTCTCCCATACAATTTCTAGTGAGCAATTTTGCTCCTGAGTGTGTATTTTTTGAAAATTTTCTAAGTATAGAATTACAAGGCAATGCAAAAAAAATAAAATTTTTGGTCTAATTTTTTTTTTTCTAAGTATAAAGTTTTTTTAGTTGCTTAGTAATCAAGGGGAAATTAAATTGTCCTTTTCAAAGAAAATCTATAAGGACTTATTACAACTTAATATACCAAGAGTATGGATTATCCATTTTAAATCAATAATGCAAGCATTGTTTGATTCAAATAATCATGCAACCTGAATCTACATTCATGATCATAATTTTCATTTTCAACATAAAGGAAAACTTGAAATTTTACCAAATTGAACATCATCAATTCCATCCTATTTTTGAGATTCATCCATCTAAATTTGAATCACAAAAAAAAATCACATGATAACCAATTATACTCAAAACACCAATTTTATTGGCAAACCTGATTCAAAGGTTCAGCTGGGAAAGAACCAGGAAGAAAACCTGGCTTCGTTGCCATTTACAACAAGTTTAAAATACAATTTACAATAGTATATCAATCCCAAATTTCAACAATTTAATTGGATTTTCTTCATGACCCTCACCAAGGGATTTATAATGTTTTCTGTAACACCTTTCTAGAGCCAAGGAGGAAACAAAATCTGATCAGGTGACCAAATGCATGACCAAGAACAATTCAAACATGCATATTCATACAAGGTTCTCACAATATGACTCACAATGAATCAACACTAGGGAAAGGTGGATTCTTCCAATAGGAGAAGTCAAGCACAATACCAAATCAAATGCCCAATCAGGGCTATTAACCAAGAACTTCTGTTCTTCCTTTTTAAACATGCCATACTCATACGAGGTTTGTGCTGATGGGTAGGGGCCCATAACACCCTACCCTCTCTCCCTCTTCTCATCCTGCGAAGAGACTCTACATTGGTTGGAGTCTAACTAAACAGACCTTTCCCAAAATTGGTCACTTTTGCCCTCTCCAAGGGTGAGTAATACCAAAACACCCATGCAAGAAAAATCTCAAAATTACAAACATAAACAAGATAGGAAATCATCCAAAATAACATGGTTTTCAAATCTTCCCAACATACCCACAAACATACAAACATTCATAAAACAACAAGGTAGCATAAGCATGAAACAAACAAGAAAATCTGTACAAGAGAGATGAGAAATTCCTATCTTCACAAAGAGGTAATGGAAATAAACAAGTTTGAGTAGAGTTTCCCTTTTCTTCCTTCAATCTTCAAAACTCCTCTCTAAATGTAGAGATTGGGTAACAACCTCCACTAGTCCAAGAAAGGCCTCTAAATAAGCTTCAAACTCAACCACCAAAGGGATCAATAAATTCTCCCACCCACTTGCAATTCTAGAAACTCCTAACTCTACCCACACTATGGTTAAACACTAAGTGGAGATGAGGTGAGGTAACTCAAGATAACCATGGTCAATTTTCGCACAAAGGAAAAAAGAGAGTTTTTGAGTGACCTCAAAAGTTAATAAAAGGGGCTTAGGGGTTGGAAAAGACCCCTAACCCATACCCATACCCTTAGGGTATAATTATTTCATTTTTTAAGCCTTAGGAAAAAGGTTTAGAGCTAAACAAAATTTAGGAATAAAATAGGACCATCTAACTACTCTATCATTGCAGATTAAGCACTAATTCAGATTAAGGAAAGACTAACCTCGATTAAGAACCCAATAGAAAACTGACACGAACTAAACCAACTTGGGTCCAAAGGTTAAACAACTAACTATAAACAACACATTGAAGAACATAAACAATTTACGAGTGTCAAGCGACACTAACATAACATAATTTCGAACACTAACATTCAGTAAACATAGAAAGATTCATACATACATCTCACAATACAATACGTGAATTACAAACAACAAGGTTTCCAAAATTAGCACACAGAGATCAGTTCTGTTCCTCTATAGGGTTTCTCTGCTAAAATATCTGCACACTCATTGCACACATTAGTAATCCCGTAAAATCACATGTACATATATGTATACGTATCAAAAATCCACAAAAATTGAAACATACATCAATAAGGGTTTCTTCATCCTGCTTAATTCTTAACCATTTAAAATCTCTTAAATCAAAGTCTCAATCCTACATTTACTGATTTCATCAACATACATATACATGAAACATTAAATGACAAACATCAAATATATCTAAAAGTAACATCACACAACATGAAATAGTATAGTATGTTCTGAGCATCAGATAATGTCTCAACATCTCGAGTCCTGAATATCAAAATAATAGTAATGTATCACTATGCTACATTGGGTCAGGGCGAGGCCTCACATTAGCATCATCATCATCATCATTATCACCATTATCATCAACATTACCAAAATCATCACCACCTTCTTCTTCTTCATCACTGGGTAATTGTCGTTCTTGATAATCATTTACTTCATCTTATGCTTCTTCAATATCTTTTTCTTCCATCACATTATACTTTATTGGCCTTCCTCTTGGGTCATGTCTAACAACAAATGACCAACCTAGCTTATGTGGAACACAAAAGTAAAACACTTGCTCGCATTGGCTTAGAAGAACATAGAGCTCATCTCCAACTGGCTCAAATGACCTTGTATTAATTATAGTAAATCCACTATCATGTTCAATAACAATCCTATCAAGATCATTTTGATTTAGTCATAACCTAAACCATTTGAAAAAAAATAGAATATTTTAATTGAATTAAAGTTGAACTCAAGTATATCATCCAAAATGCCATAGTATCAATTTTTAGATTGTTGAGGATGTATGTCAATTCTAGATGAAATATTGGTGACCACGAAGACAACACTTATCCCGAAATCACACATTTTCTTTGTTTTGTCTAATTTTTTTGTTCAAAATTTATAGCCATGATAGTACATAGCTTTGTGGTGTTTGACCTGCAATTATTCAAACATGTCAAGATTATTTGCATGAATCTGTGAGTTGATATTAAACTTATGTCTCATGATTACTAATCTTATGCGCACCTTTGTATCTCTTAAGCCATATATTAGATCAAGTACCATTGGCATAACATTGGGATCTCCATTACAATGAGCTTCTTTAACCAATGATGCAACACCATCCCATGTTAATGAGCAACCATTTCCTTGAGACTATTCAATCCATACTATCATCCAATCAAAAATATTTGCAATATACAAATGTAGTGCATCCCACTCACGACCAACTATAAAGAAGATAATTACACCAATTAGAAACAACTTATATATATTGATGGTGAATGAGAATTATTAAACTACCAAAAAAAAACTTATAATTACCTCTCACCCTCCTCAATCTACCTTTCCCCATCAAGTACTCCCCTTCAAATTTGTCATTAGAGTTGGGATCCCAAATGCGATCTACATGGATATCTGTTGCAAACTTTGGAAGATATTTATTAATGTACACCATGGTTTGGTATACCATATATCTCTCGATCATAGAACCCTCAGGACATGCTCTTTGTCAAACCAAGCCCTTCATAAATTTCAAGTGCCTCTCAACCATCCACATTGACCTAGTTTGTACAGGTCCACACAATTCAATCTCTTCAACTTGATGTATGAGGTAGTGTTCTTGAGCATTGGAAAAGGTTGGAGGTAAAAACTTTTGCATTTCACACATAAGCTATGAAATTTTTCTCTTCCAATATTTTCTATCTTTTTTTATCAATTTCTTTAGATGATAACCACCTAAAAGATATTCAACATGCAAAAACACATAACTTGTTTATTACTGTTGTCAAACTAGTGTGGAAGGGATAGAGGCAGGACATACTGCAATTATTAAAAAATGATCATTTCAATATATTATTAAATAATGCAATAGGTAGTACATTCAATTTTACAAATATACTCTAAATAGAGAACAAGACTTACCTTGATGAAGGTAGACCAATCTTGTGTTTTCAACCCTGGCCAAGAATCACCTTTCTTTGATAGAAGAGTGCTTACATTTGCAGCAAATCGTGTTAGAATTTTTTCTTTTTTTATGACTTCTTTTAATGCATCACTTTTTTGCTTTGTTAATAACCAAGGAAGGACACTTGTATTTATGCAGTCTCCATTACTATTTGATTTAATGAAAGCTTTTAGTACATGATTGGATTCATGAATGTTAGTAAAAATTTTGGCAATTTTTTCTCTATCACACCTTCCATCCAAAATTTTCCATAGTGTCTTTGTTACATTCTTTCCAATATGCATAGCATCAAAAAATGCATGATTGGGAGATCATTGTAGTATGATAACCTATTAAATTGAGTAGGATAAATTTTCATTCCTCTAGAAAGTTGGTCATTGATGCCTTGATGACTTTCACAAGCATCAATTATAGAATTAGTAAATATAAGACAATATCAAAATACAAATTTTAAACTTCAAGCTACAAATTAGACATTACCTCAATGATTTAGTCGATTGTATTTCGATTTCCATAGATGAGGTGTCATTCTTGGTGGCCTTGATGATGTCTCTTCTTTTCCATTGAAAAGATGTTTTTCAACAATTTGATACCTATGATTATTGTGGAGAAAGTGCCTAAACTCATCAAACACCTACTTTCCTAAACTTCTCGAATGATGAGATTTCATCTTCGGACTACAAAATAGACATGCAAATTTTCCCTTTGTTTGAAGACCTAAAAGATCATGTACAATTGGATCATGTACCATTATCATGCACAACTTAAGCATATGATAGTAATGTGTGAGCACTATAACAAACCAAAAACTGTGATCTTAACAATATAACATACCGCAAAAATGAGTTAGCCTAGGGGCATCATGTATTGTCCATACAAGCATTGCATAGAATTGAAATTGTCGATGTCCTATCGATCTAGAGATGTCATACTTAGTGATGCCATTCCATAACTTCAACAACTCATCAATTAAGGGCTCAATATACATGTTCATATCTTTGACTTGGTACTTAACTAGTAATTGAATGAACATAAACATTACATAATTATTATGACCATTTTCATGCACTATTTATAAATTAATTTAGATAACTATAAAATGAAAAAATACTTGGCACAATCATTGACAACATTATGTGCTCCCTCTTTATGGACATCCAAGGAGGAATGTTATTGTTAATAACAAAAATAGGCCACACTGAGTAAATATATCTCATATCTCCATATGGATTGACACCGTCTGCTGCCAATGAAAGCTTTAGATTATAAGATTCTTCTTTAAAGTGTGACCATGTTTCTTTTATCTCTTTAAATGCACAACTATTGGCAAGCATTCATATAATATCATCTTGACTTCTATTGCATGCATGGTAATCCATAAATTGTTCCAAGCTAGTGCACCTAAATAATTGTTGAAGACGTGGAATAATGGGAATGTATCGAAGAACTTTGTGAGACACCTTTTTTGTTATTTGATCTGATTGATATCTATTAATATGATAATCATGGCATTCCATTGCAAATTCATGTTGTTTATGATATAGAATATGATCATTGGGACATGTATGTATTATCTGATACTTCATTCCAATCTAATTCATAATGTTAGATAATTCTCGGTATGAATGAGGCAAAATGTTTGATAGTGGTAACAAAAACTCACTAATCAACCTACAACAACAAATATGCATTGTTAATATAATGGATAGTAATTGTATTCTAACATTAAAGATGACAAAAATGACATACCTTAGCATACGTGACATTGCTACATCAGATATACCATTCATAATCTTTAAGTTCACCAACAACACTATAGCCAAGAGTAGATTTTTTTGGGAGCCTTCATATAAGGGCTCGTGTGCCTTCTCAAGTAAAGGTATATCAAGACAATCTTCATCATCATTATCAGATTCACTAGTACCATCATTATGAGCCTCTTCATCACCTGCCCTAATACTATCTTCTTCAATCATGTCCTCTGGCACATTATCATCTTCTTCCATGGGAGCATTATCCTTAGCTTGGATATTCACACCTCGATGTTCCTCCAATAGGAAATCCACATTTAGAAATGGACACAAATCATGGCCCCCTTCAACATGTCCATGTTTCCTACAATGACTCTGGGTTGTTGTGATTAGAATTCTTCAATTCTTTAAGCCCTTACACTTTTTGCAAGGAAAATAAAATTTATCAGGTTTTCTTCGAAACTAAGCCCACAATGTAGCCATTGTCTCATTATTTTGTTCTAGGTTCATATTGTCAGGCGTGCTCTTTCTTCATAGAAAAATATATCTACAAATAAATTGGACATGTTGTAGTTAATGTTTATATCTACACATATGGAGATTGTTGATTAATGTTTCCAAATGTAACTAAAATGATTCTATAATTTTTAGAAGGCCTAGATGTTAGAAAAATGTGGAGTTATAGACAATGTATCTTAATTATTTGCAAAATGCCTCAAAGAGATGTCACAAGGTGAAAGTTACTTAGGTGCTATCAACAGCATGTCTTGACTAATCTTGATACTAATGACTAATGTGATTAATGCATCAACTAATGAAGATGACTAAAAGATCGAAACATATTAATGTATAGTAGTGTTTTTCAAGAGGAAATATATGCTCTTTAGTAAGATATAAAAGGAAATATGAATTAGTTGTGATCTATGTGTGCTCCAGGCAGATGGACATTACCTTTTGAAAATTGTTCAATAGGGCCAAGCGTGTTCTTAATAGGTATATTTATTCTTGATATGGCTCTCCTCTTTGATTATAAATAATATAATTATTTTCTCAAGCAATACATCAAATTTACAAGGGTTGGTATATTACATAGTAGTAGTCAGCATTGCATGGTGGTCATATTGGTGGAATACTTTTTGTAAATATCAAAAATTGAAAGCTACAGTACAAAAACTGTTTGTTATTTAATTTTAGAATTATAGGTGTTGCAAGTGAATTGTTTAGTAGGATGCAATTTGTGTATGCCATTTACTGGCTATGTCATTGTAAGTCAAAAAAACAAAACTAAAGGCTTAAGACCACTTGAAATATTTATTTATTACATGAATACTCACGAATCCATCTCTGAAACATTCCTCACAACCCATACACAACTTCTATGGAAAATCTCAATGTTGTAATTTATCCTTAATTATTTTACCTTTTCACCACACATATAAAAGTCATAAGGGGAACCAGTCATGCTTGTAATTTCACAAGCCTCATCATAACATATGAATATTTCTATTTGCTTTATTATCTGATTTAATTGTAGAAGCACTTTGACCAATGTATCGCAATGGGTTACCTGCCTTGGGCTTGCAGAGTCTGTGATGTCCCCATACTTAAACCAATAATACTAAAGCAATTGTGAATTTTGTGATCAAGGGGTGACAATCCTTGAACAACAATAGCAGTAGAAGTTAGAATAATTAAAAGTATCTGCACATATATGTTAGTAGAAGAATAAGATTTGGAATACTGTAAAGTCTTAAAAATAAGACGGTTTCCCTAATTGAATTAGGAAGAATAAGGGTTAGTTCCATTTGATGATCCCCTTCAAGAAGGATGGTGAACATTCTATACATCTTCATTTTCATCAACATCAGACACTCTATGTTGTATGGGTAAACCATTGAAAAGGATAGCTAACATGACATCTTCAAACTAGTCATCATGTAAAATTTAAAGCAATAACCATCACAAGATTATCCATGATCAAATGGCGAAGGATCCTCAACATGACATCTAGTATTGAGCAATCATTCCTAGATGAAGGAAAGTACTCATATTAGAGAATCACAACTATGGATAAATCATCATTTAGAAATATTTTCACTAGTAGCTAAGATATCAATTTTCATCATACATGGAAGAAGTTGAAGAGCAGTCAATTAGGAAACTCAAATATAAAATTAGGTATATTTGCTCCAATCAGGAATAGAAAGAATGGTAGATAATTTTGTTCATGGTATTAAGGAAAACAAAGATTACTTGACAATAGCAAGAAACAACATAGATGACTTAGAAATACTCTATAACAATGAAAAACTATTTTTCCCATCATAACACTAGCAATGCTCTACTATCTCATTTTTGGTAACAGAGACCAACATAGGCATCAATATGAACCCGAGGTTTATATTGAACAAATGAAAGATATGTAGTGAACTCTAGCCAAAGTGCACTCAAATATTTAGACTTCCTTGGTATGTAGGGATTTTTTTTTTTCAATTGTTTGATTGTTTTCTGATTTGTTAGAGGATTCATGTATAGGAATATATATAATAAAATATGCAGGTTTCTATGCCAAACTAACTCCAATGTGGACAAATATCTAATAATTGAAATTTAAACTAACCATTAAGATAACTGATATAAAGAAGCAAATATGTTGGCCTAATATTTATTTATTGTAGCACAAATAAATTTTTTACAAACATGCACAAGTCTAAAACTAGCTCAAAGATTCAACAACTACACTGATAAGAATATGAAATATGGAAAAATTCTGCGTTGTCTAGTTATTGGTTGATGGAAAAGACCACAATACACCTATAGAGGGACAAAAATAGACCAAGCACAGCAAGGAGAGGTCTTATTTATCCTCTCAATAACTTGGCCAACAAAAATAAAGAGGTTCAAACATCATAGAAGTCAAGGTGGCTGATGCAAGGAAGAACCATTGATTTTCCTCAAACTCCACATTAATAAAGTAATCTCTAGTAGTTAATCATCCAAATCTAAGTCCCTAGCCTCAAGGCCTAGCAAAGAAGTGCCTACGCACTCAAATAGGGATATCATTTTAATCCAAGAGCAATTCAAGTCTTGCCTATTACAGAAAAAGAGAAAATTCCATATTTTATGTTATTTGATGGATCTTGTTGAAGCGTAGGTTAGGTCTAAGGATTTTCTTCATTGTGTATGATGAAATATATTTCTAATTTTTATTTTAAACTGGTGTAGACATTCCTCATACATAGGATGATGATTCCAAGCAAAAGTCTTAACACAAACTACATTGTTATAGAATTTAGAGAGCCTATTTTCTACATACATTCAGTGGAGTTGTGATAGATACCCATCAAAATCTTAAAAAAATACATCTGAACTTGTAGAATTAATATATATGTTGATACTAACAAAATTTCCTAACAAATTTACAAATACTTACATGTGTCACATTTTAATATTACTTGAGAACATAATGTTTCCCATCAAAATAATCAATACAATTTTTCCCATACACTTGCATAGGCTTAAAGGTAGCAAAGGGGTCAAACTCTATGCTCGTCCACTACCAATTAATGGAGGCATGCCAAGGTTTTAAAAGATGGAGTTGTGCTTAAAATGAATAAGAAAACTAGTGTGAGTGGAGAAGGAGGTGAACAATCTAAGTTTTTATGGATGATAATTAGATTTCAAGATTAAAAAACACACTTGTAAAACAAAAGAATTTTATATTATCCTAAATTGTACGTGTGATATTTATAATTTAAACTATACTTAAAGACCTAATATAAATGTGATGACTAATTCCCAACATCCTTCTTCAGTGTGAACATGTAAAAAATTTCACACTTTCAACTACAATAAGCCCAAATTGCATAGCTAATGAAAGGCACTTCACATGGTTTTCACACATGTTTACCACAAACCTAGAGACTAATTAGGATACACTCATCAATGTTGTCATGATGTAACCTAGATCACAAATAATAAACACCAAATAAATAGAAATCAAAATAGACAAAATAGACACATTCTATTTAACACTGTATTGAAATAGATCATGATACCAAGCAAGATCATTTCTTTCATACTCTCGTGGAGGGTTTCTTGTGTTCTTGCAGGTGATCATGAATTGTTGGGCTAATCTTCAGCTCCTATAGTGTGTAGATGAGAAGTGCATCAAAGAGTCCACTGCAAGCAATAGCTCATCTAGCTAAATAGAACTTATAAATAGATGTTAACATATATGTATATTGATGAAAATGTATTTACCCACACACATTTATATTGCAAGCACAAAGCACATAACATATAAAAATCAATACAACATTACTTGCAACAAATTTGTTCATTAAGTCCAGGCTTGAAAACTAAAATTAGGGAAGAGGAATTTGAGAAGTATACCAAATATGTTTAGTCCCAACCTCACATATACTGGTTTAAAGAAACCATCGACAAACTGAATAAACCACTAGGTGATATAGAAAGTTATTACAACTGGAAATAGAACCACACTGTAAAATTGTGTTCAACATTTCAATCCCACATAATCATCTAGTACACATTTCAACATAGATTAACAAAGCCCCATTCCTTATTAGAACTGAAATTTGAAACAAATGAAATGGTCTATAGATCAATAGGTTTCAAAGTTCAATGCAATAAATAGAAAAAATGCCTTCTTACCATCCGCTGATGAACTTTTTTGAAACCCAGCTCTGCAAAACAACTTAAAAAGCCTGGTCAACTACAAAACCACACAACTTTGAATTAAAAAACCATTTGTGAATTTACTAATCTTTTGACAACAACAAAAGGAAAAATAATAAAAAATAACTAAGAGAATAGATACTAAGTAAAACCTCACCAATGTAAAAAATATAAGATATAAAAATGTGCTACATAGAAAACAAAATACATAAATAGAAATTTATTATAGCCTTCATATGCATGAAAAATGACCTTAGGTATATTCTCATTATTAATTGACTTAATTTAAAAAACACTATGTCATTCATCCAATAGATAATTTCTACCAAGTGAAGGAAACATAACAGTAATCTTGTTTAGCTTCAAATAGGAGGGACACATGTTGGCGCAGATGAGGATTGGGTACCCGATGAAGGGCATCGAATCCTACAGCCTCCAAACACAATAGCATCTCCTTAATATATTATGGAAACAATGACAACAAAAAGAAACTTTATGTATCATCCACGAATTGACAACATAATCCATTGTAAGCACTCAACCCAAGAAACTTATCATTGCAAAAACTCAAAAAATTAAAACTATCAACCCCAGAGGTGCATAGTCATGTTAGAACAAGAAAGTTCATGGCAAAAACTTGGAAATTATGCCAACCTCCTAATGTATTTGACTATTTGAAAAGGACTAACCATTTATTCTACACTTTAGTTTCTAATTTCACTCTCTTTCCAACATCCCCTTTCTCCTTTTACTGTCTCCTAATTCTCTTCCACACTATTATAAGCATACAACCTATGCCAAGATCACATAACATTATCTAATGGTTCAACTTTTATATAAATGGCACTGTTTAGATATTCAGTATAATATAGTGATTTTAATCCCAAAAAAAAAAAATAGAAAATTAAATCATTTGTATAAAAAAAAGTGATTTCATTAAAAAATTAACATTACAAAAAATAACAAATGCCTGAAAGAATTCTGGTCATGGCTTGCAAAGATTGCAGTAAATGCATAAAATAGATTTGTTGAGGGTATATGTGTTTTAGTTACAATTGCCATGGTAGACAGGCATGCAAAATGTGGAGCCTAGACAAAGTATGTGAACTATTTTATAGAAAGCCTAAAAAAATTGTGGTCTCATGGTAAGCCATGATTGAATAATATGAACAACATGGATTTGTTGAAAATATAGATAGATGCATGGACATATGCATGCATACTTTTATATTTGAGAAAATTTAGCTAGTAGGTGTAATGGATTTTCAACCCTTGCTAGAATTCTACTTGCCTATGCCAAAATGGGAATTTTGGAAAAGGGCATGGACATCCCTCAAAGCATACACAAGGTATGTCATCTTTTTGATTTGACGCCTCAAAGAAATGCTATCATTTCTTACAATGATTTTTAGGATATGCATAAATTAGATTTGACAAAAAGCCTATAGACACATTCAAAGGCAAATTCCACAACCTTTACCAACATACTGCTTGCATATGCTGAAGTGGGAGCTTTGGAACAGGTTATAGACATCCATCAAAGTACAAGAATAAATTAATTTTGTGATGTTGTAGTTGGAACTTCTCTAGAAGACAAAACTATAAACTATGGAAGCATAGACAAGGCATGTGAATTATTTGAGGTACACATATTGAATTGAGGCCAAATTGGAGGTGAAAAAATATTTAATTTTCACCCTTACAATTTAGACACACACACACGTTCATTTGGACATATATGTGAATCTCTTTGTAAGGGAAAATAAAACACTCACATAAAATAAAAATATCTAGGTTAATGAAATAAATAAATTATAAAATAAAAATATAGATGGTAAAAAAAAAAGCATTTAATAAAAAACTTAGCTAGATATATTAGAAGTTTTTCAATGTGATTAATTTTTCACTATAGCTTCTCTTTTCTGGATTAGATTTGGAGTTCCACTTAGCTTTTTATTGAATCATGCTACATGGTATTAGTTTAGCTTGGCTCTACTACCCTACTAAGATCTATTGAGATTCATGTTCTTGTATCATTGTTAAATATTCTCAATTTTGTTGAAATGTCAAAACAAAGTAAATGTCTATTGTTCTATATGCCTCTTCTTCTGAAGAGTTGGTTTCTCTTGATGCCCATACCTAGAATGTTCTAGATGTCTAGGTTCAACATATAAGCCTTGGGGAAATCTCTCAAACATATTGATGCAATATTTTTTTGAGATTTGTATTACTATAGTCTCAACATCACTCTGCACAAAGCATACATATTTATATAGAAGGACTTGCATAAAAAAACATGACATCTCTATTACTAGCACAAATAACATATCACAATCCTTCTTGCTAATGTCACTAGGCTCAACCATGTTTGTAGTTTTGCTGAGTCTCTGTTTCATGTTGGAAATAATGTTGTCACTGGTGTCAAGAGGAATTCGTTATCTGAGATTGTTAGAATAATTGTCTTGATGTCAAAGGTGTATGAACACAATCAGTAACGGCCACTAATCATAGTCCAAAGGCCAATCCAAATCAGCTTTAGATCTCCTCACTCAAGGAAAGTTTATTTATGTCATATTGGCTTTTGATTTATGCAAGATAGAGTCTATGATGGTGGCCAACTCACCTTTAAAGAGGCACTTTCATCCAGAGATATCTTTCTAATATAATGCTATGTTTCTTATTTTGGCTAACTCTTAAAGTGGTGAAACATGTTTCATGAAGAGTCTGACTTCATCATCATTTATCAAGACAAAGGCATGTTATAGCCCAAGAAATAGAGACGATTGTTAGTAATTATGTGATTATAAACTACATTAATAAAATGTGATAAACAAAAACAAGACAACATATTGGGCATGCCTTGAACAAGATACTAAAAGATTTTATCAACAAATATATGCTGCTTGAAGGGTATAAGGTGCACTATGTGCACAAATGAAGAGGATAGTATGTGGTGACTAATTAGCCATTAATGCTACCAGAGATGGACTCTTATTAGGTTTGGTGTTTGATTTAGCTAAATAAGTTTTGAATTTTGTAGTGATTATTTAGATGAACCTTTCACAAGGAAAGGTGTTAATGAATAAGGAAAGGAGAGAGACCTTACTATCAAGAGATAAGACTAGAAGTCCTTAGTGATGGTGATAGAATGGAAAGATTTTGGTTATCATAAGATGATAGAGGGATTTAATCACTATTAATAGATGAAGTGGGACTTGGAGATAGTGGAAGATCAAAGAAGAAGTGTCTTTAGTGATTTGAAGTGCTTGGAGGGGTTTGTAAGTGATAGGATAAGGCCAGGGAAATGTATTTGACAAGATTGGTTGACTATTAGACATGGCAATGGCTTGGTTATTTGTCTCTATTTTATGTATACTAATATTGTGTATGGTATGTAAAGTGAGTTGAGTGTGGGCAAGGCATGAGGAAAGGGTAAACATAGTACTCCAATACTTGGGATGAAGGTGACACAAAGATAAAGGTATTAGATGCAATTATCTAGATAATGTGCAAGGTGATTGTATTCATCATGACATCAAGTAATTTTTATTTTGTCCAAACATCAAGTTAGGAGTTTGGATGTTGAGTGGTTTGGTCAAGGTGTAGGGCAGTTGAGCCAAGTCAATGATCTATAGTAGAATGCATTGGGGGTGTTGGAATATGTAAGAGAGAGATAGTCATAGGTTATCAAGTGAGTTGACACTAGTGGTTAGACATGGTGAAAGTCTAACTTGTGGATGGAATTTGTAACTAGAAGGGTTAGAGAGAGATCCTAGTTTGTTTTGGGAAGAGGATAGGATGTGAACTTTTGAAGTAGGTTGCATTGTGAAGGATTGTGTGAGAGTAATCAGACTTGGGGAGATGCAAACAGAAATGAAAAGGATAGTATGTGGCAACCAATTATACATTCATGTAATCAGATATGGATGCTAACCAGGTTTGGTGTCTGAATGATGAATCAGTCAAAGACATTTTGAATGACATTGTGAGTATTTGAAGGAACCTTTCACAAGGAAAGGTGTTGATGATTTAGGATAGGAAAGAGACCTCAATGTCATAGATGGGACTAGAAGTCCTTATGGGTTTTAGTTGTGGATTCTCAGCATTAGCATGTAAACAAATGGATACAAACATGGATATATTATAAAACTATTGTCACAAAAAACATGGAGATGGAGATGGGGGCAGGAATGGGAACAAGGTTGGGGATGTGCCTTTTCCTTAAAACAAGATTTCCTAGTGACAATGAATTAAAGAATTATAAGTGCTTGAAATAATAATAGCATGCAATAAGTCAAAAATTAGACAAGTAAATAGAACAACACCACATTATGATAAGGGGGACCAAAACTCATTGGAGAAACATAATGCGGGATAACTATTGTATGTTAATTTGGTTGTAACACTTAATATCAACTGTATTTAAGAAGCTTATAATCAATTCCTATTATTGAGTCTTCAATAACACATTTAGGTTGATGCATATATAGACCACTCTCTCATAGGTGTGTCCTCCTCATTAAGCTTACTCAGAGTAACTCCATACTCTCCTGGAATGCATGTAAATTTTTTAGAACAAACTCTAGCTAAATATGTGCTTCTCCCATCTCCATATCCAGAAGATGTGGATATGGAGTTGAGGGAAGGATCGAGAACAAGGATGTAGATGTGCCTTAACAAGAGTTCGTAGTGACCTTGAATTAAATAATTATAATGGTTTGAAATGAAAATAGCATGCAAGAAGTCAACAATTGGGGGAATAAAGAGCACAAATCAACATCACAACAAGGGGTACAAAAATTCATTGCAGAAACACAGGGTGGGATCAATGCCACATGTAAATTGGGCAGTAACACTTAATGTTAATTGGTATTAGGAAGCTTATAAATCAATTGTTATTATTAAGCCTTCAAGAACACATTTAGGCTGATACATATATAGACCATCATCTCATAGATGTGTCCTCCTAAAGCTTGCTCATAATAGCTTCGTACTCGACTAAAATGAATGTAAATTTTTTAGAACAAACTGTAGCTGAAGATCTACTACCATTGAACTAGATGTAATGAACCCAATGGACATATTTGTACATATGATGTATTAGAAAAACAACACAAAAAAATCAAACAGACAAATTACCTCAGTAGTTCAAAGGGAAAGCAACTTATCATCCAATCTGAGTTGTCTTCCGGTATAACTCCTATATATAATGATTTAGTAATGCTTGAATGCATGAATTATGCTTAGATGACATGTTTGTGGTGAGCCAAGTGTGTCAAATTGAAGTATTTTCATAATAAAACTCAGCCAAGCACAAGTCCATGATAAAAGGATGAGTGGCAGATTCAATAGAAGATTAGACATTTAGTCACACCCAAATCAGTCATTGATTCAAAGCTCAAAAGTTAGACTAGAGTTATTCACTTTAAAAACCATAAATTTGTCTTATGGGCTAAATTTTTTGTCCAAACATTATTGAAGAGTTCCAACCATTGGTGGGCATCACACTGAATTTTGATCTAATTTTTTTATGTTTTCCAAAAGTATTAAATGCATATCCTTATATTTAGTACTTCATGCTAGATATTGTCATATGAGAAATTAATTGTTTGTCCTCATAGTTATACAAATCGTATTCTAGGATACTACTAAATTTTCCCAGTCAATAATATATTGTATATTGGAAGCATGCACCATAGACAACCAAAAATTTCACAGGAAAGGTTATTATGTATACAAGGCTCATTGATTTTTCACAAATGTAGATAGCAAAACCCACTTACGTTGCACTTTCTAAGATAGTCTTACATGCAAATGTCTCTATTGCCAACCTAGATATTGGTGCAAGAATTATGAAAAATTAAATTCCTAAGTCCTCCAAGACCAAATTGATTCCTTGTTTTTTCTGGGTCTATTTTAGAATTTCCCTATATAGATAATTTATTTTCAGCATTTCCAACCAAAATGCCATTGTTTATGTGTACCATGTAACACAGAAAAACTAAAACTAATTAAAGATGGAATGGAGGTTGGAAAATCCTCTCCAATGTTTGAAATTTATTAAACCCCTAAGTAACCAAATTTTGAGAAGAATCTTCCAAGAGGGATTCCATCATGTATGGGGCACTTATACTTCTACAAGAATCTATATTGATCAAATTCAATGATGCAACTAGCTTGCCAAAATCAATGTTAGAGATATTCTTAGATCTAAATATGATAGTCCTCACCAAGTACTTTACTAAGAAAAACATGAAATTCAAGGCCCATTGATACTGTAGAACCCAAAGGATTCGCTTGAATCACTAATATTGATTTTTGATGGAACTTCCATGCTATTTATTTTTGTTGATTTTCAATGGAAATCTAGGCATTGTAGGTATAGATAGTTGTAGATTATTACAGAAAACAAAATGAAGAACAAAAAATTGATTAAATGGGGATCTACAAATCCCTGTTATCAATACAACATAAAATATCTCCACAAAGATTACACGCTACACACAATATCAATTTGTAAAAAATAGATTGAATCAGGGATACCCCATATTGGTTGAAGATTCAAATCAATGTTTTTAGCACGTCTAGCCAAAAAATCACTGTTCCGTGCACATGGTATCAAAAAACATACTAAAATCCTAGATATGAACTAAATAGAGATATCAAATTCCCTCCAATAATAAAGATTATGAGAATTTCTAAAAATCAAAGAGCAGACTATAGGAAAAGCAACTTATTTAATGGGTGGGTCTTATATTTGTGGGAACTACATTTATATAGCACTTTTAGAAGAAACTTCACTGCTTTCCATAAAAGATTGATTTAGAATAGTTCAAAAATAGCAATGAAATTCAATTAGAATCCACATATGCCTTCTGTTGGTTAAGATAAAAACTTAAAAAAGATCAATGTCATTTGATTTCCACAATCCATTAGTAATGTCAAACTCCAGAAATTCTCATGACATTAAAAAAGATCTTTAAAGAAAAAACTTTCTTGCAAGCGCAGCAAAAGAATGATTGTTGAATGCCCTATGATTGATTGGGATTAACTTCTTATGTTGTAGTGTCAAAGCTTATGCCATTACATTCATGGATTCAATGAAGAGATATATGTCTCTACCACTAATTAAAACTATAGAGCTCTTTGACTAACTTGATACTTAATTAATAGTAGAATAAAAAGTTTTAAATTTTTTTTTCTCATATTCTAGACCAAAATTTCATTGTCAAGTGTAACTTCTAAAAATGAACTACGAACAAAGGAATGGTCATCCAAAATAGCCTTATCTTTATTAAGCTGAATGATACCTCTCAATTAGAAGTCTCTTCAATCTTGTTGTGCAATTGAGTATCTAAAAACTTAAAATAGATCTTTAAAGAAAAAACCTTCTTGCAAGTGCAACAAAGGAATGACTATTGAATGCCTTATGATTGACTGGGATTAACTTCTTAAGTTGTAGTGTCAAAGCTTATGCCATTGCATAGAAATACTCACAACCTAGACATGGATTCAATGAAGAGATATATGTCTCTACCACTAATTAAAACTATAGAGCTCTCTGACTAACTTGATAGTTAATTAATAGTAGAATAAAAAGTTTTTAACAAAAAAAGTTTTCATATTCTAGACCAAAATTTCATTGTCAAGTGTAACTTCTAAAAATGAACTATGAACAAAGGAATGGTCATCCAAAATAGCCTTATCTTTATTAAGCTAAATGACACCTCTCAATTAGAAGTTTTTTCAATCTTGTTGTGAAATTAAGCAGCTAAAAACTTAAAATAGATAAAAACTTAAACTTAAAATAGATCTTTAAAGAAATTTTTTTCCTACAAGTGCAGCAAAGGAATGACTGTTGAATGCCCTATGATTGACTGGGATTAACTTCTTAAGTTGTAGTGTCAAAGCTTATGCCATTGCATAGAAATACTCATAACCTAGACATGGATTTAATGAAGAGATATATGTCTCTACCACTAATTAAAACTACAGAGCTCTTTGACTAACTTGATAGTTAATTAATAGTAGAATTAAAATTTTTAACAAAAAAAGTTTTCATATTCTAGACCAAAATTTCATTGTCAAGTGTAACTTCTAAAAATGAACTACAAACAAAGGAATGGTCATCCAAAATAGCCTTATCTTTATTAAGTTGAATGATACCTCTCAATTAGAAGTCTCTTCAATCTTGTTGTGCAATTGAGTAGCTAGGTGCCTAAATGTTTGACATGTATGTATTTTGAAAAAATTCCAACTTCAATCAATTTGAAAAATCCCAAATAAGATATTGTCTTGGTTGAACTAGTTGAGTATACATTTCATAAATGTTGTACTTTGATGCAAATTTTGTTGGTAATAGTGCAAAATATAATATTCAGGGCTTAGATATCAAAATGTGCAATAGAGATCTAAAATTGGTGGTTAATCCTTTTACATAAATCACAAGCATAGAAGCACTCTATAAAAAAGGCAAGTAATCTTGCACAAGAAAATGGCACATCTCACTGATAAAGAGCAGAATGCAGTAATGGACTATAACAACTTTGCCCTAAATGACACAATAGTTGACAAACCTGCAATGCGAGGACTTCTCTATAAAATGTTATGTTAGATTTGAAAGCAAAGTATAAAAAATTGTCTGTCTATAATTTCTATGAGAGAGATCGAGATAAGGGACCTATCATTGATTGAGATGTAGAATGATCCATAAAAATAGTAGGTAGCAAGCTTGTGAGGCAAAGACACTCTACCCATATCTACTCCTACATAGGCAGAAGAAGACTAGTTTAGAAAACATGTTCCACTTACCTCAGCATGATTGAATTTCCAATTGGTTTGAAGAGCATAGATCTATCTTCACTCTTTAAGAGAGCCAAATTTGGATCGATTCCATCAAATTTTAGAGTAAAATCTCCCACTCTCTCGTTAAAAATTTACTTCTTGCCTTCCTCTCTGCTATAACAATGAATTAGGGCCTGTGAAATGAAAAACTTGCCTTCCTCTCTGCCATAACAATGAATTGGGGCACATGAAATATAAATTTTTTCATTTTGATATAATGAAGCTTGAGTTGGTCAAAATTTTGACCAACACGGGCATGGATTTAAAAAAAAGACATTTTTCCTTGCCTATTCCGACCAATTTGACCCTATTTTAATAAATGGTCAAAAATTTTGGTCTAAAAATGGGGTCAAATGTACTAGTGACCACCACCACGGAGACCAAAAATAATTGGTTCTACCATGTCACATATCCAAGAAGACAACACAAGGATACAAGTATAAAAAACAACACATGTACAACATAAAATGTAACAACAGATAGAAGAGGTAAGATATAAATAGAAGAATGATACAACACATTGTATTACTTTGTCACCTTATGCTAATGGATAAAAAAGGGTCATCTAAATAAATCTAAATAGACATTTAGAAAACACAATACATGGGAAGTACATCACAACATGAAAAGACACAAAAAGCTACTATGTTAGAGCACTCACAACAAGCATGGTTCCCTCCTCTATTACACTCAATATAAATAAGAGAAGGTGGATAACTTGCAAGATGAGATATATCCAACATAGTAGGAAAATTAGATAAATCTAAAGAAGGACCCTTAGGTGAGTCACTATGCTCAGGTGTAGATGTAAGCATAAGTTGAATAGAAAACATGTTTAGGTAAATCAATGTTAAGATCAATAATGTCATGCTCATCATCATCTAAAGTATCTTCTTCATCTTAATTAATAGAAATCGAATAAATAATAGGAATATCATATATATCCATATGATTAACTTCCTTGATAGTAATGAGTTAATGAGAAGTATTCAAACAATATTTAGCACAAGATTGATAGTTCTTTCATCATTCACAAGCATGTAGATTACACTTAGTTTTATTAGAGATTTTTTGAGAAGAAAAAGGAGGATAAATAATGATAGGTTTTGTACCTTTGGATGGAACAAGAGGAGGAACAAAAAGAGGTTGAGAGGTAGAAGGAGGAACCATATTAGGAGAAGGATCCATACTAGAAAAAGGAACCACACCAGGATAATCAATAGGAGCAAGAGGTTGTTGACCACTAGAAATAGAAGAATGAGAAGATATAGGAATATAAGGTAAAAAACCATGATAAATGTCTATAGGAATACTTAATTAAGTAATATTTTGACATTTATAAGATTGATAATTGAAAAAAATATAATTCAAACAAGTAGGAGGTATAGTAGGAATCAAATTCCAAAAGAAATAAAGAGTATCACAATGTCAAGGTCTAGAAGGATGATAAAGACTATGGTTGATCATGTTAGTCTCACCATCATAAGGAAATTTAATGCATTAATGAATAGGGGAAGAAATGGATTGCATAATAGTTAACCAAGGTAAACCAAGCTTCACTTAGAATTGATCAGTAGTAGGAATGACAAAAAAGGTATTATTCACCACTTTACCACAAAGCTCAATAGGAAAAGAAATGGAACCATGAGGAGGATAAAAGAAACCATTACAAGTTTGAATTTGAGTATCAGTTGAGTCATATAAATCAAGATGTTCTTGTTTAGAATATAAATGTTCCTCATATTTAATATTAACCATGGAAGTGGGATAAAAAAGACACTCATAAGAAGGTTATTCAATAATTTGAGTAGTAATATAGAGAGGACAATTGAAAACTTTTAACTTATCAACATCAGTAAATGAGATAGCAAGGGTTCTAGGATACTTATAATTTAGTTTAGGTTTAGGTTGATTAATAGAGGGAATGACTTCCTTAAGTAGAGGTGGAGGTTGAAATATACATTCCACAAAATTAGGTGCATTATTATTCTCTTGATGTAAGGTGTCGTAAGCAATATTCAGTTCAAGAGAAGGAGAAGAAGAAGGGTGTTGAGTAATAGTATTAGTAGCATGTTGAGGTAAATGATTAGTATAGATTTGAAAGTTTTGATTAGGAGGTGTCAAAATTTATTTTCCAATATTGTGAGTATCAATAGATAAGGCATTAGAATTAGTCAAATATTGAATCTTATGCTTCAAAGAATAATAGGCCTAAGTATCATGTCCAGGTTGGAGATGAAATTGACAAAAGGCTTTAGGATTATAGTGCAAACTTAGTGTAGTAGAAAGAAGAAGTGGTTTAATGGGAGGAAGTGCAATCATATTAGAACTAACCTATCTACTCATAATAGAATGCATAGACTCAAAAAGAGGAGTAAACTTATGAATCATCCAAAAGAATAGAGGAATAAGTAGTGACACCTCAAGATGTAGCAACTACTTACTCATTTATTGTATTTGTGTCTTTGTTAATATTGATATATTTGTTAGGTTTCTAAGATTTGTTATGATTAGGTGTGTTATCACTCTTATCAATAGGTACAAGAGCCATTCAAGTGGTGTTCTCAAACTGAATCACTTGTAATTGATAATGATGAATCATTGCACAAAGTCGTGCAAAAGAAGTAAACTTAGTAAGAAGAATCTGATCTCTTATGTCTTTTTTGTAAATTCATAATAAATATATGTTGAATATCAATATCAGGCACATGATAAGAAATATGAGCATGAAATTCTTAAATCTACTAATAAAATCAGTCACTTTCTCCTTAAGACCTTGTTTATAATGGATCAAATCAGTTAAAGAAACAAAAGGACCAATATAATTCTAAATTTTTTGGATAAAGGTATTAGCAGTTTATGAAAGGAATCAATAGATTAACTTGGAAAAGAGAAATACCATTACAAATCTTTGTCATGGAGGGTACAGGAAAAAAACTTAGCTAAAATCCTATGGTCATGAGCATAATCAACTTGGAAGATATTAAGATGTGTCACATGATTACCTTTTCCATTATATGTGTCAAGGGGCATATCAACTTGTTGAGGAGTAGTGGTATGGATAATGTTAAAAGACAAAGGACTACTCATATCACATGTAGCAACATTAGACTTAGATTGAGAAAAGGAATAAAGTTGTTGTAAAGAAGACACAATATAAGAAAGACTAAGGATAATGGAGTCATTAGAAGAAATAGGTGGCATAAGCATATTCAAAACAACATGAAGGGTGTATGAATTGGATGGAATAGAAGAAACTATGGGTGGAAAACTAGGAACCATAGTAGGAGTAGGATAAGTAAAATGAATACTATCATATGAAGGTTGTGGAGTTGACAATGAAATAGATAGAACACTCGTAG
The DNA here is from genome assembly GCA_028749045.1 of Cupressus sempervirens. NCBI lineage: Eukaryota > Viridiplantae > Streptophyta > Pinopsida > Cupressales > Cupressaceae > Cupressus > Cupressus sempervirens. The sequence continues at coordinate 249,124,334 of CM053785.1, read as the reverse complement.
GTAACAAAAGAATAGGAAGACTACTAAGAGGATTAGATGGCTGAATCAAAGTAGTCACAATAGGAGAAAAATAAGTAGAAACGCTAGAGATAGGTATGGAATTAATAGGTAAAAGTAGTTCAAGATTAGAAATAAGTGGAGCCATTCCTACTTCAAAAGAAACTTTCATTAAAGGCTTAACATAAGTATGGACAAGGTGAGTAAGACCATGCAAAATATTAACACTATGTTCATCATTATCAATCTCTTTCTTGAGAGCATCAAAAGAAACAATAGTCTTAGTATTGTAATTTTCTTGAAGAAGCCAATCATGCATTTTATCAATCTCAGTAGAAAAAATTTCAACTTGTTTAGGAGGAAATCTTAAAGCCTCATCCTCATCATAAGATGAGTGGGAAGAGTCATGCTCCATACAAGGATTAAGATCTTGAGAAACCATAGGGTCACTAAGGTTTCCAAAATGAAGAGAAGAGGGATTTAGATCAAAGACATCCATGAGTCTACAACTTCTCCTATCAATAATCCTATACAAGGGACTAAAAGTAGTAAATATCATACAAAAAATGAGGCAAGAAAAAACAAATAAATCTAACCTTATGATATGAACTAAAATCCAATGGAATGAAAATCATGCAAAGATAGATTAGAAGATAATATAAGAGAATCCAAAGATCTAACTTTGAATAAGAAATCTAACACCAAATAATAAATGGAAATGTCCTAAGTCAATTTCACCAATAAAGGTAGACACACAAGAGAATGAAAAGGATAATCTAATGCCACAAAAGAAAGAGTTGTTCATGTCAAGTTCACTAATAAATGTAGAGGTGAAAATGTGAATCAAGGATACAATACCTAAGTTCATCACATAATCTCATAAACATGCATAATAGAGGAAGGGAAGTCAAGGAGATTACTCCTTTCAATCCAAATTCTAAAGATCTAGGTCTAGAGATATTAGTGCTAACCAAACAAGTAAGGATCACTAATGCAAACTAGGTCTAGGAAGAATAGGTGAAAATATATCCAAGCATTGAATACCTTAGGTGGTGTGAGAAGCTAGAGCTAGATATAAGTAAATATGTTGAAAGAAAAAAGAAGGTAGAAAATACACCTTTAGAATATTTTTTATGTGTATTATATTGATTAGGATGAATGTATATTGTTATATCTAGGCTTGGAACAACATAAAAGACAAAACCCAGAAATTGTTTGGCAATCTATCAGGGGCAAACTAGATGATTAGGGGCAAAGTGGATTCTCAAGGGTGCACTGAGACCCTAACTGACTATGTTCTATGTTGATTTGAATTCTCAATTCTAAAGAAATTCAAAAATGGTACTCTTATTTAAAACCTGTTCATTGATTTGATATCCACAACCTGTGATAAAAAAAGGGTTTTTGTTTTTGTTGGAGTTGATAATAGATCAACTCCATAGTTCCCAAGAATCACCTGCATGCAAACACCTATCACAGAAAGAGAAGCAAAAACTATGGAGGCTAGAATTCCTAGATCCACAAATGAGACATTCTTAATGAGAAAAAAAAGAAATTGCTATAATCAAAAGTGAATGAATATTTACAAAGAGAGATTGTCCTTATAAAGGAGATCAAAACCCTAATAGGTAACTAGCCTAGGTTGCATGATAATAATTAGTAAAGGAATTAATTATTATATGCCAAAATTTTAGCTTAAGTAATCTAGAGATAATAAGTGACTTAATAATTAAATCAACATGATTTAATTAATATATATATTTTTATTACTCTAACACCCCTTAAGATAAACTTAGAGAGTAGCTAAAAACTTAGAAACTACTACTAAAAGTAAATTTGGGTCTCAGCAACAAAGCCTAATGAGGTACCCAAGCACAACCAAATATTTGAAAAGTGGAGATACAGAGAAAACCACATGGGAAGAAACCCTAGTCCAAAAAGAGATGATAATAATGCTGAAAATAATTAGTGAAGGACTAAAGAAGCCTCCAAACTAGGGAATATCCCATAAGATAGGAACAAAAGATAAACATGAAGAACACCACTAAAGCATGTAGAAGCTATAAAGATCTATCAAAAGTAATTGCTAATTTTAATCACCTCCATTGAAATAGAACCTGAACAGGTAGATAAGACTATAATCTGCATCGAATCAAGAGTTACACAAAGGCAAACAACTAAACTTGATGTAGAGATGCAAAGTGCCCCAAGATTGATGGGTTTGATTTGTTAATGTATTTTTACCAAAATAAAACTAAAAATGTACTAGTATGCAACCCATGGAATAGGAAAATGGAAAAATTAATATTTCCTAAAGTATTTGTTGATGTGGACTTGTTGAAGGCATTGATAAATTCCTATAATCTAGTCACGAGGTCATTTTGTAGACATAATGAGAGTATTTTATGCACACCTGATAGGACTTCTTTCATAGAAGCTTTTGGTTTGGAGGGGCAAATGGATGTGCCCATAGATATTGATGAATCATGGGGAAAATTTGGGAGTAAGACTCATTATCTGAATAATGTGATGCTACCCCACCTCCCCTACAATGTCAAAAAGGTAGGGCAGATACCAAAGGAAGTAGAGGAACATTTTCCACCAAGTAGATTCAAACACTACTTCAAGAATATAGTGTATGGATTACAAAAGGTTATGTGAAGTGATGGGATAGAAGATTGTGTGTATGGCTCTCTATTTTTGATAGCATGTGGCATATAGGACCTGTTCCACAATAGGGAATATGATTATGTGGGTTTCATTATGGATAGGATGCACTATTAGATTGTGAATGCCAAGAAAGGAGAGATGAAGGACTTCAAATTTCATTATTACTCATTGCTAATGCACTTGATCCTATACAAAAAGATTGGTTACATTAGTCATGATTTCATTGATCAAATGTCTGATGAATTTGGTGAATTTCCCATGCAATTATGGACTCATATTTGGGATAAAAAAATTTATTATTCAAATGCAATTGTGTTTTTCAATTTGTTTAGTTCTGTGATCATGAGAATGGTAGATCATACTTTCTTTAGGGCCCCAAATGTTTTGAAGACATTACTTAGACCTTCCTTTTTGGATGGAAAAATAAAATTGGACCATAATTGGAGTGATATATTTTTGTTTAAAGAGTGTACCATGATGAGGGTTTATGCATGCTCACAGCCACCTCATATATTACCCAAATATCTGCCTCCTAGGCTAGCTATTATTGAATTATTTTGGCAAGTCTTATTGATGAACAAAGCGATGATTCCTCCTTCCCTGCATAAACTTACATTTATCTGTAGATGCTTTAAAGTAGGAGATTTAATTATTGGAAAAAATGCTTATGAGGAGCTTAGTGAATATCTAGGTTAGTATAAATTTACTACTAGACCTTACAGAATGTATGACCCAAAAAATTATGTAACCAATGAGGTCAAAGCCATTAGGGGTTATATTCTGCCTCCCAACAAACCCATCCCTATAGAAGATTTAATTGCTAATATAGTAGTAACAAGGGATGCTAATGAGTTACTAGGAAAGTATGCTAAAATCAAAAAGGTAGAAGATGCCTTAAAGAGGACCAACCCAAACTCCAAGGGTTTTTACATAGATATCCCATATCCTAGCAATTTGAGGAAAATGGTTGAGAATTTTGATCATATTATGGCCCAAATACCAAGTCAGCTAGAAGGAGAAGAGGCAACAATTAATAGAGAATCCCCTAAGCTAGATGTCTAGTTGGAAATTGATGTTGAGGAGGAAGAACAACCATCATCCTCTGCATGGGTGGCAAAAGGAAACAAGAGGTAGAAAAGCATGTATATCCCAGAGAGGGTAGTGAGCAGAGCCTTGCAAGTCATACCAAGAAGTTGTCAATATTTTACTGATATTAGGTAGAATTACTTGCATGAAAGGGCAATAGAGGCAGGAAGAGCCTCAACTGATTTACAAATTGTAGCCTCTAGATTGGATGATAGACTCATCCAATTTGAGAAATTCATGGAAGATGATGATTTCATTAAATCATCTGAATTTAAAAGTTTTTTTTATATATAATTAAGAAAAATGAGCTCACATTGAGGCTTATGCCATGAGAAGATCCTAAGAAGAATAAAGAACTAGTAGATAAACTAATGGCATATGATAACTAGTAGATAAACTAATGGCATATGATCCAGATAGTGAGACCATGACCCCTGCAGAAGCCAGGGAGTTGGTGCCTAGAAGTGGCATGATTTTAGTGCCAGGATGGGACATTGAAAGGGCCTTTGTACTTGACCAAATTAGGAGGCAAGAAAAGGCAATTAGTTATGAAGCCAACAATAGTGAAGGCTTGAAGAGAGGGTTAGGTTTTAGTATAGAGACTAAGACCCTAGTTGTATGGAGTGTTGCCCCTGACACTAAGAAACCTAAAATGATGAATGTAGAGGAGATTGCTTAGGGCAATATGATTGTTTGGACATTAGAGAACACCACTAGCAAGGAAATCTCTAGCATGGATAAACACTTTGCACTCATGAATGAGGCATAGGTGGATTAGATGAAGGATAGGCTTTCTACTACCTATAATGAATTCTTGGATGTTAGAAATTTGTATGAAGAAGAGCTCAAAACAAGTTATGTGCAAAAAAAAAGAATAGAAGAGTTGGAGGGAAAGGTTTAGAGCCTAGAAGAGGAAGTTCAATCTCTAAAGGACCAACTCAAAATTGTAGTAGAGGTAGAACATGCACAAGGTAATGTGGAGGAGGTTAGGCATATAGTTGAAATAGAGGCTGAAACAAAGGATATACCCATAGGGGTGATAGTAACAGTGCCAATGGTGAGTGTGGAAGGTGAGGTTTCTCAATCTGATAGTGCACCAAAAAGTAGTGTAATGCTGAGTATGTTAAATCATAGGGTAGGCATCTTGAAGAGAATCTCTCAAGATGCATATAATGCATTCACCAATTTGCAAGCTATTGAGAAAATGTACAAAGAAGAAATAGGTTGGCTTGACCCCATTTTCCAACAATGGGGACCTTACGTGCAATTTTTTGATAGATTGATACCTCTGCTAGCTAAGAAGCCAAACCTTCCTGATAAGGTCATTTCTGTTAAAGAGGGGATGGATAAAGTGAAGGATTTTATTTGTTACAGTTCTTTATAGGAAAATGACAATCATTCAAAATAAGATGAAAGTGTTAGTCAATGGTTTTTATTCCTTAATCCTTTCTATCCTTAATTCTGATAGCCAAATAAAAGATTGGAATGAATGGTCTAGTTCTTTTGACCATATTGTAAACTTGCCATAGGTGGTATCCATTTTTTAAGGTGACACTAATGAGTTTGGTTTCAATGAACTCATTGATACTTTGTTTGAAATTGAAACTAAAATGAATAGATTCATCACAGAAGGGAAGGTAGTTGTAGATGCTAGGTGGCAAAAATTTGTTGGTGAGTTAACAACAATCAAAGCATGCAAGTGGCCAAAAAAAAGAGAAGTCATTGTATGGGAGAAAATCATAGAAATAAAGGCTTTACCAATAGGGGGCAATTAAAGAAAGGGACAAAAGCTGATGATTTGATGCTCCAGCTATCATCTGCAACTATTTCTGCTTTTCTATTTGTGTTAAGGATTCAAAGATATTTTGATAGTTTCTTGTATTCCTTGTTGTAAAAGGACACCAGTCAGTAACATTTTTCCCTTTTCTTGTTGCAACTCATGCTTATATAAATGAGTTTTCAAGGCATTGTGACGGGTGCGAAGACTTGCATAACTTTTGTTTCTCCCAAGAAAAATATAGTCAGTCCAGTTGTATGTAATTATTTTGTGTTTACTTTCAATTGTGTACTCTCTAATAATATATACAAATAATAGAATCAACAAGATATTTTGGGCTTTTCATTGGGTTTCTATTGGTCATTGTATCAATCATCTAAAAGGAAAATACAAAGGGGTACTTACATTATATCTGTGTCACCAATTTCTATCTCCATTTTATGAGTTTTTTTACTTTGAAGTCATTTGAATAAGGTTTAATTGATTGAATGCAGTTTGGATGGGTTGTATACTGGTTCTATTGTTGCTTTTAATTGAAGGAATTATGTAAATGCTTCAGTAAATCAATAGAGTTTATGAGTTTATGAAATGAAGATTTCATAAGAATGGAAATGGGTGATTACAATTGATAGATCCATTTACAAGTTATTTGAACTAGATCTCCTGCCAATAGTTAACCTTTTTCCCAATGGATAAGGCATTGGTCACATAGATCAGAAGTGAGTAAGAGTAAATTCTACCATTACATATCAAATCGATTATAAAATCAAAATCATTTTCATTCAATTTTGTTCAAGGTTATAAATGCTGGTCAACACTCATTTATATCTAATTTATGAGTCTTAGGTAGCTTCTATTTCTAGAAATATTTGTAAGCCCAAGGAGAATTGTGACCAAATCTACTTATGAGGGATGTATGTGAATCTGAGAATGTCAAGAAATGGATAAACTATGTATGTATTTGAAGATAGAAGATGAGAATCAGAATGAAACTAATATAATTCTCATACAATAATATGCATTTGAATCATCCCTTAGGTATACCCACCTTGGTTCTGCAGAGCCTAAGGAGTAGAAAACCATCCTTGGTTTTGTTGAAGTTGGATCTAAGTGGTTTTCACATGTAATTATTAATAGGAAGTGGCTAATCCTTATGTTATGTGAGTATTATCACTTTGGTATTGAGCATTTTGTTGTTCAGTAGTTTTAAACACCAACAAAATGGTGACTCTATTGGGGATACAACAACTTATGTTGTCATAAACCAATATATCATTTAAGATTTATGTTTCCCTTGGGTAGAGTCTGACGTAGGCTTTTTCACGTGACCTTTTCTATGGTTTTGGGGGTTATTTGCATTTTGTCTAAGATTATTAATGAAGTAATTTTGATTTATTCAAGAATTATTCCCATTTTGATAGGGTGGGTGATGACTCAGAAGGCTTTAACTAGTGTCAATATTTAGAAATTTTTTGTCTCAAATTATGGAGAATAAGAAGAACACATAGGCAAATGTGAAGAAAAACCTAGGAATTAAATTACAAACTAATCTCCCTCCTAGGGGAAGACAAAATTGGGCTATGAAAAGTTCTTAGATGCATAGAGAAGACCACTTTCAAGAGCATGTAATAAGGGAAGAGAATGTTCATTTTTCTACTATGGAAAGGGAGTCATCTTGCCAAAGTTCTAGATCCCATCCCAGATTATCGGGTGATGACTTTTTTAGCACTCCCAAAGTAGTATGTTAGGAAACTGTTAGGTAGCTAAATGCACCCAGTTTAGAAAAAAGAAGTAGTAATAATATTTTTCAACAAAGTACAAACCCTTTCCTATCTAATTATTCTCAAGAGGAAATAGGACTGAAACACTTAGATCCTGAGGATTTTAATGATGAAAAAATTTCTAGTTCTGAGTTTACTATCTGTGATCCTAATGAGATTGAAATCTTGAAAATGCAACTTGTTGAGCAAGAAGCCATAAATAAGAAATTACAATAGGAAAGGGAAGAAAGGATTATGAAATATTTTGAAGAAAAGTAGACATTACTTAGGCGAATTGCTTTCCTAAAGAAGAAAAATGAGATAGCAACTAGTGCTTGGCAATTAGAGATTATAGGTCAAGCTAAACAACTTAAGACACAAGAATAAATTTTTTTAGAAACTTAGAATATGAATCTAGAAGGTCCTATAATATAATAGATTAAGAAATATAGTGCTCTAGAAGTTAACAACAATAAAGCAAAAGATGGAGAGCATGCTGTTGATGCTAAGGATAAAGGAAAACATAATGATATTGGTGTTAAGATTAAGGAAACAACAAAGATTGTTCTGATCCATGATTCCATGTCACCTTCTAATATTGAGTTGGAAAAGAAAATGAAAGAAAATGATGCTTTGGTTAAGAGATTGGAAATTGTAGAAAATGAAGCAGCTATAGCTGAGATGAACAACATGATTAAGTTCTTGGAAAATGCTAGGAAGTAGTCTATAGTTATGCCTAAAGATGATGGTGGATCTAATGATTCAAATCAAAATATTACTAAGGTACCTACTTATTTCTTATTTTCATCTTCAAAAAAAGTAGATCTTAACAAATCTGTTGGTGATGCTAGCACTAGTAATACTATAGATACTACTAAGAGAGATATTGCCCATCATCCTAAGAATGATTTACAAAGGAGACTTGTCTAGTTAGAAGGTTATAGGCAAATATGTTTTTATGGAATTTGTAGTTTCCCTAACCCCATCCCATAAGAAATAAGGAAAATGTTTCCTAAATTTGCAGGGAATAATGCTATCACTTGTGAGGACCATTTGTGGAGTTTTCTTGATATGATGAGTGATTATGAGGTTGAGGTTGAAGATGTTATTATGAAATTATTTGTTCAGTCATTAATTGAAGCTGCTAGAGAATGGTTCAAGAGACTCCCTAAATTATCTATTATTGATTGGAAGGATATTGAGTACTATTTCAAAGAGAAATATGGTGACAAGTAGAATCAAAGCTATATACTAAGTGAATTTAGTAACATTAAGAGGCTACCTAATGAGTCTATCACTAAATTCAATAATAGATTTCAAAAAAGGATGTATAAGCTCATGCAAGAAATTTGAGTTGATGACAAGATATGTTTGATCACCTACTTGAATGCTTTTGATGAAAAAATGGCATACCAGCTTAGGGATAAAGAACCTAGGACTTTAAGAGATGCTTTTAGAATTGCTATAAATATAGAGAATAATTTGAGAATTTCAAGGAGATTAGAAAGTAAAAGAGATGATCCTAGGTGGTTTGGGAAAAAGGGAAATAGAAAGGAAGATCACAAAAGTGTAACTGGAAAGAAGCGAGAGCCTAGCGAGATAAGTCAAGTTCTAAATGCTATAATTGGTGTAAATCTTCCTTAGGTAAAGAATGATAGGAGTCCCACTAAAAATAGGGTCCCTTACCAATCAAATTTAATTAGATAGAATAGGTTGCAAAATTTCCCCTATAACACCACTTGGAAAGATGGTCAGCCTAGTGTTCCTCTCCCCACACCAACAACAAGGTGAACCTTGATCCCTTATCCAAAAATTCTATAAATTTGGTGGATGATCCTAAATTTATTGCTAAGCCTACCTGGTTCTTTGTGTGCTAATTACCTCATGCCCTTGAATCTTGTGCAATAGCCTTGTCCTTCCTAGGAAATTAGATTGTAGTGGAAGAATGTTAGGAACATGAAGAAAACAATAATGATGTAGGATGTAATATGTTTGAGTCACATTATGATTATTCTAATTATGAAGATTATGGCAGAGATGTAAATGAGCAAAGACAGTTTCATAATGAAATGTAGAAGCAAGTATTTTGTGATGAGAGTGATGTTGAAGACAATGTTTGTAACATGGTAAATGCCAAAGAAGAATTGACATTAAGGAAGCCTTCTAGGGAGGAGATTGATCAAATTACTACCAACATGATAGCTCAAGTACAAACTAGAAACATGGCTCAAGAAGAGGGTAGTGAAAAGGTGGTTGGTATGTTTATAAAAGGAGTTAATCTTAAAAAAGGGAAAATTGTGAAGCCTAAAGAAATCCCTACTGTGAAGGTTAAAATTGCTAGTAAAAAATGGGAACCAAAGAAGGTGGATAGTCCCAAGGTTTTTGAGTCCCCAAATAATGCTCCCAAGAAGTTAGATGAGAAGATACCAAAAGCAATCACTATAACTGACAAGAATCACCAAGGTGTTGTAAACATTTTGGATAAACATCATGACAAAAAGAGTATGGCTATTGATGGCCCATCTAATTCTTCTATAGATATGATTACTATATTATCACAAATCACTATCAAAGTCCCTTTGTCTGAATTATTAAGAATCCCTAAACATCGAAATAAAGCCATAGCATGGTTGGGAGATGTTGATATAAAGGTAAGACATGATTGTAATGAAAATCATAATCCCAAGGAAAGCAATAAAGAGAAGGTGAAAGACAAAGAAGCTGAAGTAGTTGTGTCTCAGATTCCTCAAATGTTTTTGGATAGCTCTATAAATCAATGTTTGGGAAATCTTGAGCCATTTTTCTTGAGTATTTTAGTAAACGGTAAAACATTGAAAAATTACATGATTGACTCTAGTGCTTCCAATACTATGATGCCTTTTGAAATAATGAAGGAATTAGGCTTGAAGGTTGATACTACTTAGGGAAGATGTTGTGCTATGAATAAAAGAGAAGTGATAGTCATAGGTACTATTAATGCTTTACCATATAGACTAATAGCCTATCCTGACAAAGAGCTTACTATGAGTGTGTTGGTTGTTGATATTCTACCCTAGTATGGCATGTTGTTATCCAAAAAGTGGAGTGTTGCTATGGGAGGGAGTTTATTGTGTGATTTATCATTTGCTACTTTCAACATTAAGGAGAATTTGGTAAAAGTAAAAAGGGAGCCTAAAAGTATATATATGATAGAAGAGGAGATAGAGGATGATATGACAAATTTTTTGGATACAAATATCAATGCATTCTGAGCTAAGGTTCTGACTTTGAAGAAAGCCAAGCATAAATCTCAGATGGAAATAGAAGCTGACACAAAGACAGACAAATTTGATCTATGGGCTATGTTTTTTGATGGTGCTTGCTACAAGGATGGATTTGGTGTAGGTATTTTGTTAATATCTCCAACAAGAGTAACATACAAATTCTCTTTTTCATTGAGTTTCCCTTGTACCAAAAATATAGTAGAATACGAGGCCTTGCTATAGGACTTAGATTAGCTGACAAGCATGGGATAAAATGTTTGCATGTTATAGAAGATTTTGAATTGGTTGTATCCCAAGTAAGAAATGCTTATGTATCAAAAAAAAAATGATTAAAATAATATAGGAATGTTGTATGGGATATGATTGAATATTTTGATGCATTTGGGATAATTTGGAAAGATAGGACTAATAACAAGATGACAAACTTGTAAGAAAATATAGCAATAAAGCCTAATGATATTACATTTGCTGGTATATCCAAAGTTGAGATTCAAACTAGGCCTTCTATTCCTAATAATATTCAAAATTGGCAAGTATTTGAGGATGATAAAGATATTCTGAGATTTTTGAATTGTGAAAATTTGTTGTTAGGACAAGAAATTGACTATGTAGCTTATGTAGAAAATATGAATGGAAAATATACTATTTTTGGGTAGGAAGTTGTGCAATTAATGACAAACAAAATCCTAAAGGGTTTAGTTGTTTTAGAAACTATTTTTGACAACCAAGACACGTCGCAAGTTGATGCCAGCAAATATGATGCATAAGATCTAGAGGAGGTAAATTTAGGAACTGAGCAAACACCTAAGAAGGTATATATTGGTAAGAAATTGGCTCCTAAAATTAGGCAAGACCTGATAGATCTATTAAGGAAATATAGGCATGTGTTTGCATGGTCATATGATGACTTAAAAGCTTATAGAGAAGATCTTTTTTGGCATGAAATCCCCTTGAAACTAGATGCTAAACCTTTTAGGCTAAGAAAAAAGCCAATAAATCCAACTTTGGCTCCCAAAATGCAAGAGGAACTAATCAAGTTAAGAGATGTAGAGATCATAAAGCCTATTAGACACTCCACTTGGGTGTCCAATTTAGTCCCTGTTAGGAAGAAAAATGGAGACATACGACTGTGTGTTGACTTCAAGAATCTTAATATATCTTCATTAAAGCATAATTATGGATTTCCATATATGGAAGTTATGTTGCAAAGGGTCACTAGATCTGAACTTATGTCCATGATGAACGGATTTTTAGGTTATAATCAAGTGGTTGTTAAGGAATCATAATAGTTTAAGACTACTTTTACTACTCCATGGGGTGCTTATGTGTATGTCAGGATGCCTTTTGGGCTTACTAATTTTGAGGCTACTTTTTAGTGGGCTATGGATGTGGCTTTTGCTAATATTATTGATAAATTTTTGGTTGTATATCAAGATGATCTAACTGCTTATTCCAAGGATGAGAATGATCATTGTATGCATCTAGAAAAGGTATTTATCAGAGCCCTTAAGTATGGTATCTCTTTAAATCCAAGGAAGTACAATTTTGGTATTATTGAAGGAAAGTTGTTAGGGCATCTAGTTGGTAAGCATGGAGTGAGGATTGACCTTGAAAGGGTAGAAGCAATAGACAAAATTCAGAAGCCTAAAAGTGTTAAGGGAATTCAGTCATTTTTTGGGAAAATTAACTTTCTTAGAAGGTTTGTGACTAATTTTACAAAGATTAGTATGCCTATTTCAAGGATGTTAAAGAAAGGATCTAAGATAAAATGGGATGGTGAGCCTTGCATTACATTCCAGAAGATCAAGCAAGCTATTAAAGATGCTCCTGTTCTTAGGGAACCTAATTATGATAAGCCAATGCATATATTTTCTTTTGATTCATTTCACATTGTTGTTGCAGTACTATTACAAAAAAATGAGGAAGGTCATGAGCAACCAATTGCATTTTTTATCAAATCATTACAGGCAGTAGAACTCAAGTATGGTATAAATGAAAAATAGGCATATGCACTGGTGAAAGGGGTAAAGGTTTTTAGGTGTTACCTAATGGGAGCCACTGTCATTGCATTTGTACCTACTACTATTGTAAATGATATCTTTTCAAAATAAGAGGTATTTGGTAGAAGATGTAGGTGGATTAACAGAATACAAAAATTTAACATTGATATTCATAAGGTTTGGCCAAATTGATGACAGAAGCCAATTTAGAAGCAAACCAAATCAATAAAATTGATGATAATTGTAGGGATAATCTTTGTGATATGGATATTTTTGACTAGTATAGAGATGTGATTTATTACTTGCAAAACATGAAATCCCCACTAGGATTAATAGACAACCAGAAAAGATCTCTGAAATTGCATGCTATAAGGTATGTTATAGTGTAGGGGCAATTGTGGTGGAGGAATATGGAAGGGTCCTTTTGAAATGTATAGATGAAATTGAGTCTAAAAGGATCTTAAGAGATATGCATGAAGGTGTATGTGGTGGTCATAATATGGCTAAAACCACTGTTGATAAAGTTCTGAGGGTTGGTTTTTGGTGGCCAACACTTTTTAGAGATGCTCATGAGTTTGTGAAAATATGTGATGCTTGTCAAAGGTTTAGTGGAAAGTTAAAATTTTCTAGGAATTTACCATTAAGACCTGTTGAAGTGCAAGCACCATTTTAACAATGGGAAATTGACTTCATAGGTGAGATCTCAAACAAATCTAGTGGTGGACATTCTTGGATCATGGTGGCTATTGATTACTTCACTAAATGGGTTGAAGAAATTGCTACTAAGAATGCAACAAGTAAAGTAGTGATTAATTTCATTCTAAATAATATTGTGACTAGGTTTGGATGCCCACAGAAGATTGTAACTGATAATGCTATGTGTTTTAGATCTGAGTAATATAATTTTTTTTTAAAGAAGTACAACATTACAGAATGGACATTATCACCTTATCATCCCCAAGGAAATGGTTAGGTAGAATCAAGAAATAAAAGTATATTGAAAATTATCAAGAGGATTTTAGGAGAGAACAAGAAGGCTTGGGATTCAAAATTTTGATTAGCTTTGTGGGCTGATAAGGTTACTATGAAAAATGCCATTGGATGTGTTTCTTTTGATTTGGTCTATGGCCTACAAGCTAGACTTCCACAGAATAATCTAAAGGAAATGTATAAATTTGTTCAACTTTCTGAAGATGATATCATTGATGAGATGCATCTTAGAATGGATGATATCTTACAATTGGAAGAAACAAGAAGATATTCTTCTATTCAAAATGCCAAGTTACAGTCACAGGTGAAACATTTATATGACAAGAGGGCCATTGAGAGGAAATTTGAAATAGATGATGTGGTGTTGATGTGGAATGCTAGGATGGAAGATAAAAGAAAGCATGGTAAATTTGATCCCATCTAGCTTGGCCCATACAACATTTGCGATACAAATGGTGAAGACTCATATTTTTTGAGGGATCTAACTAGAGATATTCTTGAATTTCTAGTTCATGGAAAATTCTTGAAGAGATACTTTTCCTAAAGTATTTGTGTTCCATGAACAATAGTTTTAGGGTTTCTTGTGTTCTTGTACATTATGTATATTTTGTAAATCCTTGTATTTTTCTTTGTATAGTTTGGTTCCCTGTTTCTGTTGTTTTGTTTCTATGCTCTCTGAAGAAGTTATCATTATTGTATCAAGTATGTGGTCTGCTTTACCATAGATTCTAAATTCTTGTATAGACTCAGGTAGTCTATCATCCCTAGATAGAGCCATTGGTGGTCTAATTTTTCATAGTGTAGAGAAATTCCAAAGTATGTGTGAAAAATCATGTAATCCTTGTGTCTTGCAAATTAGGGTTTCTCTTCTTATCATTTTTCAAAAATATTGTGTTACCCTAATTATGCCCTAATTTCTATGTTGTTTGAATTTTATTAAATATTCAAGGTTTTTCATCAACATAGTCATTAAAATGTCCTAAGTATGTTAAAACTCTAGATTTATCTTCAATTTTTTGAAAGGGTTTGCAAAATTCCTAAGTTCCTCTCCTTTACTATTTTATGGTGTTAGGTTTTCCTATAGGAGCGTTATGCTCTCTTTCTTTTGTTTCTGTGGTCATGCTTTACTAAATGGCATAAGGGTGTAAATTAATTTTTAGTTTACGAGTATATGGTTGTGTAACTTGTAACAACGAAGTGATGGACTTTGAAGCTTTCTAGGCATATGATTGATTTTTGGGTGAAGGGGTGTAAAAGAATTTCATATATTGTAAGTTTTGACTTACGGTTCCATGGTAAAAATTTAGCCCAGATGAACAAAAGCTTTTCATTAAGGTACCTCCGGCTATACATTTTCCTTTTAAGCATATGAGTGTAATAAGGTTTAAAATGGTTATGTCTGTTGATTTAAAGGGATATGAGTAACAAGTTGAGCAGATGAGTAGAAGGATGGATTAGTTTGGTTCATGCCCTTACATTTTGTTTAATGGCCTAAGGGTGTAAAGGCCTATGATGGTGTAAAGGATATCTCACAAAAATATTAAATGGTTCAATAGTTCTACACACAAGGGAAGCTCGTAAGAGCAAAGCAAGGTTTGATTTTGTCTATGTGCTTTCATTGTTTTGGTTTGCAGACAATCATAAAGTCATGTCATAAAGAGGAATGTGTCATGTGGGACATGATAAGTTGCCACTTGGGGCATGAGAAGAATGAATCAAATTATGACACATAAAATATGTCAGATGGGCCCAACCCGCATGGAAGATAACTTAAGTCATTCATTTTGCATGTGCCTAAATCCATAGTGATGTTTTCTCTAAGATCTAATATAGGTCATTGATTTGTTGAAGAGAAAATTTTTCCATTATGCTCTTACATTTGCAAGGATACTGTATGGATGAGGAGGTGCTTCACATCTTTCTCTATAGATATGAGATTAGTTTAGTGTATGAGCATAAAAGGTAAAATGAGTAATGAAATGAATGCTTTACACTGGTATAAGATGTGTTGAAGTGTAAGCACATAAAGGTATGTTGAGAGGGTTTGAGATCCTACAATAAAAGGGGCCATGTAGGAGCATAAAATGAATTGTAATGCCATGCTTAAAGAACTCTAACGCTTCTATGCTTGAAGTTTTCTAAAGTATCATCAGACAAATATAAGGGTTTGATAGTTGTATCTCTAGAGTTACAAGGATCAAAGGATTTGGACTCAATGTATAAGTGGAAGATCAAATTTGAAAAAGGAGGCTGGCTGAGGTGTCATGCCAGTTAAGGAAAAAAGATGAATTCACTATAGCCAAGTAAAAACAAAAACAAAAAGTACTTTAGGATCGAATTACATGATTGATATTATTTGTTGACACCCTATAAGGATGGTATTAAAGCTCATGCATGTAGAATTTATTAAATTTGGTAGATTGCATGATTAAAGTATAAAGATTTGATTGAAGGTTTAGAGTGCTTGCCATTTCTGAAGAGCTTGTGTTTCCTATTTTGAAGATTATTCAAGCATCCATAGCTTTGTGTTTTCTATGCCATTGTTGTAGGAGTTTGAGATAAGTTTGAAAAAGATAATGGTTGACATGGATGTTGAGGAGGTCTTTGCTGACAAAGTAGAAGTTGAAGATGAAGGCGATGATGTTGTAAAGGTCACAGTAGAAGGGAAGAAGAAGGGTATAGTAAAAAGTGAAAAGAAAAGCCGGGTTAGAAAGATGAACAAACATGCAGAGGAATGGGTAAAGATAATCCAAGGGTCATCTAATGTAGTTTTAACTAATGACCATGTTTTTAAAGACCCTTACTTCCTATGCAGAGATGAAAAGTGCTCCAAGATTGATAGATTTAATCTATTCATGTATTTTTACTAAAACAGAACTGAAAATGTACCAGTATATAACCCATGGAATAGGAATATGGAAAAATTAATATTTCTTGAAGTATTTGTTGAAGGCATTGATAAATTCATATAATCTAGTCATGAGGTCATTACATAGAAATAATGGGAGTATTTTATGCACACATGATAGGACTTATTTCATAAAAGTTTTTGGTTTGGAGGGCAAATGGATGTGCCCATAGATATTGATGACTTATAGTGAAAATTTGGGAGGAATAAGACTCATTATCTGAATAATGTGATGCTGCCCCACATCCCCTATAATGTCAAAAAGGTAGGGTATATACCAAAGAAAGTAGAGGACCATTTTCCACTAAGTAGATTCAAACACTACTTCAAGAATACAATGTGTGGATTACACAAGGTTTTGGGAAGTGATGAGGCAAAATATTGTGTGTATGGCTCTTCATTTTTGATAGCATGTGACATACAGGACCCGTTCCATAACAA
Source organism: Cupressus sempervirens (assembly GCA_028749045.1). Taxonomy (NCBI): domain Eukaryota; kingdom Viridiplantae; phylum Streptophyta; class Pinopsida; order Cupressales; family Cupressaceae; genus Cupressus; species Cupressus sempervirens. Next base: position 249,107,442 of record CM053785.1, on the reverse strand, counting down.
GACATATGATCATGTGGGTTTCATTATGGATAGCATGCACCATCAAATTGTGAATGCCAAGAAAGGAGAGATGAAGGACTTCAAATATCATCATTACTCATTGCTAATGCACTTGATCCTATACAAAAACATTAGGTACATTAGTTAGGATTTCATTGATCAAACATCTAATGAATTCGACAAGTTTCCCATGTAATTATGGACTCATATTTGGGATTAAAATTTTCATTATTCAAATGAAATTATGTTTTTCAATTTGTTTAGTTTTGTGATCATGAGAATGGTAGATCACACTTTCTTTAGGGCCCCAAATATTTTGAAGACATTACTCAAACCTTCCTTTTTGGATGAAAAAATGAAATTGGACCATAATTAGGGTGATATATTTTTGTTTAAAGAGTGTACCTTGATGAGAGTTTATGCATGCCCACAACCACCTCATATATTACCCAAATATCTGCCTCCTAGGTTAGCTATTATTGAATTCTCTTGGAAATTCTTATTGATGAACAAAGAGATGATTCCTCCTTCCCTGCATAAACCTACATTTGTCTATAGATGCTTTAAAGTAGGATATTTTATAATTGGAAAAAATCTTTATGAGTAGCTTAGTGAATATCTAGGCCAGTAATAAATTGCTACTAGACCTTATAGAATGTATGACCCAGAAAATTATGTAACCAATGAGGTCAAAGCCATTAGGGGTTATAATTTTCCTCCTAGAAAACCCATCCCTATAGAATATTTAATTGCTAATATAGTAGCAATAGGGGAGGCTAATGAGTTACTGGGAAAGTATGCTGAAATCATAAAGGTAGAAGATGCCTTAAAGAGGACCAACCAAGACTTCAAGGGTTTTTACACAGATATCCCATATCTTGGAAATTTGAGGAAAATGGTTGAGAATTTTGATCATATTATGGCCCAAATGCCAAGTGAGCTAGAAGGAGAAGAGGCAAAAATGAATAGAGAATCCATTGAGCCTGATGTCCAGTTGGAAATTGATGTTGAGGAGGAAGAACAACCATCATTCTCTACATAGGTGGCAAAGGCCAACAAGAGGCAGAAAACAATGCATATCCCAGAGAGGGTAGTGAGTAGAGCCTTGCAAGTCATACCAGGAAATGATAATTATTTTGTTGATATCAAGTAGAATTACTTGCATGAAAGGGCAACAGAGGTAGGAAGAGCCTCAACTGATTTACAAATTGTAGCCTCTAGATTGGATGATAGACTCATCCAATTTGAGAAATTCATGGAAGATGATGATTTCATTAAATCATATGAATTTAAATTTTTTTTATATAGAATTAACCAAAATGAGCTCACATTGAGCCTTATGCTAGGAGAAGATCCTGAGAAGAATAAAGAACTAGTGGATAAACTGCTGAAATATAATCTAGACAGTAAGACCATGACTCCTATAGAAGCCAGGGAGTTGGTGCATAGAAGTGGCATAATTTTAGTGCTAGGATGGGAAATTGAAAGGGCCTTTGTACTTGACCAAATTAGGAGGCAAGAAAAGAGAATTAGTTATAAAGCCAGTGGAAATGAAGGCTTGAAGAGAGAGTTAGGTTTTAGTATAGATACTAAGACCCTAGCTGTATGGACTGTTGCCCCTGATACTAAGAAACCTAAAATGATGAATGTAGAGGAGACTACTCAGGGAAATATGATTTTTTAGACATTAGACAACACCAATAGAGATGAAATCTCCAACATGGTTAAACAATTTGCAATCATGAATGAGGCAAAGGTGGATCAGATTGAGGATAGGCTTGTTGCTACCTATAATGAATGCCTAGATGTTAGAAAGTTGTATGAAGAAGAGCTCAAAAAAAGTTATGTGGAAAAACAAAGAATAGAAGAGTTGGAGGGAAAGGTTCAGAGCGTAGAAGAGGAAGTTCAATCTTTGAAGGACCAACTCAAAACTACAATAGAGGCAAAACATGCATAAGGGAATGTGGAGGAGGTTAGGCACACAGTTGAAATAGAGGCCCAAATAAAGGATATACCCATAGGGGTAACAATAATAGTGCTAGTGATGAGTGTGGAAGGTGAGGTTTCTCAATCTGATAGTGCACCAAAAAGGGGTGTAATATTGAGTATGTTAAATCATAGGGTAGGCATCTTGAAGAGAATCTCTCAAGATGCATATAATGCATTCACCAATCTATAAGCTGCTGAGAAAATGTGCAAAGAAGAAACAAGTTGGCTTGATCCCATTTTCTAACAATGTGAACCTTAGATGCAATTTTTTTATAGATTGATACCTCTGCTAGCTAATAAGCCAGACCTTCCAGATAAGGTCATTTTTGTTAAAAAGGGTATGGATAAAGTGAAGGATTTGTTATAGTTATTTACAGGAAAATTGGCAATCATTTAGAATAAGATGAAAGTGTCGGTCAATGGTTTTTATTCCTTAATCATTTCTATCCTTAATTCTGATAACCAAATAAAAGATTGGAATGAATGGTCTAGTTCTTTTGACCATATTGTAAACTTGCCATAGGTGGTATCCATTTTTGAAGGTGACATTAATGAGTTTGCTTCCAATGAGCTCATTGATACTTTGTTCAAAATTGAAACTAAAATGAATAGGTTCATCATAGAAGGGAGGGCAATTACAGATACCAGGTGGCAAAAGTTTATTGGTGAGTTAAAAACAATCAAAGCATTTAAGTGGCCAAAAAAAAGAGGTCATTGTATGGGAAGCAATCATAGAAATAAAGGCTTTACCAATAGGGGGCAGTTGAAGAAGAGGACAAAAGTTGAAGATTTGAAAATCCATCTGTCATGTACAACTATTTTTGCTTTTTCTGTTTGTGTTAAGGATTCAAAGATATTTTGATAGTTTCTTGTATTCCTTTTTGTAAAAGGACACTTGTGATTAGTTTGAAGGCTTGTATAACTTTTGTTTCTCTCAAGAAAAGTACAGTTGGTCCAGTTGTATTCATGCTTATATAAATGAGTTTTCAAGGCATTTTGATGGGTCCAAAGGCTTGTATAACTTTTGTTTCTCTCTAGAAAAGTATAGTTGGTCCAGTTGTATGTAATTTTTTTGAGTTTACTTTCAATTGCGTACTCTCTGATAATATATAGAAATGATAGAATCAACAATATATTCTAGGCTTTTCATTGGGTTTCTATTGGTCATTGTATCAATCATCTAAAAGGACAATACAAAGGGGTACTTACATTATATTTGTGTCACCAATTTCTGTCTCCATTTTATGAGTTTGTTTACTTTAAAGTCATTTGAATAAGGTTTAATTGATTGAATGCATCCTAGATGGGTTGTATACTAGTTCTATTGTTTCTTTTTATTCGAAGGAATTATGTAAATGCTTTAGTAAATCAATAGAGTTTATGAGTTTATGAAATAGATATTTCATAAGAATAGAAATGGTGATTACAATTGATAGATTCATTTACAAGTTATTTGAACTAGATCTTCTGCCAATAGTTAACCTTTTTCTCAATGGATAAGGCACTGGTCACATAGATCAAAAGTGAGTAAGAGTAAATTCTACCATTACATATCAAATCAATTATAAAATCAAAATCATTTTCATTCAATTTTGTTCAAGGTTATAAATGCTAGTTAGCACTCATTTATATCTAATTTCTGAGTCTTAGGTAGTTGCTATTTCTAGAAATATTTGTAAACCTAAGGAGAATTGTGACCAAATCTACTTATGAGGGATGTATGTGAATTTGAGAATGTCAAGAAATGGATAAACTATGTATGTGTATGAAGATAGAAGATGAGAATCATAATGAAACTAATAAAATTGTCATACAATAGTACACATTTGAATCATCCCTTAGGTATACCCACCTTGGTTCTATAGAGCCTAAAGAGTAGAAAACCATCCTTGGTTTTGTTGAAGTTGGATCCAAGTGGTTTGCACATGTAATTGTTAATAGGAAGTGGCTAATCCTTAGGTTATGTGAGTATTATCACTTTGGTATTGAGAATTCTTCTGTTCATTAATTTTAATCACCAATAATGGGCTCAAAACCATATTTTTGGCAATATCTTATTTGGTAAAAATAAAGGTCATATTCCTGAGATATGAGCAAAAAATGAAGGCAAATCCAAACAAGGCTTGAAGGGATGACCAAAGTGTTGATGTAATGTTGATGTCAACAAGTGACGAGCATAATTTTGATATCAAATGGCCATCGAGGAAAAAAAATGTGAGAAAATGAACCCTACCAGAAAAATTATCCAAAAAAAAGATAGAGATGTTAGAAAAACTATCGTTGGTAAAAGAGTCAGTGCTAGAGAAACAAATCTGTTGGCCAATGAAGCATGTGGAAAAATGTACTCATAAATCACATGTGATTTTTTTTTAATAAATAAGTTAAAATATTACCATCACTATACATTGGTAAAAAAAATACTGCCAGAGAATCCCAAATCCAATGTGAACACAAAAAAACTTTTAATTGTGCTTAGGAAAAACACTATCATGAAAAAATACTGACAATCACATCAAATCACTGGTCAATGCCAAGGTCCCTGCCAAAAAGAAACTCCTCTAAATGGGTGTGGGAGAGCATGTTGTGAAGCTAGAACCACATGGATAGATGTATGTCAACGTGTTCTTAGAAGGTGTAGACCAAAATAAGTCATATCAAATAGGCATTTGAAAAAGAAACCAACAAAAAATCCAAGTAAAGGCTTTGTGGGCATGCCTTAAAGGAAGGATGAAGATTTGGGTGTTCAATGAGGCTCATGATCTACATCATCTCAAAATTAAAAAAATTGTCAAACAAAAATGCCTTGAAATTGCTGATAGGACCCTAAAAGCGTTGGATACACTCCAAAAATCTTACCTTCCCAAACTCAACATGTGCTTCTCCAATTAGCAAGTTGCACAAACAAGGTGTAGGGGCCAACATGGATAAGGATCCACTAAGTAGGCATGTAGCCACATGGGCCTATGTGCATGGAGGGAACAAGAAAAACACCTCCAAAGTAAACACTCACGCTCCACCAATGCAAGTCAAAATTGCTAAACTCCCACATGGAGTCTTGCCATCGAAGGAAGTGGAGACTAAGGAACAAATAGAGGATGAAGGGTTGCATGGTGGAAGTTGGAGGTAGCCCATAGACCCAAGAAACATGCCAAGATCCAAGGGCTAAAGTCCAAGGCGTATGATGTATGAGTCAATTTGGGGCCACAAATAAAGGCCCAAAAATATGGAGAAAGGGATGAAAAAACAAAAAGTCCATCTCTTGATGTGGTACAAATCCTTCTCGACAAAAATGCCACTTACCAAATGACTGGAATGGGGCCAAAATGTTCATCAGTAGATTTTGAGGGAAAAATTGTTGCCAGATTTGGAAGGAACAATCATCACCCAAAGTTGACAATGCTGTAAGCATTGATAGTTCACAAAGCCCAAGGCTACAAAAGTTCACGTCCTCCATAAGGTGTTTTCCAATACAACATACTACCAAAAATTGGTCCTCACACACACAAACTTTGAGCACATAAAAAACATGTTCTTCCACGAAAAAAATTGCATGCAAGGCCTAGTTAGATGCCCAAAAAAGGATGGAGGACAACATGCATGAGGGACCAAAAAACACATGCAGGACCAAAAGCATAAGGCTCACCTTTTAACAAAAACCCAACAACCAATGATATGGCACCCCAAAAACTAAAAAAACCATGCATATATAAATTTATGCAGATTAATTTTTTTCAAAGACAAATTTTGATTAAAAAAATTAATCTTGTAACTCCCCACTCGAAAACCCAAAAGAAATAACCTAACATGATTCAATGTTTGCTGAACTATTTTTTTAAGTTTGAACAACACAAGATAACAATGTAGAAGCAATATAAACATACACATCAAGTACACATAAACAATTACAAATATATTTTCCATTCCTAAAGGGCTCCTTCACATTGAGTCACATTAAAAAGTTTATATGAAATAATTTTAGACTTAAGTACAAGTTCATGAATCATAAAGAAATAACAGATTCATTATATCATATGCAAATGCATAAGTACAATTGATATAGTGAAAATACATTCAATGAATAACATACACTACACATGTTGCAAGGTATGCGAGAATAGATACAAGCACATCTAAATACAAGATACATGATAACATACATAAGCATCAATTTAATAGAAATCTTTGAGATAGGATTAAGAATGATAATGCTAGAACTACATCCATGAACATTCAACATATGTCAAACTGAGAAGGACCCAAATGGTAGAAAGACACTACCTCTCGACCACATGGTTACCTAGTTAGGCTTCCACTCCCATTGTGTAGGGAAGCTAATGAACAATCCACAAATGACTAATCAATCATAGAACATTCTGAGGAAAGGAATCCTAATAGCCAAAACTACCTCAACGGTAACAAAAACTACTCAAGAAGAAGAGATAATTAAAATCAAAAGGACATTCATTCCAATACCAACATCACATACCAAATACAATACAATATCAAATCAAGATAAAGTCAATGAAATGTATCCACCTTAAGTCAAAGGCCACATGGCCAAGAACAATAATCAACTAATAACAACCATCATTAATAAAAGTTAATCAACAACAATAAGTATATCCAACAATAAGTACATCATCAATAAATAGTTGACACTCATCAATAAAAGTCAACTATCAACAATAAATGACATCCAATCAATAAGTAACAACTCACAATAAATATATCATCAAAAGTAATATCCAACAAGTACACCACTAGAGACAACTATTAAAAAACATGAAGGAGACTCGGGCTACATACTAGGGAGTGTCATCACATGGTAAAACTACTTGAGTTACCCTGGACTGGTCTCTCACTAGATCCTATACCCTCAAGCGTGAGTTATCTTAGACTAGTCACTTTGGACTCAGACCCCCAACGTGACACATGTAGAACCAAAATACCCTCTAATGAAGATGAGGAAAACTAGTCATACCTCTCACTGGGCATCATCCCATTCCCATCCTTAGCCTATACAAATACAAATGCTCAAAGCACGAGCAAGGAAATATCTCTAACTTATCATTTTAGTGTGTCTAAATATTTTAAATTACTATGTTATCACTTGTTACACAACTTACAATGAATTACCTTGACAGCCACTTTGGGCCCCGACCCTCATTGCAAACCACTCCTATAGATATGCACATAGAATACCTTCCTAAAACTCACAAGTCACAATTGTATCCCATACCACAAAAGTAATATTAATTGAATTCGATTCCTTAACAGGAAACTTGAAAATAAAATTGTTTCTTAAAACCCAAGTTCTCATTAATGCCCATCAAAATGAATCTCAATTTGAATCATAAAATACATCATGACATCCAATCACATAATAATAAAAAGAAATCTCAAAAAAAACTCTAGTACACATCCTAATTTGGCCAACTAGACAAGCCACAAAGAAAAACTATCATGAAAATAAACATCACAAGACTATAAATAGAATATAACAAAATACATAGTTTTTAGCCATATGATTTAATTCCATCTTTTTCTCTTGTTTAGTTTGGGCTATAAGATGTGTTTAGAAATAAGGTAAGAATATGGATGTTAATATAAATCGTTATGCTAATATACTTATTTAAATTAATACATATTTAAATGTCATATCTCTTTGTGCATATAATATATCATGCAATATTATCATGTTATAAATTTAAATAGTCTTAAATCAAGGGAAAATTTGATTAAAGAAGATTGGAAGAAAATAATAAATTGAATAGCAAGAGTTTTAATTGTAAAATTGTCATTAGAACCATGTGATTATCATGAATTTTTTAAATTAAGATAAATATTCTTTTTATATATAAAATAATTTGGTTGCAAAATTTATTGGAAAAACAAAGGATTAATTGAGAGGAAGCATGTTGTAACTAAACACATACATGCATGTGAAAACAAATATACTAAAGATAAAAAACTAAGTATATTATGGTTGCATGATTTGAGAGATCAAAGAAATGTAGAAATACTAATTGTGTGTTTATTTTTTATTATAAAAATATAATTTAATTTTCACACACACACACACACAATTTATTTTGAAAATTGAATAAACAAATATTATTAATTTTTTTGTAAGTGGGATTTTAATATCAATTACTTTTAAAACTCTTAGTGGGATATAACCTATTACATATTTATTAATACAAGTCAAGTTACAAATTAATAAATCTATAATTGTGATTTAGTTAGATTTTAAGAGAAGTTATAGTGGAGTTCACTATATAATCATCTAGTTATGCATATTTAATAATATGAGAGAAATTATAAATAACTTAATTAAAATTAAAATTTTAAGTTTGAGTTATCTCTAGTTATAATATGAAGTAAAGGAAAAGTAAATATTAATATTGGACTTAAATAAAAGACAAAATTAATATTTTAGAAATGAAATTGATATTAATATTTAATCTAATAATATACATGTTATTAATTAAATCATTTAAATATTAGAAAGGGTTTTGAAAGAATACAATCATAATATTTTTCTACAAATTTTCAACAGTCAAGTTTTATTGATTAATAAGTTTTTCTTTTCAATATCTACAACATAATTCTTTATCTAAAAATTAATAAGCATTATGCAAGCACCCAAGAAGACACAAATGTGAGGCCTCGCCTCAACCCATCGTAGCATAGTGATACATTACTATTATTTTGATATTCACGACTCGAGATGTCGAGACATTATCTGATGCTTAGAACATACTATACTATTTCATGTTGTGTGATGTTACATTCAGATATATTTGACGTTTGTCATTTAATGTTTCATGTATATGTATGTTGATGAAATCAGTAATGTAGGATTGAGACTTTGATTTAAGAGATTTTAAATGGTTAAGAATTAAGCAGGATGAAGAAACCCTTATTGATGTATGTTTTAATTTATGTAAATTTATGATACGTATACATTTATGTACATGTGATTTTACGGGACTACTAATGTGTGCAGATATTTAGGAAACCCTACGGAGGAACATAATTGATCTCTATGTGCTAATTTTGGAAACCTTGTTGTTCGTAATTCACGTATTGTATTGTGAGATGTATGTATGTATCTTTCTATGTTTAGTGAATGTTAATGTTCGTAATTATGTTCTTTTAGTGTCGCTTGACACTCGTAAATTGGTTATGTTCTTCAGTATGTTGATTAGGGTTAGTTGTGTAACCTTTCGACCCAAGTTGGTTTAGTTGGTGTCATTTTTCTATTGGGTTCTTAATCGTGGTTAGTCTTCTCTTAATCCGGATTAGTGCTTAATCTGCAATGTTAGAGTAGTTAGATGGTCCTATTTTATTCCTAAATTTTGTTTGGCTCTAAACCTTTTTCCTAAAGCTTAAAATATGAAATAATTATACCCAAAGGGTATGGGTATGGGTTAGGGGTCTTTTCCAACCCCTAAGCCCCTTTTTTTGACTTTTGAGGTCACTAAAAAAGTCTCATTTTGCCTTTGTGCGAAAATTGACTATGGTTATCTTGAGTTAAATCACCTCACCTCCACTTAGTGTTTAACCATAGTGTGGATTGAGTTAGGAGTTTCTAGAATTGCTAGTGGGTGGAAGTAGTTATTGCTCCTTTTGGTGGTTGAGTTGGAAGCTTATTTAGAGGCCCTTCTCAGACTTGTGGAGGTTGTTACCCAATCTCTACATTTAGAGAGGAGTTCTTGAAGATTGAAGGAAGGAAGTGGAAACTCTACTCAAACTTGTTCATTGCCATTACCTCTTTGTGAAGGTAGGAAATTCTCATCTCCCTTATTCAGTTTGCATGTTTGTTTCATGCTTATACTACCTTGTTGTTGTTTCAATGTTTGTATGTTTGTGGGTATGTTGGGAAGATTTGAAAAAACCATGTTATTTTGGATGTTTCCTTTCATGTTTATATTTGCAATTTTGAGATTTTTCTTGCATGGGTGTTTTGGTATTACTCACCCTTGGAGAGGGCAGAAGTGACCAATTTTGGGAAAGGTGTGTTTAGTTGGACTCCAACCAGTGTAGAGTCTCTTCTCAGGATGAGAAGAGGGAGAGAGGGTAGGGTGTTATGGGCCCCTACCCGTCAGCACAAACTGCGTATGAGTATGGCATGGTTAAATGGAAGAACAAAAGTTCTTGGTTAATAGCCCTGATTGGGCATCTGATTTGGTGTTGTGCTTGACTTCTCCTGTTGGAAGAATCCACCTTTCCCTAGTGTTGATTCATTGTAGATCTTATTGTGAAAACTTTGTATGAATATGCATGTTTGAATTGTTCTTGGTCATGTCTTTTGGTCACCTGATCAGATTCTATCCCCTCCATGGTTCTTAAAATGTGTTGAAGAAATTTTTATGAATCCCTTGATGAGGGTCATGAAGAAAACTCAATTAAATTGTTGTAATTGGGATTGATATCCTATGTAAATTGGTTTTTCAAACTTTGTTGTAAATGGCAACGAAGCCGGGTTTTCTTCCTGGTTCTTTCCTGACTGAGCCTTTGAATTAGGTTTGCTAATAAAATTGGTGTTTGAGTATAATTGCTTGTCATTTGATTTAATTGTAAACTTTAATCTAGATGGATGCACATCAAAATAGGATGGAAATGGTGTTGATTTAATTAGGAAAATTTCAAGTTTACTTCTATGTTGGAAACAAAAATTATATCATGGATGTAGATTCAGTTTGATTGAGCAAATTTTCAAGTTCTTTATATGTTCCTTATATGTTCAAAATGATAATTATGTTCAGGAAAGAAATTAATGCCTATGGTTAATATATTGCAAATGCAAGTTGTATAGGAAATCACATTAAATATGGTGCTATTATGCCTCAAACTCTTGTACACATGTTTTAATTCTATACAAAAAAATTCTAGACAAAAAAAAAAATATAGATATATTCTTGCATGGCTTTGAAATCTACACTTAGAAAATTTTCAAAAAAAATGTGGCCCAGAGAGTAAAAACTCTTTACCTTTTGTATGAGAGTAGCATTTAAATGTCTCTAGTGACAGAGAATCAAAAGATTCTCTAATTATTCTTTTCTTCCTTTTTGAATATGGTATTTAAAATGAATAAAGAAGCACAATAATAAAAATCATATAAAGAAAGAGATTATAAAACTTAATAAAATACCCTAAATATCTATTTTTGGCTACCCATAAAACTTTATGTCATTAATATAATTCCTCCTTGGTGGACGTCAGTTTGGAAGGAGGTATTAGAAATGTTTTTTTATGTTGCAAAGTCAAGAAGTCATCATGTAGTTGACGTCACCTGTCCCCTCTCTTAAATTCGCAGTGATCATGAGGCTTGTTATTTTATGTTATTCTTCCCACCTCCTTTATTCCTCACTAAGCACTCACTCAACTTGGGGGAAGCATTAATTTTGGTGGTTCAACAAAATAGCAAAAGTTTTGCTTTTGCTTGGTTTCTTTTTTCTCCCCTAGCGCTGGTCGCCACCTCACGCATCCACTTTGGATTGCGCAACTACCACCCACGCAGGATAAGGGGGCCTGACCTGCCATGTGCAGGCCTTGGGCAGTGCATGCACAAGGGGCTAGGGTGTAGGTGGGGGCTTAGGGTAGTGTAGGGTAGCTTGGGTTAGATGTTAATAAGTTTAGTTTTAGTTATTTATGTTAGTTAGTTATTGTTTATTTTAGTTTGTGTTTTATTAAATGTTTGATTAAGTTAGTGTTAGATTTTAGATTAGTTAGAAATTAAGTTAGATAGGGTAGTTAGTATTTGTTTAGTTAGTTTTAAGTTAGTATTTTAATGATATTAGTTTAGTATTGTTAAGTAAATATGATGATTATGTAGTTTCAATTTTAAATGAGTTTAATTAATGTGATGAATATTTAGTTTTAATTCTATTTTGGTTTAAGTATTAGATAGTATTAGTGTTATTAAAAGAAGGTTAGTATTTTAGTCTGTTTACCCATTTATATTGAATGAATAACTAAATAAAATTTACGTTTTATTTATTTATCATTTAAGTTAGTAAAATTTAGTTTATTAAAATGTGATTATTGGAAAGTGATATTAATTAAATTAATATGGATCAAGTATTTTATTAAAGTTATTTTGATTTTAATCTTTGCTTGTAGAGTTAGTTTATGTTTTTAGTTAGTGTTTTAAATATTTGATTAAATATAATTTTGTTAGCTTTAATCGTGATTTGGTTAGTAATTGTTAAAATTAGATTATGAATTAAAGAAATTTAGATTTAAGTGTAATTATGTAGTAACGTAATAAATGTCGAGATCAGATTAATATCGAGAGTTCATTTTAATGATGTATCCCTCTGCAAGGATTTTAACCTTAAAATGATTTTTAGAGAACCTTTAACTTGTGTTGTTAACTAGATCAAACTTAGAGCATTTTAATTATTAATTTAATTTTATTAAAAAAAAAAAAGTGTGTTTTTTCCCTCATAGTTTGGGCATGACAACAAAGTAGAAAAGTCTTTCAATAAAATTCTACAATGGGTTTTCAAACCCTACCTCAAAACCATAACTAAAATTTGAGACAATTTGTGAACACATACAAATCCAAACTCTCTAAAACTTTCAAGAATTCTTTTGATCCAGTTCTAAATTTCGCTCCCCAAACCCTGCGTGTCTCTCAAATGATCTACCAACCTCCTAATAAAGAACTATAACCCTAACTAAGTTTTCTATTCTCTAATATTTGAAAAGCCACTAACTTTATTAAATAATAATTACTTTAATTATTTAATTCTTTCATGCACACTTAAAGAACTTTTTAATTAATTTTTTTTTTTTCTTTTCCTCCACTTTATTAATTAGTGCAAGTACTATTTAAAGTAGAGTTTATTATTTAAATTAATAATAATTAAAGCTCATTATTTAAATTCAACTCTAGTTTACTTATTATTAATTAAATATTTATAATAAAGTAATATTAAATCTTTAATCTTTTAACCTTTTAATTCTTTTTAATGTAAATTTTTAAATTAAACATTGAAATTAAACCTTTTAAATTGAAGCACATATTTAATTAATTAAATATCATCATATTTTAATTTCTCTCTAACCAATTTTTCAAATTAGACTTCCAAATTAAGGTTTTTAAATTAAAGAAATTTAATTAGTTTTTAATTAATTAAATATTCTCATTTTTAATATATTCTTTTTATTCAAATAATATTTAATACTTCTTAATTATATGATTAACCCAAATATTGTAATTAAATCATTTACCAAATAAATCATATAGCCAAATCCACATAAAATCAACATTACCAAAACTCAAAATTAAACAAGATAGACAAAGATAAACTCGTGGATTTAAAAGGGGCAAAAAGTCAGATACATGTCCTCTTTCTCAGGACAAGTAATTAGGTCATGACTAGGATTGGACCTAAACATTATCCCCCCATTCTTACCATTGAGTTATTACAATAGGGCACGCTCATCTTGGCAATTCAAGGAAGTTATGCCCAGTACCTATAAATCTATATAAAAGACATGCATATACATGTGCATATATGTCTAAGATAAAGAGACAATGGTGGGGAGTGGTGCATTGTGTAGATCCCAACTAGCAGGTGACTGTGACTCCTTCTCTCAACCATATTACACACTTCAAATATAAATATAAAATAGACATGTGCACCATACACATGCAAGTATGAGGTAAGTATAATAGTAAATCTTAAATATAAATAATATCATATTGTAACATGAACATCTCATCATTATGGGAACATAATAAATATCTTTCTAAAAAACATCATATGACATCATCGTTGCAAGTAGGAAATTGTTACAGCTTGACATGATCAATTACACAACATATTAAAGTATTGCATTTCAAATATCAAATAAGGGCTAACACATATATAGAAGAGTCATATAGAACTTTAATAACTAAGTCTACAATGATAGAAAAGGAGAGGTATTACAAGTCTCGATTTGAGCCAAGACATAAGGCCTTAGGCTAAATAAAATTTACCTCAAATTTCAATAGTGTCCAAACTAGACATATTTTATATAGAAATGAGGGTTTTTGAATGCTCTAAGCTCAACGGTGAAGTTCATTTCTGCTCAAAGTGCTCCAAAAAATAGGTCCTCCCTAGGTCCAATATAAAATTCTCTGAAAGCCACAAATCTGAAAATTGATATCAAATCTCTCACAAATAAAATAGGGGCATGAAGTTCTGGAGCTCTGATATGATGTTGGAGAATATGAAAGATCAACCTTACAGCTCCCAAGAATCACTTGCATGCAAACACCTATCATAGAAAGAGAGAAACAAAAACTATGGAGGTTAGAATTTCCAGATCCACATATGAGACATTCTTGATGAGGAAAAAGAAAAATTGCTATAATCAAAAGTTAATGAATGTTTATAGAGAGAGATCATCTTTATAAAGGAGATCAAAAACCTAACAGGTAACTAACCTAGGTTGCATGATAATAATTAATAAAATAATAAGTATTATATACCCAAAGTTTTGCTTAAGTAAACTAGAGATAATAAGTGACTTAATAACTAAATTAATATGATTTAATTAATGAAAAAACTTTATTACTCTAACAATTTTTGATGGGGGGTTTGCCTCGATCAAACCCTACTTTAGGAATTAACCTTGAATTGAAATAATTGAAATATCATCAATGTAAAACAAATATATGAACTCACCTTACAATATCCAAATCTCTCAAATTGAATGCAATGTGCTTACTTCATGAATTGATTTGGATCAAGAAGAAGAAGATGAATTGATGTAGAATATGTGACAAAGGATCTTGAATGGATTGAAGATTATCTTGAAGATAAAATACTTCAATTTCTTGAATGCTTGAATTCTTTATCTTCAATGGAGGAACACTTGAATGAATGCTTGAAGACTTGAAGTTTTGAAAACTTGAATGTAAGTTCTTGAACTTGAGTGGTAGAGTGATTGATAGCTTGATGATATAATGCATGTGTATAATATAATAAATGGAGCACTTGGATGGTTTTATATAGATCTTGGAATTGAATAACTCCCACAAGATGACTTATCTAAGAATTAACACCCTAAAGGTATCTGAACATGAGATCTAAAGAGGAGACCTAGGATAGGTCCTTATTGAGGGTGCACTGTGGCCTTGATTGGCTCATCATGGACACACTCACCCATGATTATTTAGGGGCACATTGTGCCCCTAATAACTAGGTATTAGAGCCTCCAAGATCCCTTTAGGATCTCAAAATAGGTCTTGAATCTCTGAAATTAGGTACATAATTTGAGATATAGTTGTCATGGTGTGAAGAGAAGATTCCAAGTAGATAGATGAAGGAAAGGGAGGACCTAGCAGGATAGATCCTACCTCAAGATTAATGCCATGAAAATAGGAGATTTAAAGAGGATCTATTAGGGTTTACCCTAATTCCACCTAAGAGAAGGGACAAAGAAGGGAAGAAAAAAGGAAGGGTGCAAGGAGATTGGTGATCTTGCATTAAATAGGTGCTAAGCCTTCATTAAATTGGAGTGCTTCCAATGTAAGGTAGTACACACACTAGCATAACTTGAGAGAAATGACTAAATACAAGATGCAAATCTTGACTATCAAGGGGGGCTATATAACCCCTTTTCCACTACTAGCTCTTCTGAGTGAATAGACTTCATGTCTTCGACACCCCTTTTTTGGGGAGAGGATAAAGAACAAATTGACACTAAGGGCCCTGAAACATTAGAATCAACTTGTGCCTTAATGAGTACTTCAAATAATAAAGTAGAGGTGTCTTCATCTCAACTACCCCTCACTCTTAAAGTGATGATTCTAGGGTGTGTTGTATCAATATGGATATCTCACGATTCCCAGACATAAATGAAAGGAGTGTATCTAATTCACTAGAGTGATAATGCGAGTCTAATTCAATAGCTTCAATAGATTTGAAAGTTAATGTTGTACATAGATATGTTGACCAACTTGATGTTGTTAATGAGTCACACATTAGGTCAAATGACACTCTGGCTTACACATTACTTTCATGAATCAGAGCGAGAGTGCTAAGGTTCCTATTAGGCTAGATAATTCTTTGTCAAAGGACCTTATAGACTTAAATTACCTATTTTTCAAGTATGATGAACATGTTATCAATTCACTCAAACCCTTTAATTCCATATTTTTTATGTATCTTGAACACATACACCTGCCTCAACAATATCAACCATTTGACCTCGCTATTTTCCAAAATGACTATGCATTAGTTTTCTACCTTAACATTATGAACTTGTAGTCTCTTCTATTAGTGAACCGACAAAAAAAAATAATTGAGGTAGATATCAAGTATCTTAGAAAAAATTAAAAAAGGAAAAAATAAGATCTTTGATTGTGAAAACCACATAGTCATGTGTCTAAGCCTAAAATAGTAAAAAGAAAATGTGTATTTGAAGGTGAAAACCTCCCTGAGGCATCTGAAGATAAGATACTTAGTAGCTTTCCTAGTCACTTTAGGATAGATTGTCTTGAACCTATACATGTAATAAATATTAGAATAGTGAAAGTGCCCCACATTATCCGCTTGGTTTATTTGAGGAGAAAAAAAAGTAGTTCATTGAATTCTTCATTGAGAAACAAACAAACTTTGTTTGAACCTACTCTGACATGTTAGGTTTGGATATCAATATGATAATGCATAATTTATCTATAGCACCAAGTTTCAAAGAAGTCAAGAAAAAATAAAAAATATGCACCCTCATGTAGCATTACTGGTAAGAGTTGATCTTGAGAAACTCCTACAAGTAGGGCTTATTAGAGCAATTGACAATGTTGAATGAATTTCCAACATAATCCATGTTTCTAAATAGGACAAGTCTATCAAAGTGTGCATAAATTTTTGGGATTTGAATAAAGATTTCCCTAAGGATGAATCTCCACTACTAGATATTGATATAATAGTGGATATGACTATGTTCTATTAAATATACTCCATGATGGGTGGTTTCTTAGGGTATAATTAGTTCAATATTGCTCTCAAAGACTAGGAAAATACAACATTCAATTGCACTTTGGGTACATTCTACTAGAATGTGATATCATTTGGCTTAAAGACTATTAGTGCTACATGCATATTGAAGGATTTGATCAACACAAATCCACAAAGCTTTCGAATACCTGTATGCAAAAACCTGTCACAGAAGAAAAAGACAAGAGGAGGCAAAGGGTTTTGCTCTGAAAAATATGCTAATGTATTTTTAGAAATGGAAAAAATAACCAAATACAAAGGAGATCAATCCTTATAAAAGGAGATCAAAACCCAAAAAAGGGTAACCTAGAAAGAAAAATTATTTAATAATTACTAATTAATTATTAAATAGAGATGCAAAAAGGATGCATAAAGGGAAATCTTAAGAAGGGAATAAAGAAAATTTAATAAATGAAATTAAATCAATACTTTACTCTAACACCCCCCTTGAAGATGACCAACAATGCAACTACAAACAATGCAATGCTGAAAGTAAACTTGGGTCCTAGCAACAAGGCCTAATGAGGTACCCAATCACAACAAAATCTTTGTCAAATGGAGAAATAGAGAAAAACCCAGTGGGAAAACTCTACTCCAAAAAGAGATAGCAATAAAAGAAGGAAGGAAGGACTCATCACTAAGACCCCCCAAGGACAACTTCCTTCACCCCAAGCATAGAACACAACTGAAGATATCGCAGGGATGCAAAAGGTTTACTGAAGATGTCTGCAACCTACTTAGCAGTAGGAATGTACTCCAAGCTCTAGGCACCATCCTGAATGAGATGCTAAATGAAGTGCATGTGAAGCTCAATGTGCTTTATCCGTTGATGCTCAACTGGGTTGCGTGAAATGTGTATAGCACTCTGATTGTCACACCACATAAAGGTGGGACTACTAGGAGGAAATCCAAACTCTATCATCAACTGTCAAAGCCACAAAACCTCCTGACTAGCCAATACAGCTACCCTATATTCTACCTTAGTAGATGATAATGCATGAGCATGCTGCTTTTTGCAAGACCATGTGATAGGACCAAAACCAAGACAAAATACAAAACCAAAAGTAGACTTGTGATCATCAATATCACCAGCCCAATCTGAATCTGTGAAACCAACAATGCGAGGATCTCTTGATGTGTAGTGAATTCCATAACATGTTGTACCTCTAATACACCTCAAGAGACATTTGGATGCTTTCCAATGACTCTCATGAGGATCATGGGAGAATCGAGAGACAAGTCCAACCGCAAAGGAAACATTAGGACATGTGTGTGTGTGTCAAGTAGAACAAACTACCCACAAGCTATTTGTATAGAGTGGAATCCACTATAGGAGTAGAGCAAGTGGTAGATAAAACAACACCTAACTGAAAAGGTGTGGGGGCAGGCTTGCAATCAAGCATGCTAAATCTTTGAAGGATATTATGAGCATAATTCTACTGGAGTATGGCTATCCCATTTGAAGACTGAACAACCTATAGGTCCAAAAAATAGTGCAAAAGGCCAAGATCTATCATCTCAAATTGCTCTCTCAATTCTTGTTGAAAACCCTGTATCATGGACACTGAGCTTCCTATTATGATGAGGTCATCAACATAAAGTACAAGTATCAATAAGTCAGCCCCATGACACTAAATGTAAACTGTAGGATTGGAATGACACCATGTGAAGTGGAAAGCAAGCAAGAAGGAATCCATCTTCTCATACCAAGCCCTAGGGGCCTATTTGAGACCATATAAAGACCTCCAAAGCCAACATACCAATGAAGAGTCCTACACAAAACCATGAGGTTGCTCCATAAAGATCTCCTCATGAAGGTCTCCATGCAAAAAGGCACTCTTCACATCCATCTAAAAAATTGTCCATCCTTGTGAAGCTGCAAGAGAGAGTACAAGACGAATAGAGTTCATCTTGGAAATAGGGGCAAAGGTCTCAGAGTAATCAATACCCTCAAACTGTGTGAAACCCTTTGCAACAAGACATTGCTTATACCTATCAATAGAACCATCTGTAGCATACTTGGTAAGGTACACCCAACGACACCGAACCAACTTTCTTCCTTTCGGAAGAGGACACAAATTCCATGTGTGATTCTTCATCAAAGAAGAATACTCCTCATCCATAGCCCTATCCCACTCTAAGTGTCCTTTCACCTATGAAAAATTCTAAGGATTAATAAAAATAGCATGACTCAAAAGGCCACTTCTTGTACTCTAAGAACAAGTACGACGAACATTTGTAGGATCACCTGCCAGAGGTCCAGCTACATCAATAGTATCACGAGCCCACTTGGGCACTTGCAAAACATCTAGTGGAGGAGGAAAAGGAGGATCAATCTCAAGATCTTCCTCAAATGAGGCATAATCTTGTAGAGGAGTAGATGAAGAACTGGGTAGTGAAGAAGAAGCTGAAGATAGAAGATCCATAAAAGGATAATGCTTATCAAATTGAACCTCTCGCTGAAACAAGACATCTCTAGAATTAGGATCAAACAACTTGTATGCCTTCACAACCTCATAGTAGCCAACAAAAATGAGTGGTCGGATCTTCTTCTCCATGGCTTTCATTGAGCATGTGGAATAAATGCCCAAGCCTCACTACCAAAAATGTGGATTGTAGAAACATCGAGCTTGACATGAGTCCAAGCCTCCTCGAGAGTCATGTGTTGCAATGCCTTATGAGGCATTTGATTATGAATATAGTTGGCACAATTGATAGCCTCAACTCAAAATGAAGAAATCATAGCATGAGATTGTATCATACAATTGGCCATCTCGCGTAATGTCTTGTTCTTTCTCTCAGCAACCCCATTTTGTTGAGGTATATAGGGAACAAATAACTGATGCTGTAAGCCATGCTCACTACAAAAATCTCTGAAAGACCAATTCACATATTTCCCTCCATTTTCACTGTAGATATGCCTAATTGAAAGACCATGCTGCTTCTCTACAAAAGTCTTAAAGATTTGAAATGAATCAAAGACATCCGACTTGTACTTCAATAAGTACACCCATGTGCATCTAGAGAAGTCATCAATGAAGGTGAGCACATATTGGGCACCTAGAAAAGATGGAGTGGGAAATCAACTCCAATGGTGCCTTAGCATGTGTGGATCAACTTGTTGGAAATGGATGTCTGTGATGTTTGCCAAGTGCACAACCTTGACACACACTGTCAGTACAAGAGATCTTAGGAAATCTAATCACTAGCTACTGTGTACTCATCTATTGTAAATATTTGTAGTTGACATGGAAAAAATGCTCATGCAAAAGTTTTCTCACTATGTCTGCATGAACAATGAGAGAAACACCTATAGAATTAGAGCTCTCAAAACCATCAAACTGATATAAGTGAGACTGAAGATCAACACTCCCTATAGTAATAACCAAATTAGGATCATGGAGGTCTCAAATAACCACATCATGTGGTGAGAACTCAACTATCTTTCCAGAGCCTGAATGACAAATCTGAAAGACAGATAGGAGGTTTGTAGAAATGGCTAGAACCAAGAGAACATCTTGTAGTGAACCACCCTCTAAAGAGATAGTTTCTAAACCTATGACTTAAAGCTGAGAAGAATCACCAACTGCAATCTATATAGTAACAGTCTGAGCAAGTGAGGTAACCAAATTAGGTGAGTGTGTCATGTGATGGGAAGCTACAAAATCAAGAATCCAAAGAGCTAGAGAAGATAATGCAAGTACAGAAAGAGCATGTCCTTTCCCTGTAGGTGGAGGTGGAGGCTTCAGAGAAGCAATACTAGACTGCTGCATAGCCTCCTCTAATGCCTTAAGAAATTTCCAACACATGGAAATTGGATGTCCTTCCTTGCCACAAAAACTACAAGGTTCACTTGTATACTTCTTAGTCTTGGAGGAAGACTCACTAGACTTAGAAGTATTACCCTTTTGAGAGGCTATGATTTTGGCTGAATCTATCTTATGCCTTGGTTTTGGCTTCGGCTTTCTTATAGATGTCTGAGCTACCAATGCCTTTGTCTTAGAACCAGTCATAGTATCCAACTATGTGAATTTTGACTGCTCTCTAGTCAAGTGATCACAAAAGACCTCAAAAGAAGGCATAAAAAATTGATTCCCCAAAGCATCTTTGGTGGAATAGAATGTGGAAGAAAATGACTAAAAATTCCATCGAAGCTTTGAGAGAATCAAATAGATGCACTCAGTGTCAGTCTTCATCTTTTCAAAATTCTGCAACAAGGATCTCTGTTGAGTAAACTTCATCAAGAAGTCATCAATAGTCGAAAAGGAATCTGGTGCAAGTGATGTAAGCTCTATCTCTATCTAAAGTGCCTTGAACTCACTTACAATACCAAACAAGCCCTGAAGCTTGGTCCACATAGCCAGAGGAATATTACACCCGTCTAGAAGAAATTGTAAACTATCTGATACCTATAATGCAATCAATCTAATTGCCTTATCCATTCTGTTTTGATGCTACATAATCTCAAAAGGCCTTTAAAAAATAGGCTAAAGTGCATCTAAACATGATCACAACCCTTTTGACTGATGAAGCTGAGTCATTGAGGTCTTCTAGGTGTGATAATTGTGAGGGGTTAGAAGTTCTAGAGAAGAAGTGGTCTTGACCATTGTTTTAGAAAGGGTTTTTTTGTTTTGTTTTTTGATATGCTGAAATAATAATAGAAAATACAATAAAAATACCCCCCACAATGCAATAAACTAAATCCCAACTTACAAATAGATTGCATAAATAAGATAAGAGCAAAAAAGCTTCAAAAACGGATAAAAAATACCTAGTACCAAATACTAGTGAAAAGATTAAGAATATGGAAAGTGCTTGAAAAGAGCTTTCAGGGTCTTTTTTTGGATCAAAAAATGGAGCTATAAAAAAGAAGTTATGCCCCCCAGAAGATAGAAGTCATCAACAAACTTCAAACACCAAAATAGGTATCAATCTAGAAAAAAAATCCAAAAATTCCTTCTCCATCATCTCTGTCTCAAAATTAACTTTCTGACATTTTTTTTCAGAACTAAAAAAGACCCCTGTATGCGAGAGTTATCGCAAAAAAAAGACAACCCCTCAAAAGAAATAAAAAATTATTATTTTTTTAATTAAAAAAAAAAAAAAAACCATCGAAGTGGTGGTGGAGTGGGGCTTGGGTGGCTCTGCATGGCGGAGTGCGACTATGGTGGAGTTCAGGCGAGGTAGAGCTCGGCGAGACGGCACATCAGCGGCACTCAGGTGAAGATGAGTTTTGACACTAGTAAAAATAAAAATCATCACCGTGAATTTTAAACAACACCGACTGTGGGTGGGAAAAATGCCATTGTTTGAAAACAAAGACACAGGTGCTGAAAAATCACAAAATCTAGCCAAAAAGTGGGTCTGTAGGTTAGAAAATGGCCTATGCCTATTTTATTTATTTTGAATTTTTTTTTTGAAAAATTGCCTCAAAGTGCGTGTAGGAGGCCGTACGGCTCTGTTGGACAATTTTTTTTTGCCCCCCAGATCAATGTTGTCCAAATCAGACATATTTTAAATTGAAATAGGGGTTTTGACACCTTCTAGATCCATCTATGATGTCTGTTTGGCCTCAATCTACTCCAATAATTAGTGACCCCTCTATTTTCTCAAAAAATACCCAAAAAATTCTAGATCTATTCTGTCAAATCCTTGTTCTCTTTTTTTCTCCAAATAATGAACAAGCTGTAGTAGATCTGGCTCTGATACTATGAAGGATTTGATCAACATAAATCCACAAAGCCTTCGAATACCTACATGCAAAAACCTATCACAGAAGAAAAAGACAAGAGGAGGCAAAGGGTTTTCCTCTGAAAAATATGCTAATGTATTTTTAGAAATGGAAAAGATAACCAAATACAAAGGAGATCAATCCTTATAAAAGGATATCAAAACCCAAAAAAGGGTAACCTAAAAAGAAAAGCTATTTAATAATTACTAATTAATTTTTAAATAGAGATGCAAAAAGGATGCATAAAGGGAAATCTTAAGAAGGGAATAAAGAAAATTTAATAAATGAAATTAAATCAATGCTTTACTCTAACACATATCATAAGACCATGACAAAAATACTCCATCACATGATGCTCAAGACTATGGAAGACTAGATTGATGACACATTGGTGAAATCAAGGAAAAAAGCTCACACCTCACTAACTTGAGTCTAAACATGGATCACACAGAAGAATTCAAGCTATAGTTGAATCCTAAGAAATGGACATTTGGGGTCACCTTAACAAAGTTTTTCATTTACATTATATAAGCTAAGGAAATTTAGGTGGACCCAAAAAAGTTCCACGCAACCATGGAAATACCACCTCCCAAGAGCATCATTCAAATGAGCTTCCTATAGGGGTGACTTCAATCTATACAAAGATTTATTTCCTAGTTGGCTCATAGGGCTCAACTATTAATGAATATACTACACAAGGGAGTTAAATTCATAAGGAATCAAGAATGTGACAAGATCTAAAATCAAACCAAGGGGTTCCTTGCCAATTTTACCATGAATACTGATGATATTTGATGCAAGAGCATCCTAGCGAAGTCAGTGATCCTATATGCAGAGGCTTCATGCTCAAGTTTGTGGAGTTATGGTTCACATAGTTTGGGATCAATTCAAGGCATATTGGGGAGCCTTTCCTTAAGTGCGAGTGATTTTTGGAGTCATTATATTGGAGTTAGAGTCATTTTAGTGGTTGCTAGTAATGTGTTCCTATTTACTAGCAGAACTTTGGAGATTTTATTCATGAGCTTTCCATGAGAGTTGGTGTGTGCACTCTTGGATTTGGATCGTTGGATAGGACATGGACCAATGTCTAAGTACACATATTCTTATGTGGGATTATGTGTTAGTTATGCATTGTAAACTTGGGGCTTGTCCTAATTATTTAATTTTATGTTCTGTATTTTATGTTTTTTAGCCAGGCCAACTTGTGACTTGATGGGTATATTTAATGTGGGCATATTAAATTAATATAATGGATAGGGTAACTTGTGGCTTGGTTTAGTGTAAGTACATGGCCTTATGGAGCCTAGAGTGATTAGTCATTTAACATGGAGCATGAAATTGAGAATGGGATTCAACATGGAGGAAGTTAGCTAGAGAGGAGTAGCTAAGAAGAGAGAAGTTGAGTAGAGCTAGTAGCTAAAACTTGGGAAATAAGAAGGTTTCTTGGTGGCTTGTGAGCACAAGTTTAGATTATTATTGGGGCTTCTACCAAATTGTGGACATGGGCTAGCTAGGGTTTGGATCCTGTGAGATCTTGCAGAGTTACTATTGTAATTTCTTATGTATTTGGCCATAACCTAGAAGGCCTTGCAACTGAGCATGTTGAATGTAGATCTTATGATTATATTTTGAGAGTTGGCATTATTTGAATCTAAATCTCTATTTTATTCTTATCCTTTCACTATGTGGTTATTTGTTGGGGGCTAGGAAATCTCCTTTGGGGATTCTCCTTCCTTGCACTACATCAATATTCTTTTGGGGGAGTATCTTAAGCATTGGAGAGATGGTTAGCATGATTGGTAGGTTGCATTCATGACTATTGGAATTCTTTAGAATAACTAAGAGGGGGTTGAATCAATTATCCAAGGTCTAGATGTACAAATAATACTTTTCACAACTTAGTGAACCCATATCCATAATACTTTATTATGCATGCATCCATTAGATCATACAAATCTTAAATAGTGTAATTTATTGTCCTAGGTCAAAACAACTTTCCAGAAATATAAACATGAAATGTAATAGATTAAATAACACATTTGACACAAGAATTTTATGTGAAAACCCAATTTGGGAAAAACCACCAGCAACATGCTACTAATTCTCATGCTTCTAAAGTGATGCCTTGTGAAAGACAATCCCTATTAAAGGTTGCAATACACACTATTAAATGTGACCCAGTTGGAGGATCTAAATTACCTTATTAGGAGTGGGCCTTGTTAGAGGAACTTAGATAATTCACTTGGAATGTCACCTGGTTAAAGGATTTACAAATGACTATTACACTAGTACATCTGGAGGTAATTTTTGATGTTAATTTTGGATGGCAGGCCAATTTGGCTTGTCTAATTCATTTAAAAAAAATTGATCCCAATAATGTGAAAATTTCAATGATAGTTAAGTTTTGCGTTGAACTTTTAAGGTTGTTAGGAATATTAAAACGAAGAAGTGAGACTTCATTTAATCATGTGGAAAAGTATGAGTGGGAGGCTTCAAGCATGACCAATCAAGAGCTTTTTAGTGCCATCAAGGTCAGGTTGATGGATTAATTTTCATTCTCCACATCCTCTTCTATTTGGAACTTGCTTTCAAGGTAAGGTCTCATCCTCTTCTATTTGCAACTTTCTTAATTTCAACGTAAGAGTTCAAGGTATTTTTCATTTTTGTTGTAAAGGTTCGAGGTAATTTTTGTTTGAAACTTGCTTAGTTTCATGGTGATGATTGAAGGTAATTTTTACTTTGGTCATCAATTATGGTAATTCAGACATTGTTCATATTGTCCAATTTCTAGATTGGATTCTATAAAGGCCTAGCTATTTAAGATTTTTAAGTGTTTACTAAACCAAAAAAGTTCCCTTGACTATGATAATAAAATGGGTCTATGCCTTCATGGTATAAAATAAAGCCATATTCTCTGCACAAGACTCTCATTGGTTGCCATGTAATGTTATTGTTGTCACTAGTTCCCACAACTCTATTACTTTGGCAAAGACCAAAATGCTAGAAAACATAAAGAATTAAAAATGTAAATCAAGAACATAATAATCAAATAAAGGGCAATACTGAATGAGAAAAGATGATAAACCTAGGATACAAGACCTTAGAAACATTTGAAATGCCAAAGCTTGAAACGAAGAATCCTAAACTAGTAAAACTTCTTATATGCAACCCTTTGAAAAGGGTGAGAAAATGATGAATCATTAATATCATTAACCATATGAACAAAAATATTATATTTTTATCCACTAAAAATTTTAGTTATTTTTAAAAAATGTACCTAAATATTTTAGTTCCTAAATTTTCATTTGAAAGCAAAGTTATTTAAATGAGGTGATAAAATTGCATATGCAAATGTATGTATGTATGTGTTGTGGTTTCACAATGCATGCCCCATTTTCTCTAGAAATGGGGATCCTCTACTTATTTTTTAACCTTTTAGATCCCTAGTCTGAGGTCTAAGCCTTTTTAGGGTTTTTCCTTGTGACTTTGGCCAGTTTGGGTCTTGACCTTAAAAACCTAGATTTCAAAAACCATCATCTAAGGGAGTAAGTTATTTTTGCAAGAAAAAATGGAAAACCTCATGCACATCACCATGTGTGCTAGTGTGCCAAAACATTCAAGGAAAGCACTTCCTCTCTGAAGTGCACAACACCGCACCTCAAAGAGGTGCGCTAGGTCCCAGGTTTATAAAACCCAGGACCCCTTCACCCCTTCTCACCTTTATTTTCCTTTGATCTCATTTTTCACACCAACACATCTTTTATAGGTGCACTACTAAGCCTCTACTTCACTTGAACACAACACAAAACATTGAACACCAAAAGAAGGTGCGCAACAATACACCTAAGTGCACTGTTGCGCACCTTCTTCTTTTTTAAAAATCCTAAAAAACTAAAAAGCCTAAGTAAATGTGCACAACTATACACCTATCTAGGTGCATAGGTACACACCTTTATATAAGCAACCCTTAAAGAGTAAAAGGGTACACATTTAGCACACCCCATGAGGTGCACTAAATGTGTGCCCTTTTTTGCACCTATGTGATATAAGGGTGGAGTGCACCCCATGAGGTGCGCTAGGTGCACACTCTCATATATTAAAAGTTTTAAAAGGGATAAGGTGCACCTAACGCACCTTTGAGGTGCACCAGGTGTGCCCTTTTTTGTTTTTTAGAGTTTAAATAGGTTTTTTGATGTCTTTTCATCAATTAGGGTTTTCTAGGTTTTTTCTATTTCATCATTAGGGTTTGTATTAATTAAGTTTTTTCAAAATTTGGACTAGTAGATGTTGATTTTGTACAAATTCAATGGCTTCTTCATTGTCCTCCCTTGCTATGAAAATGGTCCCAAAATCAGTGATCTTCAAGTTTCAAGGTGTTCTGGCAAAGTCACACTTCCAAGATGATTATTCAGAGACCCAAGACACCAAACTTGGTCATATTGACTCAAATGCATTTTTGGTGTTATGAAACTAACCTATAGAGAGGCCCCCATTGATATCCACTCTTATCTAATTGAGACTAGTCAATGTTGCATCACATATAGTATTGGTACAGTCCTCAGAGCTGATGATGACACTAGCATAAAACTACATCTCTAAAGAAAGGGTTGTGAAAAGTATAACTAAAGAGAGTGTACTAAATCTCTGACCTAAGAACATAGATAAGGTATTCTATCTTTTGAGAGCATATTAGTTTATCCAATTAACCTATCACCAAGCAGAAAGATGGTACGAGAGAACATGTAGAGGAAGCATCTAAAATCATCCAGTCTTCATACATCATTGAGAAGACTCCTCTGGGGTGTAAAGAAGGTAAAGTGGACATGAAAAAAAGTTACATGAAAGAGGATATTAGATATTCTATAATAATCTTGAGTAGATTCATAGGGTTACCAACATCAAGATGCCTAAATATATGGAGGGTGCACTTTATTGAGACTTTCAAGACAAAAAAGATGACAATTGATTGGGCTTCCATTCTTAGTGAGAACTTGGATTAGTAGCTAGTGATGGTTAAGAAAAATATTAAGTTTTACATGACATCCTATTTGGTGTACCTATTAGCTATAAGGGCAATGGATTATCTAGAACTCTTCAAAAAGGGCAGCATACAAGATGCAAATGCATGGTCCTATATGGTATATCCCTAGTCGGCAAAAAAATATTCTAGAGCACAACAAGGAATATAGGATAGTGAATGATGCTTTTATATTTGCAATTATAAAATTCATTGAAGTGGATTATGAAAAGAGGATGTCATATGAGGTAGTAACAAAGATTTCAAAAGTTGGTGCCTATTACATCCAATTTTGAACATTCCCTTATTTGAAGGTAGTGGGTATGACTATCAATCCCAAGAAGCTCCCTAGGTATCCAAGTGATAGACTTATATTGCTCAAGATCACTCGACAACTCTTGTTTTCATATGACAGAGTGAGGAAGAAACATAAGATAACCTGGGTGTAGCCCATTATTATAGGAGCTTTTAGTGTGGTCCAAAGATAAGATATTCAATCTTTTGAGCCTAAGTGGGATTAGTATCCCTTGGAGGAATATAACTCTCCTCATCCTTATTTTGATAATATTGGAAGAGTGTAATAATTATTTGGAAAAACATTCCAACATGAAGATGCAATTGAGGACCATTGGATGAATGTAATAGATGACTATGATATTTGTATAAGGGATTATTGTAGGATGACTCTCTATCTAGAAAGTGGTGCTCTGAAGATAAAGGTTCCTTTAAAGGTAGTGCAATAGGATAATGAGGATGTCCTTGATCCATTATATAACAAAGACAAGATTTGTGATCAACCCATTATGAATGCTGAGATTGATAAGGAATAAAACTTAGATATTAATCATAGGGCTAGGAATGTCATCAAATTGACCAAGGATTAGATCAAAAGAACTTTCAAATTGGATCCAATTACTTAAGTAGTAATCTTCCACCCTATAGCTCACCTAATAAGAGGTCAAGGAGCTAAGGTTACAATGCCCACTTTAAAACTCAGTCCCTAGTGAAGCCAAAAATAGTGCACTAGCTTGATAGAGAAGTTGGATATTATAGGTCTTAGAAAGGTAAAGGCAAGAGGAAGAGAACTTCTCCCCAATAAGCCAAGATAGAAGAAGAACCAATTTAAGCACCACCAGAACCTAGGACAAAATATGTACAGGGGCCCAAGAATGTAGAAGCTATACAAACCCAAGATAATCCTCAAGTGCCACTAACTGAACAAGGGTAGGGAGGAGCTGAAACAAAAGTACAAGAAGTGTCTTCACCTCCTCAACAAGAGGTAAAAGCCTCCCCATCAACTTCTAAAAGAAGAAAGATCAAGACTCTTGTCAAGAGGAGACAAAAGGTGATTAGGAGAGTTATTCCTTTTCCCTCAGTACCAGAGGTTATCCCAGAAGGAGAGAAAGAAGAGGATGATGAGGAAAAAGAAGATAACCTTCCTTTGAATTAGAGGACTCATCATACTAGAGCCACAGAGTTGGAATGGAGAAGAAGTTCCACAATTACACCACCATCAATTCCTGAGCAGCATATTTAGTATACCACTTTAGAAGATGAGTTGCAACAATAGATTGATGAGCATGAGGGTGAAGTCACTGATGTCTTTTAGATGTCAAATTTTTATTTTATACTAGTTGGCACTGGATTGGTGGGAGATAAAATAAGGGAAACTCTAACTAATTAACCTCAATAGGAGGATTGGAGTCAATTTCCATTGTAGCCACAAGGACCCGAAGTAGCTCTACCATCACCAAATTTAGTTACATTTTGTGTGGATAAAGGTTTTGTTACTCCTCTTCCTCCAAGCAATGAAGAAGAATAGTTCCAAGAAGAACAGGAGGAAGAGCTACAAAAAATACCTATTAATGAAGTGTTGGAGGAAGGGAAAATATGTGAGCAAGCTCAAGAGACTTCCCAAGACACAAATGTGAGAACTGTGGAATCAATAGATATAGAGACTCCTAGTGTCGATCTCTCACAAAAGGAGAAGACTTTAGAGAGGAGTGATAAGGGTAAGAGCATAACAGATCAAATTCCTTCATCTTCAAAAGGAAAATCTCTGATGGACCATGTTCCAAGATAGCTAAGAAAAGAGGTGATTAGAAACAAAAGGAAATGATATGATACTGAGGAGGAAGGAATGAGAGAATTAATTGAAGTTCTTAGAAAACTCGAGTCACTACTAAAAGATGCACGAGCATTGGCCTTCATTATGAGTGATCAAAACTAGGATTTATTTGCTCATGTTGCTATCCCTCCTCCACATGTAGATGTTGAAGAATTAAATTTTAAAGATTATCAGATTAGGGAGGTTGTGCTTGGGAAACCCACGTTGGACACAAGTAAGTTGATGGAAACAACTAGGATTAAAGAAGTGTTCAGGAACTTAGAACAAAATGACATAGAATTGATAACACTTTAGAAATATAATGAGATCCTAAAAGGATATCTAAATGAAGTTGTTTGTCCATTAGATCTTAAAAATCCCAAGGAGACTTTGAATGCAACATTAGAGAAAAGGGATAAGGTGACAATACAACTAGACCCATTTTTGAAAGCTTGTCAGCAATGGTGAGAAATTTTTGAAGAAAATGGTGTACAAATTATACAAGGAAATCTTAAACTACTACACCATATGTAGGATAATGCAAATAAGCTTGTAGCCATTTTGAATTAGGATTTTGGTTTGATGGATGAAGTACATACCTGGGGCAATGACTTGCAAACACTATAGTTGATCAAAGGCCAAAGGTATCAGATGCTAATGGAGGTATATATAGTGAAAGAGTTAGATAAAATTGATGATTGGATAAAGAATATTGTGGATGACAATTAAGTAATGGAGATATTACACACAGAGATTCATAAGCTCAAGGATCAAACCCAAGAGAAAATTTTGGAGGTAGAGAACATTACAATGATGTGTGTTTAGATATCTTTGAAGATGATTCAAGGGAAAAATTGATGACTGTGGAAGCACTTGTTGAATAGTTCTAGAATTTTTTTGAAGAAGCTTCTAATGATGATGATATTAGGCAAGCATTCAGAACTGAAGAAGATTTAGATGTGAAACTGGGTGATTTTGCTAAGATTTGCATCGAGGTTGGAAACTATAGATAGAAAGTGAAGGAAAAATATGAAGCCTTAGATTTTCTAGATATGGCTCAAGTCACTAAGATTATTGAGAAATTTAAGAGCAAATACCCAAACATAGCTTTGGTATGAAGGGGAACAAAACCCAAAAGCTAGAATTTTAGTTTTGACACTTGGTGAAATTTTGCATTTTTTGAACCTGCTTCTAAGGTCCATAGGTGTGCCAAGTGCATAGGTGCACTAATTTTGAGGTGCACTTTTTTAGAGGTGTACTGGAATTTTTTGAAGAGTCATAAGTGTATTGAAAGTTCTAAATTTAGAGCTTTCCATGCATTAGAAATACATCCTAACGAAAGTTTGACTCCTATAGACACCTGGTGAAGAAGAAACTTCTATTTTTGGCACTTACAGACACTCCTACATCATCTAAAGGCTTTCTTCTCATGATTTCTTTATTTTAAGATATGTAAAGGTTCATGCATCCATTTAATGACATAAATATGGATGGAGTCCTACTAAGCATCAATTAGAGAGTCAGTTTGTACATAAATAGATTTGTTTTATTAGTTTAGAAGCATATGTTTGCATAAAGAGATCTCTCACTCTCAACATAAAATGATGAGAATATTTCCTATAAATTGATGAATGCAAAATGTATTCCAGGCCATCTATATTTTGATGCAATAATATATATGCTATTGGTGCTTGCATTTGGAGTGTAATGATTCTTGCCTAAGTGTGTTATATTTTGTGGATGTATATTCATGGAATGTAATTGAGCCAACAATTTTATTGCATTATTATGGTTGTGTGATCTTTTAATTTTGATGTTTTCTATAGGTCTACCAAGTTCGCTAACATACTTAGTTTGAGAAGAGATCACCTTTTGTTCCTGCATAGCTTTTTGTCTTGCATGAGTACACTTTCTATGGCCTTTCAATTTGATGAAAAGTTAAACATCTTACAGTTACTAAATTTCCATCGATGATTACATCAATGGAATTAAGGAAGAATTGCTCCTATTTTCATCAGTTACCCATCGATATTTTCAAATTCTTAACTCAGAGATGCATTATTTGCGTGGTTTATGTCTGTTCGGATTTTACTTTTCATGTCATTTGCTTAAAATTTCTTATTACCCTATCTTGGTTATTTTATTTACTAACCCCTTGGTTAAATTAGAAATTCATATAGTTGCATTGTTAGATTACATTTATCATGAAACAAAAAAATACAAAAATATATTTCTTTTTGTGTGGTTGTTATTTTGAGATAACAAGCAAATTCAAAATCTTATTCGAGTTTTTTAAGAACTAGCAAAGGCCTCCTCATGAACACTCACATTTATCTTCTACTAAGCAAATTCCAATAGATCACAAGATCTCCTAGAACCTTGGAGTTGATCCTAGATTAACTTTTCAAAAGAGGAGTTCAAAAGGATTCCTGTCGTTAAGCATCGTGCAAAATGATAGCTCAACAATATGTATGTATGTATGTGTATATATGTATATGTATGTATCTATATATGTATGTATATATATGTGTATGTATATGTTATGGTGGGATGAAGATCGAATTAGCATGAGTAAGGAAAAAGCAAAAATCTACAAGTTTCAATGTAATGAAATGACCTTTAATACCTCCAACACCTAAATAATTGTCAAAGACCTATACTATGATCCAATGTGGTTTTAATGGTCTTAAAATATAAACTATAAGGTGATTCAACTAGTTCTTCCCTTCCACAAACTCATTGTGGTCATAAACTAGAAAATACACAAGATAGGCCTAGTAACCCTGCCGATTAGGTCTCCAACAAGCTTCTAAAATGCATAACTTTCAAGACTTCCAAAACAATAAGAAAAAATATAACCTTTTAAGATACCCTTTATTGAATACTTCAACATGCCAAAATATATAGATAGGGTTACTTTGGAAAATAGCCTCTGTTTTAATGCTTGATCAGCAATTTAGGCCTCCTAGATGATGGATTTGCAAAGCAACTATGAGTGAAAATTACCACCAAACTTCAAGATTCTCCATAGTCTCATAAAATGAGTTTAATTAAGGTAATTTGTAATAAATTTGAGCTTATAGACCCTACAAGTGCAAAAACCCCAATTTTTGTTTCAAAACCTTCAACAACTAGGGCTTCCTCAATCTATACTTTCTCAACACTTTCTTCAACAGCTGATGGATGAAACAACTTTTCCTTACCATATGTAGATAAAATAAAACATAAAATTATCCACCCCTTAAGGCCAATTTCCTACTTCTGTGGCATACTCAACAATTTCAATGTAAAATTCCTTAAATTAATTATGGTGATCACAAATTTTTTTCATTCCCTCCTTCAAAAATGCATGTAGAATGGTTAGTTGCTATAATAAATATTGGAAATAAGCCATTCCATGATAATTAGGAACTTACATTCATGGAATGATGATTTCATAATTGAGTCATCAAAACTGCCTACAAATTGGAGAGTATTATGATAGTCAACAAAATATGAATGGAAACACTTCTGGAAACCTTGAATTAAAGCATGAAATTGGAAGATTAGATAATAGGTTAATTTCCTTGTTTCATTCAAGTTCAAATTTCCTTCAAAGATAACTAAAAAAATTGACAAAACTCATAAATCTTGTAAAAATAGAGGTTTTCTTATTAAATCTTTTTGTTGTCCATATTTTATCTCTACAATGTAATTATAGTCTATTAGCATGTCCAATAGTTGACTATTGAAACTTGAGACTTATATGTTGAAGGAAAATTATAGATAGGTGGATTTTTTTAAATATAAACCAAGAATTTCTTCCCCATCCTCATACCCTTCTACTCACCAACCATTAAGAGTTTTCACCATGGGAATTAGGAGATATTCATTATTTTCATTCAAATCCTAACTGCAGGGTAGGGTAAACAACATGCTTAATAAAATCCAAAACTAAAACCACATTCTCCTATTAAAAAAAAAAACAAGTTATTGCATTCATAAATCCTCAAAAACTCAACTTTCTAAAAACATGACAACCAATGATTATCGCTCTACAAACAGATTTTAGAAAGATTTACTATGCATGATTCTCCCACCAAAAGGATTGCTATTTCATTCCAAATCTATACAGTACTATTCCAACCCTAGACTAGGTTGAAGATAATCAATTCATAGGTTACAACTCTTGACCTTATAGCTTCATCCTTCTAGCTTCAATCAAAATAATGATCTAACTGCTAGACTTCTAGATTACAAGAAAAATTGCAAAAAGTTGCATGACAACTTTTATTGCATTTTTTTGTAATTTTCACAACTTTTACAAAAACTTCAAATAAAAGACTCCACATGCCTTCAAAACGATACCACAATATGTAGAAAGATTATAAAACATAAAAATAGATATTTTTTGTCAACTTACAATGTTTGATCAATCGTTGAGCAACCTTTGACTTTCCTATAACCTTATTACAACATGTAAACAACTTGCATAAATGCATGTTTGAGATTGCCTAAACTATCTTGTGTTAACTTGGATGCTTATTGACCTTCTATACTATCCTACTTGGTGTTTGACCACCTTATTTAGGACCTGGAGCTCTACACCAAGATCTAGGATTTCGTTATCATGCCCTTTTCATTGATGTATATGTATGTATTAGTTTATTACATGCTTGATTTATCTCTACCTTCAACATTAACTTTAGGAAAAATTCATCAATATTAGCCTCATTTTATAGAAAAATATTTCACTCCTTCAACTATATCCTTGATTTTATGGGATTTGGGTACCACCAAATAGGTATATGTCAGCTTTATCTTCCTCAAGTGAGGGAAATGTGGGAATAGAAGTGGAAAGTGATACATCTAGTAGGTCTACGAAAGAGAGACAAACTAGAGGGAAAAATATTAGAAGAAAATTCAATAAACTCATGCATTTTTTCCTTGCTTAAGGGGGTTCATGTTCTTATGATGATGAGACAAAGGGTGACATCAAGATTGCCTTGAGGTACACACATCTTGAGAAAGAATGGGTGCAATGTTAATGAGAGGATATATCATAGAGCTCCATCATCATTACATGGTTTGGGCCTATTTTCCATGGATGGTATAAGGTTAGTTATAACAAGGTTATTGAATTAATGGAGTTGTAGGACCTTGTTACAGTTATCAAAATTGGATATAGATAGTTCAATATTAAAAAAGTATGTGTAGGTATGCACTATCAACAAATTATTTACATTGGAAAAAAAATAATCAAAGTAAAAGACTTGTTGTGTACATTAATGGAAGGCTAAAAGCAATAGGAAACATTTTAGGTTTTATAAATAGTATGTGTCCTAGGTCAACTAATAAGTGACCCAATTGCATTTTTGAGGTGTGCAAGGGAAATCATGTTTTTCTATGTGCGATAAAATCAATAAGTTTAGGGGAAGAGTTGCTAATAGATTACAATTTGAATCACATAGATACAAAGAAAGTTATTATCAAGGGACTTTTAAGTACTATATATGTAAAATTTAAACTAATTACTTCCAATTAGAACTCTAATATACAATATACCATTTTAATAATAAATTTTTTTTCTCTAAGTGGACTATTCCTTTGATTATGATGATGTTTTTATAAATTCTTTGTCACTGGGTGACATGGCCAATCCATCAGATGATAGAGGCAAGGATTTTTCTCCCACCCCTTCTCTGACATAGGTAAACCTTCCATATAAAAATTAATGCAATTGTAATTTTACAAAATGTCAGATTATTATGTTACTTTTGTGAAGATTTTGGACATGTTTTGAATTTTTTACTAATATGTTTTGTCATAGTTTGATTCATAGGGAAAGGGAAAGGAAAAAATTGCACAAAATCAATTACTTGCTGATATGGCAGCCACTGTATTATGTGATGATGACATCACATATAGTAATTCTTAGGCTTGCGATGGATCTACATCTGATAGAAGAGAAAAAGCCCATAAGAAATGAATTGTGTTGTAGACCACTTTGTCTGGAAGTAAGCAAAAAAAAGTCTTTGGCTAGGACAATAGTTTAATAAAGATTTATATTTTATACTAATTTATGGATCATGAACCATAGTATGTATGTTTTGTTACAATATTTTTTGAGACCACACCAAGTTCTTCCACCTGATGAAGGTACCAGTGTACATCCTATAGGTATGTGATTTCAATTCTCAATCATCAGAAGGGACATTATTCTATTCATGATTATTATTGATAGTTTTGTATTACTATTGTCATGTTCACTCTTCTCCTTTACTGAACCACTTGTATTCATTCTTTGATACTTGAGATGATACAATCCATTATCCATACTCTATAATTGATACTCATTCCAAAAATGTTATCTTAGGTGTATGCAAAAAACTCATATATCTTTTCTAATTATAATTGTTGAACCTTTATGATGATATAGTCTTAAATGTACATATCCTCTTGACTAATTCCATGTCCATGAGCTTGTGATGATATGATTTTGATATCTGTGTTGTACATAATAGTAGGTCTGAAACTTTCTATCATTGCATCTGATATGATTCTATTTTCATTGTCATAAAAACTTACAAATCCATATAAATTCATTTATGAATGTCTTTTTCATTACAAGCTCCTCATTGATAATTACCTTAATTTAGTGTGTCCTTTTATGTTGCTTTCTCTATAAGTTGTATGCAGACATGGAGCTACGCTTGCAAGAGATTGTGTATCACATTTTTCCACCAAGGAGGAGAAAGTATTTGATTGTCGCTATTAAGGTCTATTAGTTCTTTAATTTTACTGGCTTTAGGTTCTTATACTATCTTTTTTATTGTCAATATCTTAGGAGACTCTCTACAAGTATAAAGCATGAATCTATACAAGTCAAATAAAGGTGGATGAGTGTAGATCATAGGATGAAAGATGACTCCAAGATTGGAGGGACATGAGAGCATTAGAAACCATAGACCATAGAGTTTATTTAGTTGATACCAATAATTTCTTCTAGGTTTTAATTTATTATCATCATTATTTTTCCAAAAATAAAAAAGAAACCTTGAGATCCCTGTTCTCTCCAAGCTCCTTAAAGTCTATCATAGCAAAAGTTATGTCTATATTGAGAGAAAAAGGTCAAGAATTCTATAAGTAGTGAAGATAGAAGCATGTATTTGTTAGTATGCAAAAAGTGTGCATCATTACTTTATTGTAGTTATTGTCATAACCAATGGTAATGATATATAATGATGTTTATTTTCTGTTTGCCACAATGGTGTTGTATGTCATGAAAACATTTGATTATTTGTCATGGAATAACCTTATGAAGTAACTTGCCACTATCATTTTAAAAAAGTGCTCTCATATTTAAAGACCTCCTTGATATGCTTTGACATAAATGGAATTATGTTGTCATAGTTCTCTAATTTGATCTTGTATTGCCTTCATATGCATTATTCACATATATTGATGATTGACATGCTACATTAAAAATGTGTTCAAAACTCCCCACTATTGGACTTGGAAAATATAGTCATAAAATTGGCCCTTGAGCATAAAACTATGACTCTAGTTTCTCATTCAAAGATATGGTCTATAAATGAAAATCAATTTGATTAGTTTCAAAGGGTATATATTTTTAAAAAAACTTTGACTACCATCGATATTTCAACATTTACTACTGTTGATGGTATAAGCAACCCGTTGAAACACCTCTACAAGTCATCACTATTTTGATGCATCTTATTATGGAGAGTATGATAGACCCATCAAATTATCTCTCACATTTATTGATAGTTTGATGAATCCTATTATCAATGATGTGCAATACTCGTCAAAGAGTCTCTCACAGTTGTTGATATTTTGACATTCTAAACTAATTTTTTGACACTATTATGTGACAATGATGGTAATAATTTTTGATGGATTTTATCATTGATACATTGACACCCATCTAGTGCGTTGAACTTTCAACTCATGTTTAGTGATAGTAGTTTTCAATGTTTTCAAGTCGCAATTTTGACAGACGTGCATAAAAAATTAGGTCCAAATTTACTAGTGTTAGGCCAACCTTAATCCAAAGGATTTACCCTAGACTGATAGAATGATTAAAAAGTAACAATAAGGCTTGATCTAATAAAAAATTATAATTCACTTGTAGATTATAAATCTCTATTTCTGTCCTCCATTCTACTTGGCTTTCACACACTTCAGCTCTGATAGCTTGTTCACCCTTTAAGCATTCATATTCTTAAGCCTTCTTGCTTTGTATGTTATTTGCAATCTCTTCTATTCAGCCACTGAATGAAGAAATACCCTAGACTCCTTGTCTTCCCTAGGTTCTCATACATGAAAAACTTTTCTTTTGACCAACTCTCTCTATAAAAGGAGATTTAAGATCTTTTTCTGCTTATCCATAATCATTTAGTTTAGGGTTAGGTGGGATACAATGAATCTACCCACTTCACCATTGTTTCCTCTGAAAAATTCTTCTACAATCTTCCTTGAATTTTCCTAAAAATGGGTTACCTTGAATTATGTGCCACCAAATCATCATAGTTATCTTCCACACACTTCACACAATTCAAGGAAACAAAATAGTCAACTCAGATTCATCAAATCTACAATTTAACATGAATACTAGCACTTGACATCAATATATTGTAAGCCAACTTCTATACTATTCTTTCACTTAGCCAACACTAGTTCACTTGGCAATCAATAAAATTTACTGATGCTTGGCACTACTAAACTTTACTTGGCTTATACTATGTTCACTTGACATACACTAATTTTCATTTTTCTTGACTCCAACTAATTTTTTGCTTGGGTTTCACTAACTTTTATCGTCACCGATTGTGTACTTGATCAAGCTTGGTAGACACAATTCTTCTTACTTGTTCTTCTAGACTTAATCAGTGTATCCAACCTTTGCAACCTTATGTAGATAAATAATACACTATAGCATCAGTGTCCTAACTGATCTTTGTACTCCTTTTTCATACTATAACTCAACCTTTCCTCTAGGTTTTCTTGTTATCTTTTTTGATCAAATCCTCTTCATTAATCAAACAAATGATATTACTTAGTTATCTTATCAACAAGTAGCAGGTTTGACATTAGTGATAAAATGATGATTGTTCCATTACAGTTTCTTCACTTCAAAAACAATCTCATATCAACAATCTCCCTCTTTCTCATTGCTAGAAAACCAATACCAATAATAATATCAAAAAGAAAATAATTCCTTGTATTGAAATCTCTCCCTCTATCAACATCTTTTATCTTCTATATAGGCTATAAAACTCTATTGTTATCAACAAACAATCAACTCTTCCTTATGACTCCCTTCATCTATCATCTTGTAGGGCTTCTTCTAACTTATATCTCCCTTCGTACTTTCTCCCTCTTACTAGGTAGATTTATTTCTTTTAGACATTTCTCCCTCATTAGTAAACATCAAGTACACTATCTCCCTCTAAGTAGATATTTCATATTTCTTTCTCCTTCTAAATTATTTCTCTCTCTTTCTCACTATGTTTGCTATTCTATTCTTTATTTCTCCCTCTTTGACAACAATTCCAAAAACTTGTCATCTCAACATGTAGATGTTAACATTTTCAGTTTCTTCGTCTATCACCTAAATTGTGATTGTAAATTTTCTAATTCAATTTCTTCATCACTTTAGGTAGCTCCTAAAGTAGATCCACTACATCAAGTTGTAAGATACAAAATTCAGCTTCAGTTAATGCATGGAACTACTCATGCTTCTTAAATAGCTTTTGATAGGGGTATTACACCTACTTTACCTCTTAGATACTCATGAGCATCCTTAGGTAAAGATTTTATGAAGATATCAACTATCTGCTCTTTTGTATTCACATATTTCATCCTCACTTCTTTGTCTTGAACTAACTCTCTCAAGTAATGATACTTGATTGAAATATGCTTAGTCTTTGTGTGCATCATAGGGTTCTTTGATATATTTATAGCACTTATATTATCACAATAAAGTACCACTGATTTAGTGATTTCCTCCTTGATACCTTTGAGTAGTTGTTTGATCCATACAATGTTTGTACAATTTACTGCAACAACAACATATTCAACTTTAGCAGTAGATTGGGATATGCAATTTTGTTTCTTTTTGGTCCATGTGACCAACCTCTTTCCTAAGGAAAATGATCCTCCACTAGTGCTCTTTTTGTCATCAATGTTTCGAGCCCAATCAACATCAGTGTAGGCTCTCAACTTAAATTTATCATTCTTCTTATAGTATAGACTATAGTCTTCTATTCCTTTTAGATATCTCATTATTCTCTTAATAACCATGAAATGATTCTCCTTAGGATTAGCAAAGAATCTTGCAAAAATCCCAATAGATAATGCAATGTTAGGTATGCTATATACTATATATTGCAATTTTCTAATCATAGACCTCTATAATGTTTGATTCGCATCAACTAAATCATCATTCTTTGAGAACTTGTGTCATGTTACCATAGGTGTGCTAACTAGTTTGGAATCTTCTAATCCAATTTTTTTAAATATTTCCTTCACATACTTGTATTGAGTAATGTATATACCATATTTCATCTGATATACTTGGTAACAAACAAAGAACTTGATCTCTCCAAACATAGACATCTCAAATTCTTTCTTCACTTCATTTTTAGTTGCCTTACTTAATATATCTTGACCTCCAAATATGCTATCATCAACAAAAATTTCAGCTAGTAAAATACCTTTACTTCCTTTTGTCTTCAAGTATAGATTGTTGTTATCATCAAACCTCTCAAATCCAATCTTCACAAGATAAGTATGAAGCCTCTCATACCATGCTCTTGGGGCTTGCTTCAAACTATATAAAGCTTTGTGTAGTCTATATACAATGTTCTTATTGTTAGCATCAACAAATTCTTCTGGTTGTTCTATATAAACCTCTTCTTCTAATATGCCATTCAAAAATACAAATTTCACATCCATTTGATAAACTTTGAAACCTTTGTATGCAGAGTAAGAAAGAAAAGTTCTTACTCCTTTCAATCTTGCAATAGGGGAAAATGTTTCTCCATAGTCTATTCCTTCTTCTTGTGCATAAGCCTTGCAAACTAATCTTTTCTTATTCCTTGTGACTTCACCATTTTCATCTAACTTGTTTTCGTGCACCCACTTTGTTCCAATCACATTTTATCCTCTAGTTTGGGAACTAGATTCCATGTCTTGTTCTTCTCAATCTGTTCAATCTC
This sequence comes from Cupressus sempervirens, assembly GCA_028749045.1. NCBI lineage: Eukaryota > Viridiplantae > Streptophyta > Pinopsida > Cupressales > Cupressaceae > Cupressus > Cupressus sempervirens. The sequence goes on along the minus strand of CM053785.1, from coordinate 249,066,371 downwards.
TTCTTTCATGGCTTTACTCAAGTCCTCATTAAGGAATCTTTCACTATCTTAGGCTCATGCATGCTTCAAAAACATGCATCACTTCTCAGCTTGTTCCTTGTCATTGGTCTAGCATCTTTGTGTCCAATATTTGGTTCAATAGGGTGATGTATTTTTACATACTTTGACAATCTTGGTTCTTGTCTACCTTCCTCATTAGGTTTGTCAACTTCTAAATCACTATGCACTTCTCTATCAAGTAATTCAATATCTCTTTCATGTACACTAATCTTAGAATCAAAATGTGCCTTGACTTTTGTTTACAAATTGATTACTGATTATGACTTAGTTCCTAAATTATAATTTGATTCTTGAATGCAACTCAACATTCATTGTATGTGATTTGAAAGTCACTTAAACTTGTTATTGATTTGCAACTTGGTTTACAACATCTTCATTAGTAGGCATACCTTCATGAAAGTACACAAAATATTTGTATTCCTATGGTTCCTTCATAGGTTTAGCCTCATGTACCTATGTGTATTCATCAAATTTCACATTTTAACTTTCTAAAACTTTGTTAGTGTTAGTATTTAAATACTTATAAGCTTTACTTCTTATGGAATAGCCAAGGAATATAACTTCTTCACATTTAGCATCTAATTTACCATTCCTAAAATCTTTAAGAATGTAACACTTGCTTCCAAATACCTTAAAATATTTTACATTGGGTGAATATCCATACCATATCTCAAAAGGTTTGAATGAATGCTTTTCTTGACTTGCACATAGTCCAATGTATAGACAACTATACTTACAACTTCTCTCCAATATTTTAAAGCAATATTCTTCTCCATCACAAGTTCCCTAACACAAATATATTCCTCCTTTTAGCAATTTCATTTTGTGGAGAGGTCCTAGGTGCAAATGTATTTCTTTTGATTCCCTTATCATTATTAAACATATAAGATTCATTTGATATAAATTCTCCTCCTCTATTAGATTTTAGACATTTCAGACTTTTGCTTGTCTCCTTCTTAACTCTTACTAAGTACCACTTAAACATTTGAAAAGCATCAGATTTCTATTTCAAAAAAATAACTGTCATCATCCTAGAATAATCATCAAAAAATACAATAATGTACTTGTTGTATATGAGAAATATGTTAGCAAGTAATACTAATCTATTAAGAGAACAAAAGCATTAAGTAGCATAAAAACCATAGCATATAAGAGAGACAAAGTGAAACCCTCAAATGAGAATATGAGCCATAGAATGGCTCTCCCAATGAGGATGGTCACTTGATTTAGGGATGAGTCTATTATGTGGATGTGGGATGTATGCTCAAGGCTTCTCAAACTAGCTTCAATGGTGTTCTTGATGGATTTTGGCATGGGTGAATGGATTTCATGTAAAACTTGCTCTCAAAATGGCATTATAACTTTAGCTCAAGGATTGTGATGAAATGGCTTGGGAGGGGATTCAATTTATAGGCTAAGGGCTTGAGGGATGGAGGGCTAAGATGGAAGGAAAGATGAAAGCTTAAGGAGGGCTAGGATGCACTCAAAGGGGAGCACATGGATTGTGCTTGTTTAGCACCAACCAGGGAGTGACACATGTCACAAGGTGAGTGGATGAAGGAAAGGGGATGGATGAGTCAAAAAAGGAGGCTCAAGGGATAATAGCTTAATAAAGACCCTTCATTATGGCTTGTCAGAGCTTGTAAGAGTCTTTATGGCTTTTGTAAGAGCATTCATTGTTGGGTGGTTGGGATATTTTGGAGGGAGTTGAGATTGTTGACTTTCCTTGGCTTAGGAAAGTCTTAAGCTTGCTTAGGGAATGTGACAACATTAGGGGGTGGATTAGGCTTGAGTTTAGGATTAGATTAGGGATGTTAGAGATTTGCAAGTGGATGGTATTCATGAGGGTGGGTGAGTTAGTAGCTAAGCTTGGTTAGTATGGGTGGATGGGGTGGATTATACTTAACAAGGGGGTTTAGGATAGGTTAGGGGTTATTAGATTTGAGGGTTTTATTTATAAAATAGATTTATTTGATAAATGGGGATTTTGGAATTAGATAGAAGAATAGGATTTAATTGATAAATGATAGGTTATTTGATTTATCAGTTAGGACTATAGATGATTAGTTAGATTAATCAGCTAGGGGATGGAAAAGGATTAATTAAATAGGAATTTAATTAATGATGCCTTTAGAAATAACTAAATAGGATTACCAAAGTAGTGTAATCAAATTTAGGTGTCTACATTTTGCCCCTCTTTGACATAGTGTTGAGACAACACTATTTCAAAGAAGTTTGAATGAAGATGACACGAGGAAGATATTTTTAGCAACAAGGTTGCCCCAGTCTCGGATAAGAAGAGGAGAGACTAGACTTAGATGATGCCCCCTCAAGAAGGTGGCAGAGAGATAAATGAGGCTTGACAACTTCTTGAAAAATACAAGAATCCGAGATGAGCAGAGACATAGATTGGAAAAGAGAAGGGGCTGAATTAGCTCAAACTCTCACTATGGGAGAATGATGAAGGGCTAATTAGAGGCACAAGAGGAAGCAAGCATAAGACTTTAGGGAAGGTGGAGGATGAAGGAGCAGAGGGCTATAAAAAGGAATCTAGGATAGGGAGATGGATGAGGGGATTATAAAGCTGATGCAACAGGATTTCAAAGAGTCTGATTGGTGCAAGATGGGTTTCGGAGATCCCTAGGACTAGGATTGTGGATCTCAAAAGATGAGGCTTGGTGGATTGATTTGGATTGGTGGATCCCTAAGACTAGGATTGTGGATCCCTAAAGCTAAGAGTGAGGAGTAATTCAAAGAGATATTGATGCATAAGCTGGTGGAGGAGAGACAGATGCTGGAGATGGATGGGGGATAATGGAGATGAAGGGATTCTATTGAAGCTTTTTGAGCGGGGGGATACTTCAAAGAGAAGTACTGCCATGTAGTTGATCACTAGATTTGCTATAGGATTGTTGGTTAATTGCCAAGGTTACGAAGAACATCAAGGCCTTTTCACCAACTATCCAAAGGACTGACAAACTAACTCAAAACAAACATGCAAGGATTGCCCCAGCATCACACATGAATCTCGAAAGAATTAGAGTGGAACTAACACTAGGTAGCCCACAAGCAAAAAAGAAAAATAAACAAAAGACTTGATCAAGACCTTATGCCCAGATTGCCCCATTTGTAGTATACCATGATATGGAAGATCGTGGCAACTTTGAGGAGGGAACAAAATTTTTTTTTGGAAAAGATACTTCAAGACCAAAAAGGGAAGAGATTTCAAATCAAAAAAAATTGAATATCCAAAAGAGAACTGTTTGCCAACAAGATGGGTAGAATGAGGTACTAACGGACCAAGATCAGACATGAGGAAAGCTATATTTGGCAAGGATCTATCGAAGAGCACCTAAGCTGATGGATCTGGATGAGTGATGCGTCTGACAAACTGAACTAAGAAGGATAACACTTTGGTGATAGGAGATCTAGCTAAAGGATGCATTGGAATAGCTAACCAAGGGTTGTGCAATGTGTGCAAGATGCTGATCAAGGAGGAACTGACACGAAAGCTGGATAGATACAATGGTACTAAGCTAAAAAGGATGTACAAGCTGACAGACCAAGATATGTTACAAATGTACAAGGTTGTTCATGTTTGGGTTTTGTGAGATGGAAATGTTTATGAAGGGTGGGATGTCTGCAATAGTTGATAGGCAGATAGGTAGATGGTTTGTGAAAAGCTTAAGGAAAATGGAATTCTTTGTGTGTATGTGATAGGATACAAGCTAGGATACCAGATTATTTACAAGTTGGAATATGGTACAAGCTTTGGAAAAGATTCAGATATACAAGCTATGCTACAAGGGGGGATACAAGATTTACAAGCTAGGGTACAAGATTTACAAGCTGAGTTACAAGATTTACAAGCTGTATAGGAGGTATTTACAAGCTCCAATAGATTTTGGATATTTGGTTGGAGCACCAAGGGAACAAGCAGGTGTTTTATGGGATGGTGGGTGAATGGATGAGGGATATGATAGTGATAGATAATGGATTAGTCTTAGTACACAAGGTGCTTGAATTATTAGGTTTTCACCAAGGTACCTATCCAAGGCACTTGAATTGCCAAGTTTTCACCATTGGATGCTTATTTCTCTTTACTATTTTTTTTGTATTTTTCAAAAGCTGGGTATACCAAGGATCTTCAAGCATAGAACTTCTTGAGATGAATGATGTTAGTAGGATCATTCAAGAGTTCTCCTTCCAGTGTAGATAACTAATAGGCTCCAGAGCCAAAGGATGCAGTGACAACATAAGGACCAAGCCATGTAGGTTCAAACTTGCCTTTCTTTTCTCGATTAGCTTGGACTTTCATATTTTCATTGAGGACCATGTCACCTGGTTGAAAGTGTCGTGGGAGCACCTTCTTGTTGAAATTTCTTCTGAGACGAGTTTGGTAGATTATGAGATGATCATAGGCTTGTTGTCGCTTCTCATCTAAGAGATCTAGCTGGGTGAGCCGAGCTACTCTGTATTCTTCATTTGATATTTGCCCTTGCAAAGATATGCGCAAGGAGGGAAGTTCAACCTCTATAGGTAGTACCGCTTTGGCACCATAGACTAGGGAGTATGGAGTTGTGCCTATGGATGTACAAAAGAAGGTTCGATAGGCCCATAGGGCTAGATTTATTTGTAGGTACCAATCACGATCAAAATCATTGACAACTTTCTTTAGGATTTTGAGGAGGGTTTTGTTAGTTGCCTCTGCTTGGCCATTACCTTGTGGGAAATATGGGCTAGAAAAGTGGTGATGGATGTGGAGGAAAGTGCATAATTCTTCCATGTTGAAATTTTCAGAGTTACCTCCATGGTCGGTGAAGATGGTGGATGGGATGCCAAAGCGGCAAACAATGTGGTACAAGATGAACTTGGAGACCTGAACTCCTATAGCTGAGACTAGGGGGACTACTTCCACCCATTTAGTGAAATAGTTTGTAGCTGTTATTATCCATTTATGACCATCAGATGAGAGGGGTGTGATAGTTCCAACTAGATCAAGGCCCCAACAAGCGAAAGACCAAGGTGGTGCAATAGGCTGTAGATCCTGTGCTGGAGCATGCACAAGATTTGCATGTTGTTGACATGGGAGACACTTTCTGACAAAGTCACAGGAGTCTTCTTCAATGGTAGGCCAATAGTAGCCTACTCTAAGGATTTGTCACGCTAGGACAATATCACTCGTGTGGGCATCGCAAAGCCCAGAGTGTACTTCTTTTAACACCATCGCAGCCTCATTTTGGTCTAAACATCGAGAGAGAGTATTGTGATAACCTCGACGATATAGGGTATTGGCTATGATAACATAGTGAGAGGATTTTTGGATGAGGTTCTGGCATTGGGTACGTGTGAGGTGAGGGGATATGATACCATCATTAAGGTAAGCATGAATCTCATGGTACCAAGGGGATTGGGGACCAACCAAGATACAAACACAGTTTGAGTCATCATTCACATAGGCAGGTGTGAGGAGCTGCTCGACTAAAAACTCATACTGTGTAGCTACTTGGGGAATTTCCAAGAGCGAGCCAATAGTAGCCATAGCATCTGCTACTTTGTTTTGTATTTGAGGCACTTGTGTAAACTAAAGCTTTGTAAAATGCTGGGTTAGCTGATCAACTAGCTCTTTGTAGGGTAATAGCTTTTCATCTTTAGTTTGATATTCATTTAGGGCTTGCTTAATGATGAGCTGAGAATCACCAAAGATTTGTAACTCAGTGATGTTCCATTCTGTAGCTATCTTTAATCTTGCCATGAGAGCCTCATATTCAACTATATTGTTGGTGCTAGGGAATTGTAGTTTAAAAGCTTTTGGAATGTAATCTCCTTGAGGTGTGACCAACAATATTCTTACCCCTGATCCACGAGATGTGTATGAACCATCAAAATAAAGCTTCCATGGGGGTTGTTCTTCAATTAGGCAGATATGCATCTATTAGAGGTGCATTAGCTAGGTGATCTACTATAGCTTGCCCTTTGATTGCCTTTCTATCCACATAACCCATTTGGCCAAACGGCTTGTAAGTGCTATTCTGGAGAGCATATACTTGAGAGGGTCAATCTTGGAGACTAGTTGGATGGTATGACTTAGCATGTAGTGGAAAAGCTTTTGAGTTGAGAAAACAACTGCCAAACAAGCTTTTTCCATAGGAGTGTAATTGAGTTCATAACCAACTAGGGTTCTATTGATGTAGTAGATGGCTCTTTCTCTGCTATAGTCATCGAGCTGTGCTAGAAGTGCCCCTAGAATAGTAGGTGTTGCTGATATGTACAAAATTAGGGGACGACCAGGAACTGGTGGAACCAAGATAGGGGGATTAATGAGATACTGCTTGAGATGGTCAAAGCTGCACTGACATAAAGGATCCCACTTGAAGTTCTCATCCTTCTTCAGTAAATGTGAAAATGGTGTACACTTATTTGTAAGCTGGGAGATGAAGCACCGAACAGATTGAAGCTTTCCCTGAAGAGAAAAAAGCCGTCGTAGTGTCTGGGGAGGAGGCATGTCTAAGATAGCTTTGACCTTCTTGGGGTCGATCTCTATACCTCATTTAGAAACTATAAAGCCTAGAAGCTTGCTAGATGTGACCCCAAAGACACATTTCTTGAGATTCAGCATGAGATGATATTTGGCTAAACTATCAAAGACTTTCTCCAGGTCAACAAGATGATCCATGAAGGTATGAGACTTGACCAAGATATCATCCACATAATCCTCCAAAATGCTATGGATGAGATCATGAAACATGGCTATCATAGCTCTTTGATAGGTAGCCCCAACATTCTTTAGGCCAAAAGGCATCATGTTGTAGCAAAAGGTTCCCCAAGGGGTAGTGTATGTTGTCTTATGCTGATCCTCTTCTGCAATCTTGATTTGATTATACCCAAAAAATCCATCCATGAGGGACAAAATTTCATGTCTAGCTGTAAGATCTACAATCATATCTATGTTGGTCAAGGGAAAATCATCTTTTGGAGAAGCTTTGTTAAGATCTCTAAAATTAGTGCAGATTCTGATGTCATCGAAAGGTTTAGTGATGAAGACCCTGTTGGAGATCCACTCTGAGTAGTCGATAGGTCAGATAACCTTAGCAGCTAACATTCTTTCTAATTTAGCTTTGACCAATAATGCCACCTTTGGGTGCATTTTTCTAAGCTTTTGTCTGACGGGCTTGATCTTTGGATCAACTACAAGATGATGAACTACAAGCTTTGGATCAAGTCCTGGCATGTCCTGATATGACCATGCAAATCAGCCAATGTTCTCTCTTAAGACCTCAAAGAGGAGGTCAGCTTGGTCTTGTGATAGGGATGCAAAAATATGAACAAGTCTGGGGATCTCTGAAGAACCGATTTTGACTTCTCTAGTATCCTCAATTAGAATAGAAGATATCTCTAGTCGATTATCTTGAGGAGGTAATGCTAAATCCTCATGTTCTAATTGTGGCTTTGGATGTTCTTGCTGAGGGGTTCTCTTCACTACCTTAGCTAGTCCCAGATTCACCTTAGTTCCAGTTTTGGGTGTATCAGAACTAGGTTGGGGATTTTCTCCAAAATACCCCTTGGGATCTAGCTTGTAGATATAGGTAGAATCTGGCTTTGTTTTCTTGTGAGGAGTTTCGGCTCCCATGAATCTCAGAAGTGCTTCCTTTGATGTGAACTCATCAATGTGTATGACACTTGGTTGGTCCCAATCTATAAGTTATGGATGGGTGAGTGGTAGGTCAATGAGGTGGATGGATAGTTCTTGGAGAACAGAGTCTCCGAGGGAGATTCGGTCTAGGATATCATCATAAGCTCTCTTTTCAACTTCCTTAGGAATGTCTTCAATTTTGACAAGGTCATAGTGAATGTTTGAAAAAGCGTGACCATCCGTATTGGTGCCCTTAGTTGTGGGTATGCCAAAGCCAAGACCTGACTTCGATTCCCACTTGTGTGTGTCAATGGGGTATTGCATGCCTCTTTCTTCTGGTCCTAGACCACCACCTTGATAGTTCCATTTGTCAGTGATGAGCTTATATTCTTGGGGATACTTCTGGCTAAAGTGATCAAGGCATGCCTGATTTCTTTGAGGTGCATTCTTATGTAACCAATTGTTGATATCCAGAGTGAGCTCCTCATGAAGAGGGATTTTTGAGGATACAAAGGTTTTTGAGCCAAACTATTTGTATCGCAGAGGTGGAATCTCCTTAGATTTTTGATATGTCAGTCATCCATGGGCATGTGGATCAAGTGGGAGTGCCCCGACAACAAACGCATTTGATAGACTATACTCTCCATAGCCTTTGTTATTGATCTTTACGGTAGATAGGGTGGAGGCAAGGATGGTTTCTAGGTCATTACAAGTGTGGGATGAGCTGGCGATGGATGTGCCGATATCAATTCCAGGGAAATGGTTTGTATATGAAGCTTCAACTGCATTGCAGCAAGCAAAGGGTTCTGGATCAGCATGGATGGTTACCTCAGTGCCTTGATGCAGAAATTTGACGCATTGATGGTGAGTGGATGGAATGGCTTTCATGGCATGAATCCATGGGTGATCAAGGAGGATGTTAAATGGTAGGTTTAGATCAATAACATGGTAGAGTGTCTCTTGGATGACTGGTGCAACCTTGATTGGTAGAAAAATAGTTCCTTTTGTGGTTCTTTCCAAGTTGTCATAAGATTTGATGGTGATAACCTCACTGATGATATCTGCCTCAGTATACCCAGCTTGTTTTATGAATTTTAGGGTGCAAATATTCAAGGCTGATCCATTATCTATCATTACTCTTTTCATGAAAAAATTGGATACCATGATGGCTATGCAAAGCAGAAGGGTGTGATCTGGCTCGACCACGGGTATGTCAGTGGGTTTGAAAGATAGGGCACATGAGGAGGATAGGTGTCCCACAAGATTACGAAAATTAGTAGCATTGATATCTGAAGGGACACGAGATTCTATAAGGGAACTATCAAGGATGTTCTTGTACACAGGACTAGTGCGAAGAAGGTCTAAAGTGGAGATTTTGGCTGGCATGTTCCCAAGGTGTTCCAAGATATTGTACTGGCTTTTTGATGGAGCTGATGGTGCTGGTGAAATGGGTGGGCTTGCAATGTTAAATCGTGCTCTTTGAGTGGTGACTGCACACTCATTGTTTGGTCCTTGGATATTGATAACATTGACAGAAGGATCTTTCTCAAATATACAACCTATAAGGTTACCATAGTCTATATAGGATGAAGTGTGGTCATTGTTCTTCCCATGCTGTTGGTTTGGCTGGCAGTTGTTGGTGCTGTTGTTGTTGGCTTGGATAGGTTCTTTTCGAGGATTTTGGTTGTTGTGTGGAGGAAACGCATTTTGATAGATCTGTAAGCCTGCATTGGGAGAGGTTTGGGCACCAACGGTGATTTATTTTTGATCAATGAGGTCCTACACATAATCCTTTAGTTTCATGCATCTGAGGGTAGTGTGACCTCTTACCCTATGAAATTTGCAGTACTCATTATCTTTGTACCATGCAACTTTAGATTGGCTTGGGTCGATTTGCTAGGTAGGAGGAAATTTGATGAGGTTTTCCTTGACTAATTTCTCAAAAATGACATCCAATGGCTCACCAAGGGGTGTATAGTTTCTAGGTGTAGGTTGGAATCTGGGCTTTTGTCCTGCAGCTAAATTGATGGCATTAGCTTGATTGCTAGACCCTTGAAAGTTTGGTCTTGGATTGTGGTTTTGATAGCTTTGGTGGTTCTGCTTTTGGTAGTTGATTTGATTGTTTGGTTGATATGGTGGGTTGGACTAATTTTGAGAAGGACCAACAATATTCACATGTCTGGTGTTAGTGACACCATCTATTGCAACATGCTTGTTTTTGTTCCAATACCTAGACTTGTCATTGGAATGTGATTGATTTTGGTTGGCTTCCTTGTAAATCTTGACCACACCATATTTAATGAGTCCTTGTTCAAGGATCATTCCTTTCTCTTTGATGTCTTTGTAGGTCTGTAAACAGTTCATGGTCATGTGGTGAGCCAAGCTAGGATGGGCATTATCAATAAACATTTTTACCAAATGGCGCTCTAGCAAGGTGCAAGATATGCAGGTGGTAAGGGTTTTCCATCTTTGTAGATATTTGGGAAGGCTTTCTCCACCTTTTTGCTTAGTGTGGACAAGATCAACTACTGATAGCTCTGCTTCAACAAGATGGGCATATTGGGCTACAAATGCCTCAGATAATTCAGCAAAATTTTTAATTGTTCCATATGGTATTCTATAAAACCATTCAAGAGCTGGTCTAGCCAAGCTTTTGGGAAAGAGATGCAAGAGGAAGACATCATCGTATGCCACTTCTTGGTAGTGCATGTAAAATTCTTTGATATGTGTGACAGGGTCTCCTTTTCCTCTAAATTTGTCAAATTTGGGTGTCTCAAAATGCTTGGGAAATGGTGTCATGGTAATGGCTCTGTCAAATGGCTAAGGACACACATTCTCAAACTTGAAGGTTTTTGGATCATTTCCTTTTTGGATGCTCTTCAAAGCTGTCTTCATGGCTTCCCATTCTGCATTAATGGGTGATGGCTAGGGTGCCCTAGTGTAGGAGTGCCCTGAGGTAGGTATGTGCTAGATGGGGCAATGGAATATGGATGTCTTTGAGGTATGGGCTAGTAGGGATTGTACATGGCTTGGGGAACTGAATGGTGGATGATGGGTTGTTGAGGTGGAGGTGGCACATATTGCTGCATGTGTTGTGAGGCTTGCTGCTGATATTGGATTTGAGGTTGGGATTGAGGGATGTAGGCTGGTTGTGGGATAAATGGATTGCTTTGTGGAGGTAAGGTATAAGATGGTTGTGAAGCTTGGGGAAAGGATCGGGGAGCTTGTGGAACTTGGCTGTAGATTTGAGGAGTTTGACCAATATATGTGGGTTGTGCCCCCATTTGGGAAGGTGTCTACATGGAAAAAGAGGCCAAGTAATTGGTAGTTGGTGGTGGTGGATTTCCTCCTAGAAGTGGCATAGAAAAATAGTTGGTAATAGGAGGTAATGGATTAGTTGGTGGTGGAGGTGGTGGGAATTGAAAGCTAGGAAATGGAATTGATGGGGTTTTATAGCTTTGTGGCTAGATTTTAAAGCTTGGTAGAGTGGTGGCAGGAGCTTGGGTCACTTGAGAGCTGGGAAGAACATTGGTAGTAGCTGGTGGGGTTTGATAGCTTTGTGGAGTGAGGGTAGTAGCTTGTGGATTTGTGGCTGATGGCACTGAGCTCCAAGGACCTAGTGGAAATGATGGAATTGTGTTCTGAGCTGAGGTAAACAAGCTGGGGGTGATGAAGGGTTGATTACTTGGCCCCATGGGTGGCATCCCTATTGTATATTGTTGGGGTTGGCCAAAGATGCTAGCACTAATTTGGGAGATGGGTGGATTTGGAAGGCTGGGTTGGAGAGCAGCAGTAGCAATAGTGAAGGGAGTGAATGGTGAGGTGTTTTGGGAAAAGGGGGTTTGGGATGGAGTGGTATGGACCAATGCTAGAGTGGTGGTGGCTGGATTGGCTTGTGGAAGGGAGATTTCAACTTGAGTGGAGGCTGGTATGTTTGGGTCTGTTGGATCATATGGGGTAGGTTGAGGCTATTCTTTTGGCATATATTGAGGATAATTTGAATCATAAGAGCCTATGGGTGGTGGGAGTTGTCCAAACAATGGGTGAGATGGCTTTGATAGGGGAGGAGGTCTTCCAAAGTCAAAGCCTCCAATGTTGTCCCCTCGAAAGTTAGCCATGATTGTTTCCTTATTTTTGTCTATAATGGCATTCACCAATACTACATTTCCTGGTTGGTTCATGAAAGCTTCAATGTTAGTAGGTGATGGTATGGTGTTCTCTGGGCTGAAGGATGGTTGAGTGCTCAAGGGGAGCGATGCTGTTGGATCCAAATGATAGAGCTCCATTGTTTCCTTCTTCTTCTTGCCTAAGCGAGTGATGGGTGGCATGAAAAATGTAGAATGTTTCCTAGGTATGAGATGCAAGAATGCTGATGGATGCAAAAGGGGAAGGCTTTTATATGCAAATGATTTCCTAGGTTGAGGCAAAGCTATATGAAAAAAACCTAAGGAGGATTGGGTTGGGGATGCTAACTTCAAAGATATGTTGCCAAAGCACGAAAGGTCTGCTTTCCTATGTGCAAGCTTGGTGGTGATTGTGTCAACTTAAGGATAGACTGATGATCCTTTAGGAAGAACACAAGATTGACCACTTGTGGATCCTAACCTTTAGCTCAAGGTGATGAGGGATGACAAGTGACAAAGCTAGATTACCCTATACAAAGCTCTGTCAAAAGGATAACCTCGGTGAGATTGATGGATTTGGAAGATGTTAGGAATGGAAAACTTTTGGCAAAAGTGACAACAATTTTGAAGGCTTGGATGTGAAGATTTTGGATTATTGGCTAGATGGTTTGATTCTAAATGAGATGGATGAGCTAAAATGCTTAAGGGGAAGACTAAAGATGGTTGGATTTCCTACAAATATGACTCTCATGCAAAAGGGAAGCTTATACAAGAAGATGTGGAGAAACAAGGGGGTCTAATCATAGAAATCATGCCTAGTTGGTAAGGCATAAGCATTGTTAACTCCTGGATGTTGGTTAAATTGGACGGTGCGATCTAACCAGGCATCTTGAAGGGCTTCGTCAGCAGCTTTGTCCTCTGCTTTGTGGAGTTTGGCAATTCGAGGACTTGGTGTTAGTTCCTTTCTCTTGGCTAAAAGTTCTTGGTATGCCTGAGATGGTTTGAGTTTAACTTTGTGGAACTTTTGTTTGGATTTGGGTTTTTCTGACATGAATTCTTGAATCTTCTTAACTTTGAGAGATCTTGGTTGTTTTTCTTCAACTTGTTCAACTTTTGGAATAGGTAGTGACTACGCTAAGTGTGCCCTAAGCTAGGATTGACCAAGTTTAGCAAACATGCATTCAATAAGTTAAAGACCAAGCAATAGATAGAAACAACCAGATAGAAGTTTTGATTCCCAGAATGTGATACTTGCGCCAAGGAGTGTGTGTGTTCTACAAATGTTTCGATCAGTCACTTCAAACACATTAACACCCTATATGGTTGTCTACAAGGCTAACAGTTGGTTTAGCTAGGGAGTCCTCGATATACGCAAGGTACGTGAGGCCCAAATCCGTAGATGAAACCAAAAAGATGTCACACAGCCGAGAGGAGTAGTAACCCACTTCTCCTCTTTCACTTCTCAAGGGGATAAAGTTCCTTGAGGCTTAGCTCGAGTGAAAAAATCTTGATCCCAAGAGAGGTGTCTTTCGATTCACCTCCCGGTTCTTATACTCTGCCAAAACACTAAAGTTGAGGTCATCCAAGAGGTGATAAAATCCCCAAGCAGGCCTCCTAAAAAGAAACAAAGTTTTGGATCCTAATCTTATGCACCCAAGATGGCCTCGAAAGATGACAAGGGGAGAGAAGACTTGGATGACCTTGGGCTAAAAAATACGCTTGTTCTTTTTACCAACTGACTCTGATGTGTGCTGATCTAGACTTTTCAAGCACTCATGTTTAAGAGACAATGTTCAATTCCAACTTTGAAATGCGCCAACAAAGCAAAATTGAACGAAGAATGAATATAAGAAGAAGAGTTAGGGTCAACAAAAAAGTAAACCCGCGCACCCGAAGGCCCTCCACGTCAAGTATCGATTAATTTTTTTTAAGGCATTCAAGAGTTGGTGTGATTTTGTTTTTAAGCCCAAAACAAAGATGTGTGAGATTCGATTTCAAGCGCATGCCTGGAGGCCCTCCACATTAATAGTTGTTCAATTTTAGTGCCCAAACTTGAAGTGTGATTGATTTAGTTTAGAGTTTTGGTCATTTAAGAATTTTGATAAAGTTAAAGCAAACAGTCAAAGACCAAGTGAGTGAGTTAGATTGTGAACATTTAACACCTTTTTCAAGTAGACCCATCCCCATAAATGGCACTAAGATTGCAACCAATGGTTGAATTGATGGGTGATTAGAAAAGAGGTGAGTCTAAGGAACTACTCAAATTGGTTTTTGCAATTTTGTATTTAACTTAACAAAGTTTCTTAAATGTCCAAAAATCAAACTTTTCCTAAATTGCATGTGAAAAAGAGATTTGTTTTGTTCAATTTTAAAGCTCCAAATGAAGTGTTTGATATTGCAATGGTTAATTGATCCTTTGCATTCAAGATTAGATTTGTTGTTTTAATCATGCATTCAAGAAAAAATTGATTTTAATCCATGGTATTCAAGAGTGTGTTTTGAGCAACATTCATTCAATGGAAAATGTGTTTAACCATTCAAGTTCATTCCATGAATAACCTAAAAAACATGATTAAGTTTGTTGCTCCAACCTGCAATAAGACAAAAAAAAAAAATTGATTAGTCACTCAAAATCTTTCAAAAGGAATGCTTAACTATGGAAATTTTTTTAAAATTTTTTTTTGTTATTTTTTCTACGCGTAAAAATGCTTAGAATGGTCTAAATCCTACGAAACCACTAAAAGTCAAATTTTTATTTATACTTTTTAAAAAAAAATTAATTTTTTTTAAAAAAAAAATAAAAAGTGCAGGAACTAATATGCTAAAATAGAAATGCAACATAAATAGGCAGAGACGACAGTTTATCAAGCAGAGACGCCAAACTACGAAGACGCTGAATTGCGGAGACGCTAGTTTGCGGAGACAACAGAGAAAAAGAAGCAAAGATGACAAGTCAAATTTGTGGCCCAGATAATAGGAGACAAGAGGAGACACTGATTTGCAGAAATGACGATTTGGGTTGGCGGCGACGCAGACGACAATTTGGTTAGCGACAACAGTGGAGACGACAGAGTATCTAGCGAAGATGTTGATCTGCAGAGACGACAATTGAGAATGCACAGACGAAAGTCTAGTGGTGGTGCTGATAGCAAAAAATCAGGTGAAGACGCCAAATTGCAGAGACGTCAGTTTAGTTTCGGAGATGACAAAGTAGCTGGCAAAGACGACAGTTTGCAGGCGGAGACGCCAAACTGTGGAGACGACACTGTGCGAAAAGAGCTGAAAAATACGGATTTTTTCCAATTTTTTTTAATTTTTTGGTTTTTTCAAAATTTTTAAAGTATTTCTTCTTCCTAAGTGCGTTCTTTGACCTGCAAAAACAAGCAAAACACCCTACAACTCACTCAAACAATAAGAAACATTAGATGGTTAGAAAAAATAACATATAGATAGAAATGGATGATTAAATGACCCATAGTGGGGTCCCACAGGATGTGCCAAAATGTATATGAGAAATATGTTAGCAAGTAATACTAATCTATTAAGAGAACAAAAGCATTAACTAGCATAAAAACCATAACATATAAGAGAGACAAAGTGAAACCCTCAAATGAGAATATGAGCCATAGAATGGCTCTCCCAATGAGGATGGTCACTTGATTTAGGGATGAGTCTATTATGTGGATGTGGGATGTATGCTCAAGGCTTCTCAAACTAGCTTTAATGGTGTTCTTGATGGATTTTGGCTTGGGTGAATGGATTTGATGTAAAACTTGCTCTCAAAATGGCATTATAACTTTAGCTCAAGGATTGTGATGAAATGGCTTGGGAGGGGATTCAATTTATAGGCTAAGGGCTTGAGGGATGGAGGGCTAAGATGGAAGGAAAGATGAAAGGTTAAGGAGGGCTAGGATGCACTCAAAGGGGAGCACATAGATTGTGCTTGTTTAGCACCAATCAGGGAGTGACACATGTCATAGGGTGAGTGGATGAAGGAAAGGGGATGGATGAGTCAACAAAGGAGGCTCAAGGGATAATATCTTAATAAAGACCCTTCATTATGGCTTGTCAGAGCTTGTAAGAGTCTTTATGGCTTTTGTAAGAGTATTCATTGTTGGGTGGTTGGGATATTTTGGAGGGAGTTGAGATTGTTGACTTTCCTTGGCTTAGGAAAGTCTTAAGCTTGCTTAGGGAATGTGAAAACATTAGGGGGTGGATTAGGCTTGGGTTTAGGATTAGATTAGGGATGTTAGAGATTTGCAAGTGGATGGCATTCATGAGGGTGGGTGAGTTAGTAGCTAAGCTTGGTTATTATAGGTGGATGGGGTGGATTATACTTAACAAGGGGGTTTAGGATAGGTTAGGGGTTATTAGATTTGAGGGTTTTATTTATCAAATAGATTTATTTGATAAATGGGGATTTTGGAATTAGATAGAAGAATAGGATTTAATTGATAAATGATAGGTTATTTGATTTATCAATTAGGACTATAGATGATTAATTAGATTAATTAGCTAGGGGATGGCAAAGGATTAATTAAATAGGAATTTAATTAATGATGCCTTTAGAGATAACTAAATAGGATTACTAAAGTGGTGTAATCAAATTTAGGTGTCTACACTTGTCACCCTTGTAGATTTTCACATTAATTGGTCCACACAAGTCAGTATGAATAATCTCAAGAATTTCTTTAGAGGTGTGAGCCTTACTCTTAAAACTAGATTTTTTCATCTTGCCTAACTGAAATTGTTTGTAAATTATATTTTCAAGTTTCTTCAATTTAGGCACAACTCTCACTCCTTGCATGTTACTAATACTAACCAAGTTATCAAAGTTAACATGACATAACATCTTGTACCATAACGATACATCATCAAATTCTACAAAAATACAAGTAACATCATTCATATCAAGATAAAAAGGATTACCTCTAGTTTGATCACCTTTCCCAATTAGTTTCCCATCAGTATCATAGATCTTAGCTATCTTGTTCTCAAACTCAACTTTGCAACCTAAACTATTCAGTTCTAACACACTAAAATTTTTATAGTTGAGTCCTTTTGTTGGCAATGGGACAATATCCCTTGTGAGATTCATGACATGGGTTAACCATGTCCTTGTGTTCTATAAGACTATTGGTTATATTAGGCATTAACAGGTCAATCTTTTGGTGCAATGACAACCCTATACTTTCTAATAATTAGTATCAGAGCATGGTCATAGGTTCAAATCTTGTAGTCCATGGTGAGTGACACTAGGAGTGATTTTTGGTAGTGGGCTAGTGTCCCTCATAGGATTCATTACATGGCTTAACCACCTCCTTGTGTTCTATAAGACTATTGGTTGTATCAAGCATTGATAGGTCGATCTTTTGGTGCAATGACAACCTTGTCCTTTCTAATACCTTCAACATAATAAGCATTGTTATAAAAAATCTTTTCTATGAGTTTGATAGATCCTTTTCCTTTTATTAGATAGGGGGCATCATTACCAAACCTTACACTATTTTCATCATAATAATTCAGCATAATGACCTTATTTTTATCTACTGTCATGTGATGTGAACACCTATTATCACTGATCCATTTATCCATCTTGTTTACATAAGACACTAGTGTAGTTGCCTCATCCTCCTTAGATTCATCCTTGATCAAAACATACACCACTTCATCATCATGGTCATCAGATCCATCATTTTTTTTCTCTTTTGCAATGTAGCAAGACTTCTTGCCTTTGTCTTTGTAATCTTTTTTGTCCTCATCTCTTTTACTTTTGTTTTTGTCTCCACTTCTATAGTTATTCTTCTCTAGGCATCTAGAAACAATATGACCAACCTGATTGCAATTAAAACACATGATAGGTAACTTACCTTCAAAATTTCCTTTTCCTCTATGAAATCTCCTTGCTAGTAGTGCTTCAAGCTATTCTACATCCTCCTCATCTGTGCCACTATCACCAGAAACATATTTGACCTTTTACTTCTTCTCTTTAGGTTCCTTTAATGACAACTTAGCTTTGGAAGTAGATTCAACATTTTTAGATTTTAAGTTATTAAAATTAGAGAGCTCAAAGGCAGTGAGCCTACCTACCAAACCTTCTAGAGTCAGATTAGAACTTGATATACATCTTTGTTCTTGTATGGTAGAAACTCTAATAGCATAGATGGACAATAGTGTTCTTAGTAGTTTTCTTAATACAATATCATCATCTATCTTACTAGTAGCTCATCTTATAGCATTAAAACCATCTTTTATCCTAAAGCAATATTGAGCAATAGTCTCACCTTCTTGCATTCTCATATCATCAAACTTAGCTCTAAGACTTTCACATTTGGCTTTCAAAACATTTGCATCTCCACCATAAATGGTGTGAAGAGGATCCCACATCTTCTTTGTACAATCACAGCCCTTGATATCATCAAACTCAACATAACTTGGGGCACAGGTAATCTACAACATTGCTTGATGGTCTTCTTTCTTCTTTTTCAGACCATCAAAACTTGGGGCTCTATCAGGATTGACATGCTTAGTAGAGATGGTAGATTGTGCATGGTATCCAAGACCTCCTAGGTTTAGCTTCATCAAAATTTTGCATGTAGGAAATTTCTCCTTGTTAAGCTTGGGTACGTCTCTTTTTGACATCTTGATCCTTTTCTTCTAGTACCTTCAAACTAATCCTCTTAAGCACTATGGCTCTGATACCAATTGTTGGAATTCTTTAGAATACCTAAGATGGGGGATGAATTAGTTATCCAAGGTCTAGATTTATAAATAATATTTTTCATAGCTTAGTGAATCCATATCCATAAAACTTTATTATGCATGTATCCATTAGATTATACAACTCTTAAACTTTGCAGGTTACTATCCTAGATCAAAACAACTTTGTAGAAATGTAAACATGAAACAACATAGATTCAATAACACATTTGACACAAGGATTTTATGTGGAAACCCAATTTGGGAAAAACACTAGTAACATGCTACTAATTCTCACTCTTTTGAATTGATTCCCTATAAAAGGCCAACCCCTTTAAAGGTTTAAATACACATTGTTAAATGTGACCTGGTTAGAGGATTTCAATTAACCTTTTAGGAGTGAGCCTTGTTAGAGGATGTTAGATCATTCACTTGGAATGTCACCAGGTTAAAATATTTGTAAATGACCATTAGGTCAACATTAATCCAAAGGATTTACCCTAGTCTGATATAATGATTAGAAGGTAACAGTAAGGCTTGATCTGATAGAAAATTACAACCCACTTGTAGATTATAGATCTTTGTTTTAGTCCTCCATTCTACTCAAATTTTACACACTTCAACTCTGATAGCTTATTCACCCTTCAAGAATTCATATTCTTAAGCCTTCTTGCTTTGCATGCCATTTGGAGTCTCTTCTGTTTAGCCACTGAATGAAGAAATACCCTAGACTCCTTATCTAACTTAAGTTCTCACACATGACAACCTTTTCTTCTAACCAACTCTCTCTATAAATAGAGATTAAGATCTTTCATTGGTTATCCATAATTTTCCATTTTAGGGTTAGGTAGGATACAATGAATCTATGCACTTTTCCATTTGGTTCCTTTACAACTTCTTCTATAATCTTCCTTGAATTTGCCTGAAAATAGTTTACCTTGAATTTTGTGCCACCAACTCATCATAGTTGTCTTCCAAATGCTTCATACAATTCAAGAAAACAAAATAGTTAGCTTAAATTCATGAAATTCATGATTTAACATGAATGCTAGCGCTTGACATCAATATGTTGTCACTCAGTTTCCATATTGTTCTTTCACTTGGCCAACACTGGTTCACTTGGAAAATACTAAATTTTATTGATGCTCGACACCAACTAAACTTTACTTGGCTTACACTATGTTCACTCATCATTTAATGAATCTTTACTTTGCTTGGCTCTAACAAATTTTTGGCTCTGCCTGCACTAACTTTGCTCAGCACCTATTGTGCTCTTAGTCAAGCTTAGTAGACACAACTCTTCTTACTTGTTCTTCTAGACTTAATCAGTGTATCCAACCTTTGTAGCCTTAAGTAGATAAATAATACACTATATCATCACTATCCTAACTAGTCTTTGTACTCCTTTTTCATACCATAACTCAACCTTTCCTTTAGGTGTTATTGTTATCTTATTTTCTCAAATCCTCTTCATCAATCAAACAAATAATAGTGCTCAAATCAACTAAGCAACTATCTTACCAATAAGTATTAGGTTTGACATCAGTGACAAAAAAATGATTATTCCATTACAATTTCTTCACTTTAAAAATAATCTGATATCAGCATTGATTGTGTTTGTCATTGATGTCAACATAATATTGTTTCTACCAAGTCTGGTAGAGTAGAAGAAAGAGAACAAGGGCATAAAAAATATGCATTCATGAGAAGGTAAAACATAGTTGAGAATATGTTCTACATTGTGTCCTGATGAAGTGGAAAAGTGTTCTTATAAAGAGGCAAATATATGTGAGAGTTATTCATGAATTATAGAGGAAACTCTATAGACAGAGTATTTGAGAAGTGGTTTATGATGTTTGGATTGTATCTTCTAAAAAAGACAGTGATAGTAGAAAACTTGATGATGATGTTAGTGAGTGCACAAGATTAGAGGTTGCATATGTGATAAGTTGTAAATACTGCGAGTTGATAGTGTTGTGTAATTGTAAAATGATTGTAATATTTTAATGAGGTCTTATTATAATTAATTGGGAAAGCCCCAAGGCCAAGTCAAGGAATTATTTTGAGGATATGGTATAAAGGAAGGATATTTTACTTGTGATGATATCTATGTAAGTGGTATGAATGATTGTGTAAGTTTGAATTGTACAAGTGATATGTGAAGTTGGTAAATGTGTGCAAGCGATCCAAGGAACTAATTGGATGCAAAGTTTGAAGATCTAGTGTTGAGATCAAAAGAGGATTGGTCTAGTCAAGAGGATAGAGGAGTTCAAGTTATTTCATTTCTATTGTTTTCCAATGAATAATATAGAGATCAATTGGACAATGAGTTTGGTGGTCTTTCCCCTAAAGTTTTTTGGACAGTGTGTCCTTTTACCTCTTACAACTCCTAATAATGTTGGCATAAATCCTAATAGGCATTCAAAGTCTCCTAATAGGGATTGATATGTACTGAATGTATTTCATTGGATCCTAATAGAGTCCATCATCTTACAAGGAACTTTTATATTAGTACACAAATTTTTGGGTACTATCCCCATAGGGGTTTCCCCTTTGATCAAGGGTTTCCATAGTTAACATATCTAGTGTTATTGTGTATGTGTACCTTCTTATGGTTTCTAGTTATATTGCTTACATGGTTAAGGATTAATAAGATTGATAAATATTTTAGTAGTTGGATAATTGATTCACCCCCTCTCTCAGTTATCTTGGTGGATTTTACTTTCTAACAATTGATATTACAGCATCAGGGCCTTGAAGGAAAAGCTTAACAACTTAAGGAGATCAATGGTGTGTCACTTGTTAGCATGAGTGCTAATGCTATGGGGGAGCATTGTAGAAAATTGATATGATGTATTTATAACTATATTTTTCATTGATGACAACATAGAAAAAAGTTTTTAAAAGGTTGACAGAGCAGTAGAATGTGATTTCTATATTGAGAACATTATATTACTTATCTAATGATGTGCAGTTACTAGTGCATACTACATTGTGCATTTGTTACAAGGGAAAGTATGCAGAACCTAGTGTGACAATGTATAGAAGATATGGTTGACCTACAAAGAACCATATGGAAACAAAGTATTAGGAAATTGGTTTCTATTGTATTATTGCTATAATTCATTACAATTGTAGTGAAGGGTTGTGCAGTGAACTAGAGATACTATATTGACCGTTGATGATGTAAGAGAGTGCACATGCACAGAAGTCACACATGTGAAAGTTTGTGTATAAATATGAGTTGATAGCATTAATTCAATGAGGAACATTTAATTATCATGTGGAAAGATGACTCAAGGATTTATTATTGAACATGGTATAAAGGAAAGATGTTTTCTATGTTTTACATACACAGAGTAGAGAAGACTTGTGAATTATTGAGCAACAAAGCAATACAAAAGTAAAGTAACTTACCTATGTGTGTAAGTGACCTTAAGGGTTATTGTTACTGAGATCAAAGTTCCAAATATGATTGCATAATTTGAAGGTGAAGGAGTCTAATGTACTAGATAGAGGAAGAAGTGAAAGCTTGTTACACATCTATTATTCTAAAAGGAATACTACTAAGGTCAATTGGATAGTGGGTTCATTGATTTGAGCCTGAAGCTATTTGGATAGTGGGTTCAGCTACCTTCCACAATTTCTAATAGGGTTGGAATATCCTAACAGGGATTTAAAGTCTCTTAACAGGGACTCTTTGTACTACATGTTGTAATAGAATCCTAACAGGGTCTATCCTCTAACAACGAATATTCATATTAGTACATCATTTTATGGGAATCATTCCAACCAAGGTTTTTCCTCTGATCAAGGGTTTCCCTAGTCAAAATATCTAGTGTAATTGTTTATGTGCATCTCTTTATGGCTATTTTTTACTTTGGTTGAATGGTCAAGATTGTTTAAGAGGATAAATGTTTTAAATTTTCATATAATTGATTCACCCCCCCTCTTAGTTATATTGGTGGACTATTGTTTCTAAAATAACTTTAGAAAAGAAAGACCTAAATTTGATGGAATTAACTATGAGAGTAGGAAGGAGAAGATGAAGACTCATCTTCTATGTATGGGTCCAGGGTATTGGCTGATGAAAAAGAATGTGATAGGGAGTGGGGATGAGCTAATCACTATTTCATGCTTCTACTCTACCACTAAGACCTAAGTGATTCCAAAATTCACCAAATGGATCTATAGGATCCCTCTCATGTGGAGATCCCCTAATCTTAAACCCCACTCTTCTATCTTGAACAAAATCCTCTTCTTGCTGGTTGCTAGGTTCTCATGTTGGAGAACACTCAAGATTCCTAACTGATCTAGGTCTTTCTTGACTAATACTTACACACAACTTGAAGGGTTATGGATATGAATGAAAATACTCTTAACACACTTCTTCCATTTCCCAAAGAAACTCAAAGCACTTGTCTTTCTTACCAATTCCATACTTTTCCACTAAAATAAGGCTACTATAAAAGAGCCCCAATTAGCCCTCTTATTCCTAGTAATAAGGGAATTACTCAAATTTCTTCCACTAGAAAATTAAAAGTTCCTTTAGAGACCTCCATTCAATTCACTAACAATCTTATATTTTTGAGGTTTTGGGTGTCGAAAAGACCATACAATACCTCTGTTCAAATTGAGGGTTTTAAGGGTTTCTTGACCTTTCCTAGGCCTATTTGTTGTATGGGTGGGTTTATTGCCTTGCAAGATTTCCACCAATATCTCCTTCTTCCCAAGGAGTCTTAACTCACTCCCCTTCATTCTCCATATTTTTTCTATTGATGATCTCCACAACCTTGCTAGTTACAAGCTCAGTTGTATCAATTTTCACTAGTCGGGCATGCACTGGCTCGCCTAGGGCAAGAGCTCAAAAATGCTTCCATGGATTTTAAGGGCCCTTCCTTCTATAGGTAGGAAGTACATAGAGTACACTCACTATCCCCAAGGGGTCATACTATTTCTATAGAGGGATAGTGAGTTACATGCTTCCCAATGCCAATTTCTTGGTTTAGGTCAATGAATTGGCAAGAATGAAAGAATTTACAAACTAGGAAAGAAACACAAACACACACCTAAATTATTTAAACAAAACTATTCTAAGAAAACCTAATTATAATGCCAAAGTGATACATCAATTGAGGTAGCACTTAAAATTTTTCATTACTCACTGTTTTGTCTTTTTACATTCAAAAACCATACCATAGCATACTGTCCGTACACTTACACACACATTTTAGAAACTTTAAGGTTTAGTAGGCTTATATATTTCCTCTTAGGTGTTTCCCCCTCATAGTTAGGGTTATCATCAGTCTCTACCATGTTTGGAAGGGTTTCACAAAGTTGATCAACAATTTTTGCAAAGTTGCAACATTTTTTTGCCTTGCAACTTTTTGCAACATTTTGTTTACATCTTTTTGACATTTTTTTCTTGCCAAATTGGCTACCTCCTAGATTTTCAATGCTAGAGACCCCTTCCTAGGCTAGAGACCTTTTCTAGGACTTTAATGACAAGGAATACCTTAATTCTAAGGCCACTTATAAGTTCATGACAAGGAATACCTTGATTCTAAGGCCATTTATGACTTCCTATCCACTAACCAATGTTGCCAAAGCACACAACTGGGTCCTCGAACCTTTATTCTAATTACAAAGCTCTCTTAGAGAATAGCACAATAAAAATTAAAAGTTGTGAGGGCCCTATGTTTGAAGGTGCCCCTGCACCAAAATGTAAAAAAAATTGTGGAAGAAAGAAAACTTTATGATTGTAGTAAAGCCTAAAGAGATCTATTTATGTGCAACATGCTTTCTAGAGAAGCATTATTGTTAGCTCTATGAAAATGAATATAGTCAAGTAAAATCCTTAGAGATATCTCATGCAATTTGGGAAGCTTTAGAATCTACATTTGAAGGTGATAAGCATGCTATAAGAATTAGACCATAAAATTAGATATGTTTTTTTCAAGATTTGTAAGAAGCTATATTGGAATAATATTATAAGTTATTGCAAGAATGAAGTCTTGCAATGCATCCAAGGATGAAGATGAGATTATATAGAAGATCTTGAAAGCTTTCACACCACCATTTAGACATACAATGCAGATGATTGAGCAAGTGATACCTTGCACTAAGAAGTTTACCAAAGAGACTCTAGTTGGAAGATTGGAAGAAGAAAATGTTGACATATGATTGAAAAGATCATTGATAAGAGAGATTGCTAAGAGAGAGAATTGTTGAAAAAGACTATGTGTTTCAATCATTGTTTTGCCACTAATGTCAAACCTACTATTTTCTAGTAAGAAAACTATTTATAAGATTCAAGTGCCATCACTTAGTTGATTGATGAAGAGGATTTGATCAATAAGAGGTAACAATAGCACCTAGAGGAAAGGTTGAGTTATGATTATATAATGAAGTACAAGAATTAGTTAAGATAGTAATGACATGATGTATTGATGATCTACTTAAGGTTAAAAAATGGCTGGCTACACTTAGAAAGTTTAGAAGAACAAGTTAAACAAAGTTTGTTTGTCAAGCTTGATTGAGTGGGTAGTAGGGGCTGAGAAAAGTCAGTGCAAACCAAACAGAAAATTAGTTGAAGCTTAGTGAAAGAAAATTCTAGTGGATGTCAAGTAAAGTAGTTGATGCCAAGCATTAGTAAAATTTAGTTGATGCCAGGTGATTTTATGGTTGATTCCAAGCAAAACAGTATCTATCGAGCATTAGAAGATTGATAATGCCAAGCTACTGCATTATGCTAAAGATTGAAGATTCACCAAATCTAAGCTGACGAGTTTGTTTTCTTGAAACTTGTGAACCAGGAGGAAGATAAAGTTGATGAGAAAGTGATATAGAATTTTATTTAAACCATTTTTAGTTGAATTCAAATGGATTCTAGGAGAAAATTCTAGAAAAGAAAAAATATGGGGTAGATAAATTGTATCCTACCTAATCCATCCAAAAACCCTAATTTGGATGATGGATAATGAGTGGAAAAATATCCTAATTTCCTATTTATAGGAATGTCTAGTCATGAAGCAAGAGAGGTTGGTGTCATGTGCAAGAACCTAAGGAGGAGAAGGAATTAAGTATTTTGCTTCATCAAGTGACCCAAGAGAAGAGTCTATGATCATGTAAAGTAAGAAGGCTTAAGAAGATGAATTCTTGAAGGGCGAACAAGCTGTTAGAGCTGAAAAGTATGAAGGCTGAAAAAAATTGAGAAATAAATAGAGATATATAATCTACAAGAGAAGTTATAAGCTGTATCAGATTAAAGCTCTAGTATTACTCTATGACAATTGTATTAGTCTAGGGTAAATCGTTTGGATTAAGGTTGAACTAACAGTCATTAGAAAATCCTTTAACCAGGTGGCACTCCAAGTGAATCACCAAAAGTCCTCTAACAAGGCTCACTTCCAATAGGGTGATTGAAATCCCTTAATCAGGTCACATTTAGTAGTGTGTATTGTAACCTTTAACAGGGTTGGCCTTTCATAGGAAATTACTTCAGAAGACTGAAAAGGAGTAGGATGTTACTAGTAGTTTTAAAAAAATTGGATTTTGACATAAATCATTGTGTCAATTATGCCAATGAATGTGTTGTGTTTCATGCTTTACATTTTTGCAAGATGATTTGATAATAACATACAAGTTCTAGTAATTACCAAATGAATGCATGCATGGGTATGAATGTTTTATGGACTCACTAAGTTGTGAAAAGTTTTATTTATATATCTAGACCTTGGATAATTGATTCGACCCCCCTCTTAGTTATTTTAAAGTAATTACAACAAAAATAGTGAGCTTAAAGCAATATAGAGAATTTCCAAGAGTGGAAAAAACTTTTAGTGAATTAAGTTTTAACCCTTCTTTATCAAGAAAGGCAAGCACTAGTGGAAATTATGCTAGTAGCAATAGATCCAGATCTAAAGAGGATAGAGAATTGAAGAAGGAATTTCCCTAATTCTAAGGAGAGATCTATATGGTAGGAGAATATTTAAATGTTGGACATGCAATGGATTTGGTCATTATGCTTCTAAGTGTCCTGAAAGAGAGAAAAAGTGCAGAAAGAATTTCAAGTATAGAAGTCCTAGAGATTGTTTGTAGGAAAATGAAGATGATGAATCTGATGAAAGAGTTTAGAGTGAAAGTGATGATGAGATAGGATTTTTAGCTATTAAAGAAGAAGTTAGAGAAGAGAAAGCCTTAGTTTTGCAAGTTGAAAATAAATTTGATTGGATTAATAAATAGTGGTTGTTCACATCATATGATTGGAGACATGAATGCATTTTTTAAATTTTAATCATCATGATGGAGGGATTGTCAGAGTTGGTAACAATGCAAATTGTTATATCAAGGGAATAGGATCTATTACTCTTGATGGAAAGACTAACACTGATGATGTCTATTTTGTTGATGAATTAAAGCATAACCTATTGAGTATTGAACAATTGGTTGATAAGGGATATAAGTCATAATTCATAGAAAATATATACATTATCAAGGGTAAAGATAGTAAGTTGATTGACATTGGTACAAGATTGAGAGATAATGTCTTTCAATTGAACCCTACGAAGATGACATGTTTGGTTGTAAATGTGGATAACAATTTTTTATGGCATAGAATATTTTATCATATAAATTTTGATAATATTGAGAAGGTTGGTATTACATTTTCTATCAGAGATTACCAAAAATAATGAAGTGCACTAATTTTGTATACAAAGAATGTGTTATGGTTAAGAAGAAGAAAGTTTTAATTCCTAGTAAGAAGTTCACTACTAGAGAAAAATTGGATATTGTTCATACATATTTGAGTGGTCCTACTAGAACAAGAGGATTCTATGATAAAATTTACTTCATGATTTTTGTTGATGATTTCACTAGGATGATGTGGGTAGTATTGTTTCTTAAAGAAAAGTTTGAGGCATTTGAAAAGTTCAATTTGTTTAAGAATAGAGTTGAGAATGAATTTGTAGTAAATATAAAATGATCAGATAGAGGTGGAAAGTTTACCTTGAATGATTTTAACACATTTTTTTAAGTGAATGATATCAAAAGACAACTATCAACACCTAAGACCCCTTAACAAAATGGGATTGTTGAAAGAAGAAATAGGTATGTAACATAAGCAACAAGAGACATGATGTTTGATAATGATGTATCAAAGACATTTTGGAGAGAATAAATAAACACAACAATATACATAATGAATAAAGTGTAGATAAAAAAAGGTACAAAAAAATTCCCTATGAATTATGGTATGGACATGCACCTTTAGTGAAGTATTTCATAATTTTTGGAAGTAGGTGTTACATAAAGAGATATGGTGATATTGGTAAGTTTGATGCAAGAAGCGATAAAGGTATGTTCCTTATTTATTTATTAAAAAACAAAGCTTATAAATGTTTTAATCAAAGAACTAAGACTATTGTTGACTTTGTAAAGGTAAAAGTGGATGAAAAGTTTGGACTTAAAGAAAGAATGTTGGATTATAATTCTGATGAAGAAGAAGATAATCCTAAATATGTTATAGAAAATATTGAAGTTTTCTTTGAGACTAACAATAATTTGTAGAATGATGTTCAAATCATTGAACAAAGAGAAGAACCAAGATATGAACCTAGTAAAGAAGTAAGAGTTGAAACAATAAGACCTAAACCTAATAGAGATTTGACAAAGAATCACCCTACTAATTAGATTATTGGAAGCAAGGAAAAAGGGGTTATGACAAGAAATAGAGTACATAAATAATTATTTTTAATTTCTAAAGTTGAACCAAATAGCGCAGATGAGGCATGCAAGGATGATCATTGGATTCAATAAATGAAGGAAGAACTAGACTAGATTATGAGGAGTGAGACATGGGAATTGGTTCCTAGATCTAAAGACAAAAATCTTATAGGAACAAAGTGAGTTTTCAGAAATAAGATGAATGAAAAAGGTGAGGTTGCTTGAAATAAGTCAAGATTGGTATGAAAAGGACATTCATAGTAAGAAGGTATAGATTATGAAGATACATTTTCTCGTATTGCTAGAATTGAAGCAGTAAGGATGTTCTTGGCTTATGTAACAAGTAAGAAGTTCAAAGTGTATTAGATGGATGTAGAGTCAACATTTCTTAACAAAGAACTTGAAGAAGAAGTCTACATTGAGTAGCCTAAATGATTTCCTTTGATATAAGAAAAGGACATGGTATATAGTTTGAAGAAAGCATTAAATGGCCTAAAGCAAGTACATAAAACTTGATATGCAAGATTGGACAAGTATTTGGAAAATTTGGGATTTTCTAAAGATATGATAGATAATAATTTGTATTTGAAAGAAATTGAGAATGGATTGTTGATTATTGTGATATTTGTAGATGACACAATCTTTGAAGGTAATGATGAAGCAAGTGAAAAATTTGCTAATGAGATGAAGAATGAATTTGAAATGAGTATGATTAGTGAGATCAAATATTTCTTATGTCTATTGATTGTACAAAAAAATGATGGTATTTTCCTATCAAAGACTAAGTACTTAAAATACTTGTTGAAAGGATTTGGCTTGGAAAGTTGTAAGGTTGTTGCTACACCTATGTTAATTGTCACAAGTTATCTATAAAATATGAGACACCTATAGTTGAGTAGAAGAAGTAGAGATCCATGATTGGAGGTTTGCAATATCTAACTCACACTAGACCAAAAATAAAAAATGTTGTTGGTTTAGTATCAAGATTTTAAGAAGATTCTAGAGAAGAAAATTATGTAGCAGTAAAGAGAATATATAGATATTTGAAGAGTTTACCTAATTTTGGTTTATATATGATAGATCAAGTGATTTTATTTTGTGGGCATATATTGATGCAAATTGGGTAGGCAATATGGATGACAGAATGAGCACCAACGATGGAGCATTTTTTCTTGGAAGAAGATTGGTTTCTTGATTGAGAAAGAAAGAAAATTGAATCTCATAGATTACACTAGAAGCAGAGTATGTAGCAATAGAAAATAATTGTAATTAGATCAGATAGATGAAGCATATGTTGAAGGACATTGGGATAGAGTTTTCAAAATCTGTTATCATACATTGTGACAACACAAGTATAGTAAGTATGTCTAAGAATCTCATGTTGAATTGTAAGAATAAGAAAATATCCATTAAGTATCATGTTTTGAGAGATAAAGTTACAGAAAAAGAAATCAAATTAGACTATGTGAATGCAAAAGAGAAAATTACAGATTTATTTAGGAATCCTTTGCCTAAGGATACATTTGAGTATTTATGAGGCATGCTTGGGGTTATGCCCCTACCTACTTCTGAGTAGATGATGTTGAGAGTGCATCCACCTAGTGGTATAGAGCTCTATTGTTTATCTAGACTAAATGTTAATGCCTCCTATTTGGGTGAGTATCTTTGATGGGTAGATTCATCAATGACTTTTAGTAGTTGGTATAGAATAGTGTCTTTGGATACTTGAGTTGTTTGAAGACTAGGATTAGATAACTAAAATAATGAAGCCTTTGTCATTGATGTCAATGGGGGAGACGATCACATGAAAAACATATCCTAGTAGCATGTGGGAGATGTATGTATTGGGGAGAATTGTTTGTGGATAGATTGATGTCAATGGGGAGAGACATTGAGTTATATCAATGAGAGAGAAGTGTGAATAATTGATTTCCATGTATGTAAGAATGAGGAAGCACAAATGGAGAGCTATTCCTATGAGTTAGAGTGTGAAAAACTGATGTTGATCCATGACAGAGTGAGGAAGCATAGATGGAGAAGTGATGGGGACACAACCCATGCACATAATGGACACAACAAGAAAAGGAAAATTGTATTAACTGTGAAAATAAGCTAGTACATTTAGTACAGAGAAAATAGACTTCAAAACATGCCCTAAGGGCTTACAATAACATAAATCTGGAGATAATTTCTCCTTTCAGTACCTCCTCTCAAACTCCACTCCAAACTGCCTTTTATAATGCTAGAAATGTCCTTAAATAGACCCCGGAGGGTTAAGGACTAGGAATACATTCTAGAAAGTGCTAGTAGGCATCTACCGACCAAATAGAAGGCTCCAAAAGCTGTGTTAGAAGTTGACGCAAATCTAGAAGAATCCAAAAATGGTAACCGAACTTTCAGGAGGCATAACTTTTGAGCCGTAGCTCTGATTGACGAACCATTTACATTTTTGGAAAGCTCTCAAAGTGCTCTATAGCCTTATGGATGAGATTTGCTCATCCCCCATTTTTTGGCCCTTTTTGAGGTCATTTAATGCCCCTAACCTAACTTTGAAGCATTCTTAGGAGGTCTCCAAAACCTGAAAAATTGCGATAACTTTCAAACCGTGGACCTTTTGACCTGATTCTTTTTTTGGAATGCTCTAAATTACAATTACATTCATCTGGCCAATTTACACCTCTTAGTTCACCAAAATGATGGCTCAATTACATACTCCTATTTTTTTTACATTTACATGTATCCCAAGGTGTTCAAATACTCTATCCTAGAACACTGGTAGTGAAACTGTGAGAGTTGGAACCTTTATTTGACTGAAATGGGTATCCAGAAATGAAAACACATGAAACAGAAACTAAGTCTAAGTACATTTTTTTTTGGGTGACACAAGATTGCCCTTATACCTCTAGATGCTCCTGCATCAAGAAGTGTGCATGTGAGTTTCAAATTTGATTGATAAAGAGGATTTGAAAGAAGACAACAACAAAAACAACAATAGAGTCAGATTTGGTATTCTTGAAACTTAGATGTTTTTAATCTATGTTTCCATCAATGTTGGTATTTCTTTGGGAGAGTATCCTAAGAATTGGAGAGATTGTTAGCATGATTAAAATGTTGTATTGATCACTATGTTTTTGATTAATGTCAACATAATATTATTTCTATGAAGATTGGTAGAGTAGCAGATAGAGAACATGGTCATATAGATTGTGTATTAATGAGGAGGTTAGTACTATTGAAGATATGTTCTACATTTTTTCCTAATGAAGTGGACAAGTGCACGTACATAGAGGTGAAGACATGTAAGATTTATTTATGAATTATAGAGGCCAGTGTGCAGACAGAGTATCTAAGAAGAGGTTTCTATTTTTTAGATTGTATCTACTAAAAGGCGTAGAATCATGATGAGTAAAGTTAGACAATGATAGTATGTAAGGCCCCTTCCTTAGCACCCTATTATAAATCTTAATAAGACAAATATGGTTAGATATAGGAAGTGTAAGGAGATGATATGTCATGTTTTTGTTTCTTGTGTATAGAATGTGAATTAAATACTATTACCACACACCTTATGATAGAACAATGGTAAGAAGGTTCTAGGATCTAAGTATGCCATGATTGGAATTTTCCTTATCAATAATGAACTTGAGATCTTATTAATACTGATACATATTTTAGTTATTATTGTGATAAGTATCCTATTCAAAATTACATTAGTTTGATAAGCTAAGACCCTATGGAATAAAGGCTTGAGGCATCATAACTTAGAAACTATGTCGATGTGTTCATGATATTTTATGGCCTATTAGGATAATTGAATTAGATTGTTATTATGGAAAAATGAATCAACACCCACCCTTATGATATTATTAATAGTCATAGATAAAAATTCTTATCAAAATTGGATAAGTGCTTAAATAATAGAACTCGATATTATGTAATGTAATGAGTTAATTATTATGCAAGTAGTAGGTGGATATTCATGAGCATAGATTTTATGGCCCATTAAAATGAAATGGATTTATTCTATGATTGATTTTGAAACCATGTGACTATGCAAATGTCCTAATTACTTGACATGATTGATACACCTTATAATGTATTATCTCATAATGATAACATGATATTTTTAGTAATCAAACTATATTTAATCAAATCAAAGAATACTAGTTGTGATGTTTACATTTTGGTGATTTTGACCAAAGATATGTATTCAAAACTAATTTTCATGGATTCAACATTTCATCATTATAGCAAATGGATTATGATGTTTTTTAGAATGTTAGTTGGATCATTTGATTAGATATTAATGTTGATATGCAGATTCTGATATTTTAATGTTTTTAAATGCTTTATATGAAAATGATTAGAAAATAAAAATTGATTATGATGTTAAGGTGAATCATTTAATATGAAATTTTCATGCACCTATATACATGCATTTTATATGATTTTTCATTAAGATATTGATGTTTGAGTTTAGTGTGCGGGCAATTGAATCATGGAATTAAATTGGGGATACAAGGTACAAACTTATGTGGACACAGTGTAACCAAGGTGAACATTTGGAAGATTCATAAAGCCTCGCTGTGATGTGTTTAATTGTAAATGTAATCTTTCATGTGTGTGATAAATTTAATCTCATAAATAAATTGGGGACGTGTCATGGTGATGTGTAATATATTTTAAATGTATCACTTGACACTTGTAATTATTTGTGTGTTAATGACATGTCACCTAAGGTTTTGGTCATGGTTACACTTAACCTTAAACTAATTACCTTTCATAAGATTAAGTAAATCCACTTGGAGAAAGGATAGGATGGGTCATCATTAAGGGAAAATTGAGTTCAAACTTGAAAAGAATTTTTAAGGGTCAATGGGTGGTTCCAAAGTACCATTTTTGTGAAAATAAGCCACTCATATGTTACCATAACATACAAGGGGCCTAAATTTTAATCTTAGATTGGTTTTGACATATCAGTGTCTATACACTTAAGTCATTTAAAAGTTAGAATTCATTTTATGCCAGACAGGAAATGCATGTTGAGCATAACATGTTAGATAGTGCATGCTGAGTGAGATACTTAGTATGTGCCAAGTTACTCAACTTTCGAGTAGACAAATGATGTTGAGTAGCCAATGGATGTTGAGTCATTCAGATGTCATGTTGCAACATTGAAGTTATAGTTTATGTTGAGCATTACGGACTTTAAGTGCAGAGTAATACAATTTTGACATAGTTATTTGTAAAGGCATAAACTACTATGTAAACCATTTTGGAGCTGAATTGAGGATTTTTTTGCAATCCTAGATGATAAAAATGAATCTTAATTATGAATCCCTATGCAATACATGCAACCAAATAGAAAAAGGGAAGGATCAAGTGGAAAAATGGGTGAATCATAATCATTGATCCAAACCTAACTCTAAGTCACAAAGGTTTTCTTAAGGAGGAAAAACCCTAAACTTTATATGAGTGTGGAAGGAGTGAAGAGATAATTTTATATGCACAAATAGAGCATACATGGTGACTAAGGTGTTGTGAATTGAGATACATTGAAAAATTAGTTAGAAGAGAAAAGAGAAAAGAGGTTAGAGGATAGAAGAGGTACATCTGATGAAAGGAGGATTGAGAATACATGCAAAGAGGTGATCTATTATCTAGCAACAGAGTGCTAATGACATGATCATTGCTAAGACATTCTAACATGCGAATCAGTCAAATCTCTTAACAAAGTAGTCCTAAAAGGATATGATAAATCTTTTAACAAGGTGCTTTCTTTATTATAAGTTAAATTTCTTTTACCAAACACATTTCTAACAAGGTGTTCAAATCCTTGAACAAGGAAGACCTTTCATAGGGTAGATCATGTTTCATGATCTAATATTGTAAAGTTCATTTGATATGATTTATAACTTTAGTGGTGAAGATTTGTGGGTGTCATCCTCACCCCACTTTTACCTTCTGATTGGAGGGTTTCTGAGTAATCATATCTTGTGTCATATGTGTTAATGATTATATGTTTTCATGTTTCATGCAGGAGCATCCAGTGGTGTAAGGGAAATCCTATATCATCCAAAAATATGCTTAGTGTTAGTTTCTTGTTTAATATGTTTTCATTTCTAGATACCCATTTGGGTCAAATAAAGGTTCCAACTCTCATAGTTCCATTATTGGTTTTTTGGGTTAGAGTTTTTGAGCACCTTGGGATATGTGCCAATGTAAAAAATGGTTAATTTGTAATTGGACCATAATTATAATGAGTTAGAGGGTGTAAGTTGGAGGGATGATTACTCTTGTAATTTAAAGCACTCTAAAAAAAGAATCAGATCAAAAGGCTTTACGGTTTGGAAGTTATTGCAATTTTAAGAGAACTCCTATGAGCACTTCAAAGTCAAATTTGAGGCACTAAATGACCTTGTACGGGCCCAAAAAATCGAGGATGAGTGAAGCTTTCCTAGAGGAATATATATTTCTTGGAGAGCTTTTTGGAAATGTAAATAGTTCGTTAATTGGAGTCCCAGATCAAAAGTTATGCCTCCCAAAAGTTGGATTACCATTTATGGATTCTTCTAATATTACACCAACTTCTGACATGTTTTCTAGAACCTTCTATTTTGGTAGTGGATGCCAAATGAAATATTATAAAATTTATTCCTAACCCTAGATCTAATTTGGTTTACTTAAGGACATTTCTGGCAATTTTTTGGTGGAGTTTAGGAGAAGGTATTGTGAGAAGGGTTTTCTCTAGAATCTGATAATATTATAAGCCCATAGGGCATGTTGTGGAGTCTATTTTTGTTGTACTGAATGTAATAGAATATCACTTATGATAATAATATTTCCCTCTTCTTGCTATGTTCATTTTGGTTGTGGTTCATGCCCTCATCAATGTTATGGATGTATATGCTTAATTAGGTATTTCAATTCACATGCACAATTGTGAGATGGATGTGTGGTAAATAATTTTATGATTAAAGTTTTGAAGTTTTGATTCACCCACCCCCCACTCTCAAAGTTTACCTTTCCCATATTTTATTTCCAACAATTGGTATCAGAGCCTAGTTCTATAAAAAGGAAATCTTTGTAGCTTTGAGCAAAGATCTTGGAAATGGAAGCCTACAAGTTGGGAAAGACTATTGAGAACCAAATTATTGAAATATGGCTTTCCCTACATCAATTGAATGAAGCAAGAGATGGGTTGAATCAATCATTGAAGACAAGGAAAGAGATAGCTATTGAAGAGAATGACACACACTACAAAGAGATCGACACTATTGGACTATTTACAGAAGGAAATTCAAGTGAGTTTGAAGTAGCAATTGTAGATCTAATGGAAAAGAATGCAACCCTAATGGAAGAGGTCAAAAATCTTAAGATAGAACAAGAAGTCCAATTAGTATTGCTATGCAAGGTGATTGAGATAAAAAATAAAGATGAAGAGGAAAAATTCATGATTGAAGATGATAAAAGGGTATTGACCAATAGATTGGAAGAGAAGACATCAGAAGTGCAAAGGATTGCTAGCATGCAATTGGAGATAATGAATCAAGTCATGATTGCCAATCATGAATTGAATGGAAAAGATATTGAAGTCACAACTCTAAAATTGTAGAATGAACAACTAAGAAATGATCTAAAAAGAGAAAATGAATTTGCTAAAAGTTTCAATGGACCTAGTGAAGCCATCAAGTATGTTGAACAATTGATGAGATTTCCTAGATCCAATGGTGATACTATTGGATTGGGTTACACTAGTACTGAAGAAGGAGAATCATCTAAAAATGGTGAACAAAGGAATATCAATGGTAAGAACTCCAAAACTACTTGTCATAATTGTGGAAAATTAGGACACACTATTAATGTTTGTAGGAGCAAGACTGCAAATCAAAATCCTAGGTAGAAGTTCATGGGCCATTGCTACAAGTGCAACAAGTAAGGACATCAAGCACAGGAATGTAGAACCAAGCCCATAAGTGTTAGGATAAATCACAGACAGAAATAAAAACTACATGCAAATATAACCAATAAAAAATAATAATAGATCACACAAAAATGAACACAAGGCACCAAGATTTAATGTGGTTCACCCAATCCCTGGGCTACGTCCACCAAAATAGCAAGTTTGATCTTATTACAATCGAGTGATTACAACCTGATTACAATCCATAATCCCTTACAGCTCAATACCGCCACAAGAACTAATTTTGCATCACAACATAATGAAAAATACCCAACCCTAAACCCTTTTATACAAGTATTAAACCACTTGGGGACTGATCAGGCTCCACACTAAGAAACAATTTATGAAGTATGTATAGTACTTTCCTGATCAGTCACCATAATCTAACAATCTCCCACTTGGGGACTGATCAGGCTCCACACTAAACAAAAATCTCCCACTTGGAGACTGATCCTATACCAATACCACTACCACATGGGGCTCCCATTGGATCAAACCACCCTGGACTCTGCTATTCTATTATTCATGTTTAGTCTGAAAGACCAACCGAAGCTAAAGAGGAGTTCAGCTTCTCCCGTGTTATAACTTTTGTCAACATATCTGCTGGATTGTCATTGGTATGTATCTTCTCTAGCTTTAACTGTCCATCCTCCAAAACTGACCGAATGAAATGGTACTGCAACTGTATGTGTTTGGTCTTAGAATGCAGAGCTGAATTCTTTGCAAGATGAATGGCACTCTGACTATCAGTGAAAAATAATTATCCTTCTGAGGATGTCCCAATTCTTCCAAGAAGAACTGAAGCCATATCATCTCCTTGGCTGCCTCTGTAGCAGCAACATACTCTGCCTCTATAGTGGATAGAGCATTAATCTTTTGTAACCTAGAAACCTAGCTCACGGCTGCCCCACCAACAGTAAAGACATTACCTGTAGTACTTTGCTTGGTATCAATATCCCTAGCCAAATATGAGTCAACATAGCCCTGTAAATTAGTAGTAGAGCCCCCAAAGTGTAAACACTTATTGGATGTTCCTCTCAAATATCTGAGAATCCACTTGACAGCATTCCAATGCTCAAATCCTGGATGACTCATATACCTGCTAACGGCTCCCACTGCATGGGCAATATCTGGCCTAGTACATACCATAGCATACATCAAGCTTCCTATAGCTGAAGCATAGGGTACTTTGGACATCTTATCCTCCTCTTCTTGTGTCTTGGGACACATCTCCTTAGTCAATTTCAAATGACCAAGTAAAGGTGTGCTGACAGCTTTAGCATTCTCCATAGAGAAATGTTGCAACACCTTCTCAACATAATCAGCTTGAGATAGCGTCAATGTTCTATTCTTCCTATCTCTGCAAATCTTCATACTAAGAATTTTTTTTGCTGCCCCCAAATCCTTCATAGCAATTGCATGTGCTAACTGGCATTTTAGCCCCTTAATATGATTCATGTTAGACCTAGCTACAAGCATATCATCAACATATAAACATAAAATAATGTAGATATCATCATCCAAACTCTTAAAATAAACACAAGAATTTGAATGACACCTGTTATATCCATGCTCATGCATAAAACTGTCAAATTTTAGATACCATTGCCGAGGTGCTTGCTTCAAGCCATATAAACTTTTCTTCAATTTGCACACTAAGTTCTCCTTACCTTTGACCTCAAAACCCTGTGGCTGAGCTATATATATATTTTTCATCCAAATCACCATGAAGAAAGGTTGTTTTAACATCTAGCTGCTCTAAATGCAAATCTTCAGTAGCCACAAGACTTAAAACAATATGAATAGAAGTCATTTTAACAACAGGAGAAAATATCTCATCAAAATCAATTCCCTTTTTCTGTGCAAATCCTTTTACAACTAACCTGGCCTTAAATCTTTTCTTACCTCCTTCCTCTTCTTTCAACCTGTAAACCCACTTATTTTGTAAAGCCTTTTTACCTGTAGGCAACTTGCACAAATCCCATGTCTTATTTTTCAGCAAAGACTCCATTTCATCTTTCATTGCAGACTCCCACTAAATCTTAGTATCCACCTGCACAACTTCATCATAACTTTCAAGTTCACCAGCATTAGTAAGTAAAATAGAATACAAAGAGGGAGAAAACCTTTGTGAAGGTCTAATTTTCCTCGTTGACCGTCTAACATTCACTGGTGTGTGTGGTATTTTTTGTTGTAGTTGCTGCACATTATGAGGAATGGCTGGAACATCAGCTTTTGGAGTATCATCCAACACTACATAATCATCTTCTTTCTTCTCATGTTGCTGCAACAGATCTTCATACAACACTTTCTCATTGAATATGACATCCCGTCTTCTAACAATTTTAAGATTTTCAAAATTGCAAAGCCTATAACCAAATTCATTAATGCCATATCCAAAAAAGACACATTTCTTTGATTTAACTTCTAGCTTGGTTCTATTTTTAGAGTCTATATGAGCAAAAGCTTCACAACCGAAGGTCTTGAGAAAAGAATAACTCACCTTCTTACCAGTTCATGCTTCCTCTAGAATACCACAGCCGAAAGGAGTAGAGGGACCTCTATTAATCAAATATAATGCAGTATTGACAGCCTCTACCCACATGTGTAAGGGCAACCTAGCATGCAACCTTATGCTCCTTGCGCGCTCCATTATAGTCCTGTTCATGCGTTCAGCCACTCCATTTTCCTGTGGAGTCCTTGGAATAGTTTTCTGTCTATGAATACCATTAGTGGAGAAATAATCTTCAAATTCATGACTGCAATACTCACCACCATTATCAGATTTGAGACATTTTAATTTCTTACTAGTCTTATTTTCAACCAAGCATTTCCATTTCTTAAAAGTTTGAAATACATCAGATTTCTGTCTAAGGAAATAAACCCATACTTTTCTAGTTGTGTCATTAATAAATGTAACATAATAATGAGAGCCACCAAGGGAAGATACCTGAGTTGGTCCCCATACATCTGTATGCACAAGCTCTAATTTCTCCTTTTTGTTTTCCTCCCTGTCTTTACAAAACTCACTCTCTTTTGTTTTCCATACACACAACTTTCACAGAAATCCATATTAACACATTTCAGACCTGGTAAAACTTTCTTTAAATGAAGTACTTTCATACCTTTCTCACTCATGTGCCCAAGTCTATTGTGCCACAACACTATATCAAAATCTATAATAGTTATTTGTTCTCCTTGCTTAACTACAACAATTGTTCCTGAACATTCATTTTTCTCTAAAATAATCAAAGTAGTAGGAACAATATGACCTGTACAAAGATATAAGGTGCCTACTTTCACACCTTTTTCTACTACAAGGGAACCTTTTGAAACCTTCCAATTTTTATCATTAAAAGTAACTACACAACCCTCATCACTGAGTTTCCTGGCTGAAATTAAATTTCTACTTAGCCTTGGAACATGTCTTACCTCATGTAGTAGCCAATGATTTCCATTCTACAACTTAATCTTAATTTTTCCCTTTCCAACAATCTGGCAAAGTTCATTATCCCCCAAATAAATAAGCCCAAAATCCCCTTGGACATAATCAATGAAATAACCTCTATGAGGTGTAGCATGAAATGAAGCACCAGAATCTAAAACGCATGAATCATCAACACTCTCTAAAGATAGAAGCAAAGCATCCTCTTTGGATTTGTTACTTACCACATTTGCCTCCTTGTCTCCATCTGATTTATCTCCTTCATTTTTCTTTCGATTCCAGCAATCTTTCTTTTTGTGCCCTAGTTTCCCACAGTACTAGCAATCATTTGGTCCTCTCGATTGAGACCTTCTCCCCTTTGACTTTCCTCTTGATTTCCCATGATTTCTAGAGTTACTTCCTCTTTCAGTCATTCTGCCCCTACTTTGTGCATTCAAAGCACTTCCTGATGTAGATCCACATGAGGATTTCCTACGAGTTTCCTCACTCAAAACAACACTGATCACATCATTATATTTTAGGGTACTAGATCCAAGAACATAATTACTCACCGCCATTACCAAGCCATTCTTGCTTTCAAGCAAAGAACACAAAATCAAGAGAGCCCTAATTTTTTCATCAAAATTGATACCCATAGAAGATAACTGAATAATAATAGTATTAAACTCATTTAAATGATCTACAATAGATCCAGCTTCTAACATTTTCATATTAAATAAATGCTTCATGAGAAATACCTTGTTTGAAGCGGAGGGCTTTTCATACAGTGTTGCTAGGGTTTTCATCAAATCTTCTGTCATCTTTTCTTTTGTAATATTAAATGCCATTGATGGTGCCAAGCATAACCGAATGCTTTTGAGTGCTTTTCTATCCAAAAGATCCCATTCAGCCTCTGACATAGTTCCCTGATTCTTGGCTTTGCCTTCTAATGACTTCCATAAATCCTTCTGATATAGATAGTCTTCTATTTGCATCTTCCATAACTAGAAGTTCTACCCATTAAACCTATCAACCCTCAGCTTACCCTCATCTGCAATTGCTCGCACTCATTCGTGAGACTCCCACTTAATCGTGAGACTTTCCTGCAGAGGATAACTGAAAGAAAACCTCACTCTGATACTACTTGTTAGGATAAACCACAAATAGAAATAAAAACTACATGCAAATATAACCAATAACAGAAAATAATAGATCACATAGAAATGAACACAAGGCACCAAGATTTAACATGGTTCACCCAATCCTTGGGCTACGTACACCAAAATAGCAAGTCCGATATTATTACAATCCAGTGATTACAACCTGATTACAATCCGTAATCCCTTATAGCTCAATACTGCCATAAGAACCAATTTTGCATGACAACATAATGAAAAATACCCAACCCTAAACCCTTTTATACAAGTATTAAACTGCTTTAGGGTTATAACATGTCGGCCATATGTCGGCCATAATATGTCGGCTACCATGTCGGCCACGACCCAAAATTTTTATGAAGTATGTATGAAGTACTTTCCTGATTAGTCACCATAATCTAACAATAAGAACACAAAGATTTGAAGTATACTGCTATAACTATTAGAAGTATGGACATAGAGCTTATGATTGTAAATCCAAGCCCAAGTGATCATCAAGCAAGTAGACAAAGATAAAGCACAATGGTAAATCTTATAATTGGGATTATAATACTAGGTATAGTTGTCACTATTGTCAAGAGTAGGGACATGTTCCTAATAACTCTATAAGAACACATTTAAAAAGTTATTATAGTAGATGGTTAAGTTAGACTACATGTTTTAGTTGCTTAAAGATTGGTCACATAAGTAGACATTGTCCAAAAAAGTCAAAGGCACTAAGCAGTGAGTTCAAGAAGAAGTCAAAGTGCTGATGAAAAAAACATGGAAGAAAAAGGAAGATTTCAATACATCAAGTTCAGATGGGATCACTTTACCCAATGGGTCAGGTGATCACACCGACCCCAATTAAGTAATCAAGAGGTATGTGTGGGGCTGGTATTTAAATGATATAACATGCATCAGTTCCAAGGATTTAGTTATGAAAAGATTATATATACATGAAGAAAGATGCAAAGTGTTGTTTAGAACCTTGTAGAAATCTTTAGGTTTTGTCAATTTTCATGTTGCTATCATGCATAAAAAATTTCACCTAAGTTGTTGAGTAAAATCTAGTTGATGTCGAGCTATTGTAAGTGATAGTGTTGGCCAAGCTTGTAGTGGTTTTTGACCATGAAGAAAATTACATGGAAGTTGAGTGAGTTAGAATTTCTATTATAGCTGAGCTTACAATTGTGTAAGCACTGAGCATTAATTGCAGAATTTTTAAGGCTATATAGTCATTTTATGATTCATTTGACATCCTTCAAATTTGGAGAGAATACAAAGATCTTAAGGAAAATTGGAGAGATAATTCCAAGCACTTGTGAAATAAATTCAACCACCATTTTCCACCATTCATTAGATTTGTGAAGGTATTTATCATGTGTTGAGCTATGCTATTTGAATCTTTCAAACCCTAGGTATTAAATATGGCATCTAGTTCTTCTACTTTTGAGGTTAGAGAGGGAAAAGAAGTTTTGAATGTTCAATTAATTAGAAATTAGATCGAACAATCAAACTTTAAAGCAATTCCTGACATTTCATACAAACAAGACCCATTTGGTGCATTATACATGATACCACCATAAGTTTTAATGATTCAAGATGTAAGATATTGTTACACATGTAAGGTGGGTAGAATAGGTGACATGGAGATAAGAGACTTATATGGTAAATTGTGTAAAAATGGAATATTGAAGGACTATAATATTGTAGAAAAAAAGGGTTAACTCATGCCCTAGATTTCCCCAACATTTTCAAGACAAAGTGGATAAAGATTGCTTTGAGAAAGATTCATGACAACTCAGTATGGTTAGAAGATGGACCTATCAAGATTACCAAGAGCGTTGTGCAAAGGGTAATAGGGTATCCAACCCTTGATAGACCTAAGACCATGAGAAGTGATGCAAAAGAGGTTATTGAGAAAAACACAAGGGTAGTGTGGAATAAGAGAGGAATGAAAATTTACACCATCATAGATCCTCTAATTTTTTTTATAATAAGGATAATTGCACATAAATTCTTTCAATCTAGTATATTGAATAGTGTACCTTTCATTATTGTTGTAGGCTACAAGATAGTCAAGAAGGGTCCTTCCTATGACCTTGCCAAGTTGTAGTTACAACTATTATTAGAAAACTTTGGAATGATAAGGAAAACCAAGAGTGCATAGTGCAAGTTTTGTTCAATACTTGTATGTACATTTTTCTATGTGTAGAACACATTCCCTTCTTTTTGTAAAGTTTCATGGAAGAAAAATAGATCTATTATAGTATAGATAAGTGAATACATTGAGCAACTTGGGAAAAACTCCAAGTCTATAATGACTGGCTACTTTGAAGACTTCAAGAAGTTAATGAAACAAAGATATAGGATTCCAACATCACTCATTGAGAAGCATTCAATGATGTTTTCTTTCTAGTTGATATTGATCTTATGTATTTATAAGCTATAGTTCTAAGGGTGAGGTG
The DNA here is from genome assembly GCA_028749045.1 of Cupressus sempervirens. Lineage (NCBI taxonomy): Eukaryota > Viridiplantae > Streptophyta > Pinopsida > Cupressales > Cupressaceae > Cupressus > Cupressus sempervirens. The sequence continues at coordinate 249,023,135 of CM053785.1, read as the reverse complement.
ACTAAAGCCTCTAGGTTATGAGATAAATGTGGATGAGGCATCTGTAACAATTATCGCTTTACTAGCTGAAGAAGTAGATAAGAGGCTACAAATTTTCATAATTATGATGTAGCCAAGTCAAACATAACCATGGATTTGAAGATAGCCTCTATAATAAGGAAAAAGGACAAAATTGTTAAGAAGCTCAAAGAAAAATTTGGTGAAGGGGTAGAAGAAGAAGAAGAAGAAGAAAAAGAAGAAAATGATGATGATGATGAAGGTGAAGATATGCTACTAGCCATAACTCAAGGCTAAGGAGAAGAACAAGGTGAAGGTGCAAAAGGAAAAGAAGCTAATGTAGCACCTGTAGCTAAAGAGAAGAAGAAAAGTAAAGCTAAAACTTCAACAGTTAGCAAATCAAAGAAGGTTGTAATACCTATACAACCTAAGCCTACAATTCTTGCCACCAGGGCTAGTACAAGGGTTACTACTAAGAGGGTTCAAGAAGTTGAAAATCCTAAAGTAAAGAGAACCTAGGAAACTACACATGTAGATGAGTTTGAGAAGAGACAAAGGAGAAAGTACATTGCTCTAGTTGAATTAGATGAAGAGAGGATAAAATTTGATGACAAAAACCAATTTAAAGTGGTAAGTCATAATCCTTCTTTTGATTTGGACAACTTGTGTGGGAATATAAAGAATAATGTTGACTTATCTAGATTCACACATATTAAGTTTGACAAACTTATAAAGATTGAGATGAACCAAGTGGAAGAGTCAATATATGCCATGATTGCAACATTAAAAAAGACTCCAATTGAGCTTGCCAACTCTATAACTAAAAGTCTATATGAAAGCGTTGATAAAAAAATGGTAATAATAGTCTCACTATAGAAAGACAAATGAGAGAGACTACACTTTCTCAAGTGATGCCAAAATTGGATAAGGCCACAATGTCAAAGGCCGTTAATATATATAAAGGGATATTTTCTCCTAAATATAAAGCATTCAGTATTTTGCAAAAGGATATTAAGGGTTTTGTTCATAAGTCCACTTAGATATGGAAGTCAATATATGGACTAAAAACACCTAAGGGAATTCAGTAGACACCTATTAAGGTAGGTGAAGAAAAAGGTGAACAAGAAGTAACTACAGTTACTAATAATTAAAATTAAGAAAGATAAACATTTGGAAGGCACTGAGATAAATGCAAATACATAGGAAATAGTTGAAGATGAGCAACAAACAAAATAGAGTATACTGAATATAAAAATGCTGAGTGCTAGTCCACAACATGTAACATATGTTGACATAGATACAATAAAAATCAAGGATGTTTCTGATACTATAGCTCAAAACATCAATCCCCTAATAGAGGAGGACATGAAGAAGATATTGTTAGACAACAACCACCAAGGCATAATTATGCAGTCATCCAATATTGGTGAGTATAGATGAACTTGAGAAGGCATAAAAGACATCTTTAAGGAAGGAAAACAAGACATAACTCAAACTCCTCAATTTATTGTGGTACAATCTACAATGCCCATAATAGTGTACCGAAGGAAAGAGACATCAATGGAAAATATCAACACAATGGTGCAAAATGTGTTATTATAAGAAGTTGCTATAGAAGTATAGGAAGGGATACAAACTCAAATAGGTCAAGAAGATACTTCTATACCTACATCACAAAGTCAAGGTGGAACTGAGATTGAAAAGCAAGTAAAGAATAGGACTGAAGAGTCAGTCTTGACTACCAAGCTAGAGGAGAAAATAATAATACAAACATGGGTTACTTTGCCAGAAATTGCTACTTCTCCAAGTCAAGCTCTTCATAGGTTGAGTGTACAAGCTACACCACTACAATCATTAAGTCCTAGTCCTAGCACATCCAAGGAAAATGAAGTTACATCATATGGTGATGTCAACTTGGATGAGGTGATTATTTTGCCAAAGCTTGATCTTGCAACAATCAAATGTTGTTGAACAAATGAGAAAAATTTAGGATGTTCTTGTGAGGAAAAAGCACCAAGAATTTCTTTAAAAGGAGCATAGGTAGAAGCAAGCATTGCAAGATATCAAGAAAATATTTCTTGATGCATTCAGCTTGCCAACACCTATAGAAGACAAGCCTATCATGGAGCAGTTAGAAATTATAGTGGAGAAGAAAAATGATACAAACCTAGATTCAAATGTTAAACTACTTGAATGGTCTGAGAGGAAATATCAAAGTCAAGTAAATGAAAAGATATCATGTGCCATTACACTTAGTCAAGTTAAGCTAGCAACCAAAATTGATAATGTAAAGAAAGTTTTAGAGAATATTTTCTCACTTTACACCAAGTTGTGTGATACAAATCTATTCACACAAGAAGTGTAGTGCCATATTGTAAATCTAGAGGGAGATATGAAGATCATAGGTACTACTCTACCCAATTATCCAGCTTAGAGTAAAAAACACTTCAAGAATTTAATGAATTCCCAAGGTCAGTTCACAACCTTGCATGCTACACTAATAAGCATTGAATTCATGTTGACCCCACACATGGACATATTTCATAAGGACCTATCCTTTTCCAAAAAATTAATGCAAAAAGATCCTCATCTTTCTACACATGAAGACTTAGTTCACCTTGCTGCTATGTTAGCCATCCAAATCAAATCATTGGAGGTAGCTTGTGATAACTAGGATGTTGGAGTCGGATGCAGGAGCATCATGCATCAGTAAAAAAAAAATGTGGAAGATTTACATGTTGGTTTTCTTGTCCTGTTGAGGTGGAAGCTTGTGGTGAAGATGAAGATGATTGTATATCTTTCTTTTGGCGTTAAAGTGTGGGACACACTTTTCTATCTACCAAGGGAGTCTGATGCAGGAGCATCTTGCATGGGAAAATTAAATTATTAGAAAAAAAAAAAAGAGAGAAAAAAAAAAGGGGAAAAAAAAAAATTGTGGAGGAGAGAGAAAGTGACAAAAATGGAAGGAAAATAATTAAAAATAGAAAATAGGAAAAGTGGAGAAAAGAGGAATCTCTATTTTCAAGGTGCATGGGAGGCATAAATAGAAAATAATAAAAATAGTTGTCATTCCATTAATCGAGGTGTGTAGGTGGCATCTTAGAAGTTTGTGGAAAGTTCCTTAAATCATGCATTTAATATTTGTTGGGTGCTTAGTTGTATTTGGGTGGGAATTTAATATTTATTTAAAGGTAGTTGTATTTACCTTTTATCCCACATTGCTTGTGTTTGTAATGTCTTGGGTTAGAAGTGCCTATTTAAGCAAGGCTTATAATCATTTGCAATCAAGTTGAAGAAATGGAAGCTCTTCTAATGGAAGTTTGAGAAATAGAAGTTCTTGAATTGTAAGATCTTCAAATGTAATCTCTTATAATGGATTTCAAGTATTAATGCATGCTTTATGAAGAATTTTTTTGTCATCTCTCTTGTCTCCATATTATTGCATTTTTGGTTGTGAGTTGGTACGGGTGGTGTGTGGCCCGTCATCAGTGGTATCAGAGCAGGAGTTCCTGAGAGTGCGGACAGATCGCCGAACGTGAGGCAGTTTGCACCAAGACCTTGAGTTGGTTGAAGTTTGTCAAGAAGTTCTTGATTGTGTAGATAGGTCGTCGACTGTGAGGCAGTTTGCACAAGGTTCTTGTGTTGCATGAGATTTGTCTTCTGAAGACTTGATTATGGAGAAGAGAAAGAAGAAGATGACTTTTGTGATTGGATGGATTTTGAGGATTCCTCAACTTGAGAAATTTAGAGAAAGAAATCAACAATCATTGCTAGTTGATTTGCAGAAGCAAGTGAATGAATTAGAAGCTGAGTTGTGGAAACAAAGAGCATGTCACCAAAAAAGGGATGTTGATAATTCTTTGGATGTGGAAAAGAAAGATGATCCAGTGGAAGAGCAAGCGGATGAAGAGGAAATTATTTGTGAACCTAAAGTTGAAGAAGATGAACGAGAAGAGGAAGAGCATAAAGATGACAAGATTTATGAACCTGAAATAGATCAAGATGATGTGAAGATTGCAGCAATGGAGGAAGAATATAGTGCCTTTGTTGGAGATCAAGCAAGTGGAGTAGTTACGTGCATTGTTGATGACATAAAAGAGGCAAGCAAAGATGAAGATGTCAAACAGGTAAATTCTTATGAATCATGGGATGTTGTCTTTGATATTAGTTTAAAAGATATTAATGATGGTTTGCATGAGGATCTTGTTTGTGATGTATGGTATGCAAAGGAAGATTGGAATGGTGTTGCTGGATTTATTATAGGTGTGATTAATTCAACAAGATTGGATGAGGATGAGAGTTATACTTGGATTGCAAAGGAGTATTTTCAGCAGCAAATAGTTGTTCCAGCCAGGTGTTGGAAAAGAAGAAAGAAGGAAATATATCGGCACCGAATACTTGTTCCAGCTATGTGTTGGAGGAAGAGGAAAAAAATTATGTCAACAATGGCTACTTCATTTTGTGACTCCATACTTACAAAATTTTTCCTACCATGGGAGTCGGATGCAGGAGCATCATGCATCAGCAAAAAAAAAATGTGGAAGATTTGCATGTTGGTTTTCTTGTCCTGTTGAGGTGGAAGCTTGTGGTGAAGATGAAGATGGTTGTATATCTTTCTTTTGGCGTTAAAGTGTAGGACACACTTTTCTATCTACCAAGGGAGTCTGATGCAGGAGCATCTTGCATGGAAAAATTAAATTATTAGAAAAAAAAAAGAGAGAAAAAAAAAAGGGAAAAAAAAAAAAAAAAAATTGTGGAAGAGAGAGAAAGTGACGAAAATGGAAGAAAAATAATTAAAAATAGAAAATAGGAAAAGTGGAGAAAAGAGGAATCTCTATTTTCAAGGTGCATGGGTGGCATAAATAGAAAATAATAAAAATAGTTTTCATTCCATTAATCGAGGTGTGTAGGTGGCATCTTAGAAGTTTGTGGAAAGTTCCTTAAATCATGCATTTAATATTTGTTGGGTGCTTAGTTGTATTTGGGTGAGAATTTAATATTTATTTAAAGGTAGTTGTATTTACCTTTTATCCCACATTGCTTGTGTTTGTAATGTCTTGGGTTAGAAGTGCCTATTTAAGCATACATGGAGACTAGTGTCTTGTGAATTGAGATACATTGCAAAATTAGTTAGAGGAGAAAAGAGAAAAGAGGTTAAAGGATAGAATAGATACATCTGATTAAAGGAGGATCAAGAATACATACAAAGAAGTGATCTATTATCTAGCAGTAGAGTGCTAACCATAGTATCATTGTTGAGACATTCTAACAGGTGAATTAGTCAATCTCTTAATAGAGTAGTCCTAACAAGCTACGATAAATCCTTTAACAAGGTGCTTACTTCATTTTAAGTTAAAGTCCTTTTACTAGGAACACTTCTAATAGGGTGTTGAAATCCTTTAATAGGGTAAGATCTATCAATCTTGTAAGTCTTTAGAAAGGTAGACCTTTCACAGGGTAGATCATGTTTCATGATCAAACATTGTAACCTTCATTGGATACACTTTACAATTGTAGTAGTGAAGATTTTTGGGTGTCATCCCCACCCTAGTTTTACCTTCTTATTGGAGGGTTCCTTGGTAATCATGTTTTGTGTCATATATGTGAATGATTATATGTTTTCATGTTATGGGTGTATGTGCTTAATTAGGTATTTTAGTTTACATGTACAATTCTGAGATAGATACTTGGTGAATAATTTAGTGGTTAAAGTTTTAAAGT